>CM046854.1:2884654-3039072 GCA_025617745.1 Heliocidaris erythrogramma
GTCAAAGAAGTCTGTCCTAATCAACTAAAATATCTGAAACGCAGGTCTACGATATTAAGTAATTTTGTTACACACAATCAAAATAGTGCATTTATGACTGCTGGTATATTGCTGGGTTAGCGGAACTTGTGAACTGATGAAATCTTCACAAGAGCTTGAAGAAGAAAAAAATAGCACTAACTTGTTAAATCTAAATCTATTTTTGTTTTCTTTAATCTGAAAAAGCCACCTTGTATTAATATGTTAATTTTGCATTAGAGTCAGACTAGATATTTTTCAGATCATTTGTTCCGACAGTTAGTTTGAATCAATCATTGATTGGGATGAAATTCTTCAACCAATGAAAATTCTCGGTTGACAATAATATATCTAATTGCATTAGACGGTCCCCCCCCCCCACCAAAAAAAAAAAAACAACAACAACAAAAATCCGGGTAACCAGTCAAGAGTGGCAGGAGTAATGGCAATCGAGCTGAAACATAAGCTCAGAACGATAGAAAATGATAATAATAATACATTTGCCCGCAGATTTACTACATAGAACGCTTTCAAATCTTTTCAAAATAATTTATACAGAAATTCCAGGAGATCCCTTACATTCGTAGAAATTCCTTTGAATGTTATTCCCTTTACACAATTCAAGCGTAATTATAAATGTACTCTCCGGCAAACTTTTTCACAAGAAAAAAGGTAATATCTGTTGTCGATCAAATTCTTTTGAAAGATTATCATATTCATGAGGTAAGGTCCAATCAAGGCTGGATATTGCCGGAACACATAAATAATGCATGTAAGGAAATCGATATTTTCAGATATTCATAGATATCGGGGCTTCTGGAGAGATGAAATGTCCCTCGGGGGCGGAGCCTAAATACGCTGAGACTGAATGATGGCGATGCAGCTTATATGCAATGAGGCGATTCGCGCGTGCTACTTTTTCCTCTATATTATTTAATATTTCTTTGGTCCGAGTCATTGATGTCCGCCAGAAATTGGATTCAAAGTACTGCTATCTTGCCTTTCAAAATATCTCCCTATATGTTGAAATTAGGGCTAATATTCCAGTGAAGTGTTAAAGACACTTCTTTTAAAACAGATGCATGGTTTAAGAAGGGAATATTTTTTTAAAGATGGTTTAGTATTATTTGAATTCAAAAAATAATTCCATCAAAAAGGACCAAAACACGTTACCTTGGTATGACGAGCTTGCGGTTGAAGTTTCTTTTTGTCCATTTTTGGTCTGCTGACAAGCGCATATTCGGCCTGAAAAAAGAGTAGACAATGTATTCATACTCAGGATACGCTATACTTCATATCAAGTAGCTACTCAACGCAACCCTACAACCTAAAAAGTAATCATACGTTTAAAGATTTATAATATTTTGTTCTTAACGTTAAGAAGTTTCCGTAATGCAGTTTCTTCACATTTTCACCTGCAATATGACTTTGTATAATATATAGTTTTTTTTTACCAAACCGTTCATTGTCTCTCTATATACATGTGGTACGGCTCCATGTTCTTTGCGGTGTGGCTTATTTATCACGGCATACTCCGTCTCAGTATCGATTTGCTACAACAAAAAACAATGAATTCGATAGAGAAAAATAATAGTAATTTTAGGAAAAAAAGGTGAATTGCATGCTGTCAAAATGAACTTACACCCCGCCCCATGGAATACCATTACGGAAATAAAAATAATTGTTCAACATCAATACAAATTATATTTCTTTTTCAAAACCATTTCACTCCAGGCAATATGTATTTCACTTTTCACAAAAATTCATTTCACTTTTCACAGGAATTCATTTCACTTTTCAAAAAAATTAATTTCACTTTTCACAGAAATTCATTTCACTTTTCACAGAAATTCATTTCATTTTTCATAGAAATTCATTTCACTTTTCACAGAAATTCATTTCACTTTTCACAAAAAAATCATTTCACTTTTGCCTGGAGTGAAATGCTTTTGTAAAAGAGAAATATAATTTGTATTGATGTTGAACAATTATATTTATTTCCGTCATGACATTCCATACGCCCCCCCCCCCCCCCCTATAATGTACAGTATAAAATATGTCCAAGAACGTGTAAGGAAATAGCGGACCTGCATATCACTTTCACAGAGCATTACAAATACTTGTCGAATTGCAACGGTAGCATAACACCCCAACACACACAAAGACACACAACTATACCCCCCCCCCCCCACACACACACGTGTAAAAGTTAAAAACAAAATGCCTCTTTAATGATTATACGATTAGGCCTATATAGCAATGTAAGGTTTATTCTACTTATGCTATGTCAGATTGACGTGCAAGTTATCTAAAGCTGTGCCTCTCTTTGTTTGCATGCACACTTGAAATGGAAAGAAAAAAAAACAAGACATTAATGACACCATTCCAGTTGTGCCTTTATTACTCTTTGAAAATGTGTGACAGAAGTGCTAGCGACACTTGCCCCATCAGTTGGTTCTCTCGTTTGGTTATTATCTTTTTCCGACGGATTTCGAACGGTGTCATCGGACACAGGTACCAGCGGTCTCAATGGTATATCAGGCGGGACAGAAGGCACTGGCCTGGACAATCGGGCGCTTGATGACTGCTGGTCTGGCAGGTGATTTCCGGATGCAGTAGGATGGTTAGATGGGGTAGGAGGCAATGCACCTCTTCCCTGCGATTGTCTGGATTCGGAAACACTTGATGTCGACTCGGCTTTAACAGAACGTTTCACTGCAGAAAAAAACACAATATTTTGACATTTTAAATAGCATTTGAAAGCTGTTATGTTGCACACTCATATGTCCTTTACTAGCCGGCGTCTCTCTGTAGTAGATTTAACGGAACTTACGTCTTTTTCTTCGTATTTTTAAATATAACGTGAAATCACGAATTGATAAAGGCAAAAATCGTCAGATTGGAAGAACGATTGTAGACTAAAGAAGAGATACCTCCCCTTCCCCACCCTTTGCTCTTCAGTCGAAATTATCTTTATTGGACAATGGTTTTAAAGTAATATGTTGTTCTTTATTCTACTGATGAGTTAAATTAATCTTTATTTGTATTTCAAACATTGGAGATACCCCGTACATTTACGGATACAAAATATACCAAAATATTTTGTAAAAAAAATAATTAAAAATATTAAAACAAACTTACCAGCCGTCTTTTTACAACGAATCATAGCACCAACAAATACCAGTGCTAATATCAGTAAAACCACGCCTGAACCCCAAGCAACAATAGTAACATTTCGTTGGTACGGTTCTTGAAAGAGAAAGATCAGAAAAGGTGATTTATGACATTATGCTATCCATCATTTATATTTTTACCCCCTCTTTATAAAGAATAAAACATTCAGATATTTAGATCCTGGCCAAGGTATACATTTCAGTGTGGTGGGATGTGATAATAATGCCATTTATCAAAAGTAGTAAAAATAAGTATTGTTGTATTAGACCTTTTTTCATTTTTTTAAATATCCTTTTAGACCCGATAAATTTACAGAAATTAAACTCTTTAAGTTTTTAGTGAAACAAAAATGTCAATAAAAATTGTATGTCTTGGGAGAATCAAAGATACATGTGTACGGTTAAGACAGTGCATGAAAGTTGCACTCTATTGCCCGTATTCTGAATTCCGGTTTAGCTTAAACTCGAGTCTAATAGTGTAGTTTAAATCTGCCCTTTAGACCGGAGTTTAAGAAAAGCACATTCTGAACTCGGGTTTAACTTAAACTCGAGTCTAAGCGTGGTTTAACTTTGTACATAAAGTTAGACTGCAGCTAGGGGTAGTTTAAGCCGGGTTTAAGGCATGGTCACAACCCGCCGTGCGTGTTTTTAGTCCGTACGTGTTCTGCGGAGGCCACGTCCGCCATGTGTTTCTGAGAACGTGGGGAGGGCGTAGCAAGAGCAGGAAAGGAGTACGCACTTCACACGCACTACAACGCAAGGTGTAAGTACGTGGCCCGCACGCCACGCCTGGACGTGAGTGGTTGCGTGCATCGTACGTTGCGCACCTGGTAAGTGAGTTGTACGTGCTTACAACGTGCTTACAACGTATGATCGCCGTGCGGTTGCCTCGTTATCGTACGGAGGCCGTACTTTCACGTACGATGTCCTTACTGACATGCAGGGTGTAAGTGTGTGCAAGTGCGATAAACTTGAGTCTTTTCCCGTCACCATCTGCCGAGTCTTCATCGCTCCTCATCTGTTCGTCGCCTGCCTTTACATCATCTACAGCCCGTTTCTGTTGGGCCTCTCTGGCCCTATTAGCTGTCTTTTGAGCTGACCCCTTTTTGTTAAGCTTCTTGGGCATCTTGGAGAAGAAATGATGATACTCGTCAGTCTGCTCGGCTTTTATATATCCTGCAGAAATCAGCGCGCACAACGTGCGTTGCAAGTGCATAGCGCGTACTTCCTCGCTGCGGTTTACGTGAGCTATGTGTGCTCACTGGACAATTGAACTGGAGAAGCCCCGAAAAGGCACGGACCCTCTCTCATCCCATCCCATCCCACACAGTGCTGAGCAGTGCTGAGCCAGGCTATGTCGGAGCTGACTGTTGTTGGGAAGTTGGGTTCCGAAGTTACAGCTACAGAAAAAAAAAAACATTCAACGACACTACAAAACAAATAGATTATTAAGAGCTCAGCTTCAGAGATTATTGCAATTCCGACTGCAATTTCAAAATTTGGGTTGACAGCTGAGTCACTCAGATTTAAAAACTCAACTCTCTTCGAACTTTTAACGTTATAGCCAATATCTAACTTCAACTTCCTTAGAAAAATAGGGTCTAAGTTTTTAGTAGACTTAGTCTTAGACGAGTAACAAACGTAGTTTAGTCTTTACAACTTACACTGTGGCTAACGTTAGAATATCTATTAAGAGTCGAGATGCTGTCTTGGAATAAAAGGAGACACATGAATAATAAAGTTAGTCCATGAACTTACCAACGGCAATACATTGTCACCAAGACATACCTGCCAACTCTTACGATTTGGGCGTAATTATTACGACGATTTTTATTGTATATTACTCCTTACGATTTTGTATCACAAAATTACGATTTTCTGAATAATGTATGGTTGTGCGAACTTATACTACGTAGATACCCTACAACTACCTTATCTTGTCTATGTGCACTGTTTATGCTTACATGTACAATGTATACGAAGCAACGGTGTGAGAACAAACAGTGTACATTGACAAGATAACATACTGTGCAGTGAGTCCATGTTATGCATGATGGCAGTGCACGATTGTGCTATCGCGAGATAGGGAAATCACAGCCCCTAATAACCGTCATTTGTCCTCTAAGAACTGATTATAAATTTCACAAATGAGTCCAAATGGAATATCATCGCTATTTTTCATGATTCAGGTGAGAGAGAATGTCTAACTTGTTCGCTAATGTGTTGAAATATTCTGTTGCAAAAAAAATCCCTGCTGGAATTCACTTTCCAGCAGGAATGGGAGACATTCTTCCCCATCACCAGCGGCCTAGATTATTGGTAGTGTGGTGGGTATATTGCGTGGACATCGTGAATCGTTCTTAATGACCAGGCTTTTGTGGTTTGTTTTCTACTCTTTAACTTTATCTTGGGGTGTTTGAATTTAGCTGTGGTTGACTACATGCGATCAGGGAATTCCTGGAATGTTATAGAATTGAGATAAAGTAATTTTCCCTACCATTCTAGCTTTTTCATATCTAACCCCCCCCCCCCCAAAAAAAAAAAAGAATTATTTTTGTAATATTAGGGTTCAAAAACATGGTAAATGGTTTCAAAATAAGGCTGTGATTGCATCTGGGAGCATCTAGAACTCCAGAGCTTCCCGGGCCCTAAGGCGGGCCCTGGACCCCGGCCAGAAGGGACTTCGCGCTCGTCATGTGCGCTTTGCGCACATTATGTCCCCCCTCCCCCCACAAATAAATATTACTCTTTTTGGTCCTCAAAGGTTGGCAGGTATGCCAAGATTATTTTCGTAGGCCAGCAGCTAGTAGCAGCTAACGTCAGGTTCTAAAGTGACACAGTGCCCTTTTTATTATACATCTAGGACAGAGGCCTAGATATATAGATGTCAAAGTAAATCTAGCTATAGTCTTTATTACATGCATTCAAATTGCATACTATTATCTCTGAAAATGTGCCCTTCATAAGGTACCCGGTAAAGTGTATTGACTTTTCAGTGAAACGAAACGAACAAGTTTGTTTTCGGTCTAAAAGTATTGTATAGCGTATAGGCCTAGCTCCAACTGTTATATTTTACCTCTAGATAGATATAACTTTTAGATCTAGAGTCTACCATGATTGTTCTATTCGCCAGCCTTCCAAAAGCCGCTCAGTGCCCCCCCCCCCCCGAAGCATACGCTAGTGATCCATCCATTTTGAAATGGAAGCTATGAAGGAGCTGAATACAGAGGCGTAGTGCCTGCGTTCAGTATCTTCCCTAGGACAAGGTATCCGTAGTAATGCATGTACATGCTGTATGCAATAAGGGAGGATAAACAGACCAACCTAATCTTAAATAGTCGTTCATTTACGATCCAGAAAACTCCAGTAGGCTAATCATGACAAATGAAGTGCCAAATGGTATGCATTTAATTTGAGTATAGAGTATTTCGTGACATTTCTGGATTAAACGTCTGAAAATTGAAAGGAATAAGCAAATTTTAGCCTTCTTGAAGATAAATTGAGCTCTGCTGAGCATGTGCAGTAGCAGCAGACTACATCTCCATGGCAACTAACAGGGGCGGATGTAACTTTTTTTCAAGGGGGGGTTGACCCAACGAAGCGGGGATGTCCGCGAGCCGTGTAGCGGCGAGCCTATTTTTGGGGCTATTTTGAACCCCTGTAAGTGATGATTTCTTGGCATCTACTAACGCAATGGAGACCATAAAAAGCCGCGAAGCGGTGATGTCCGCGAGCCGATTTTGGGGCTATTTTGAACCACCGTAAGTGATGTTTTCCTGGCATCTTCTAACGCAATGGAGACCATAAAAAGCAGTCTGGACATATTATGATGGCGTTTTTCTATGCACATTAAATTTTTACTTGGCAGCCCAAGGGGGGGGGGGGGGGTTAAACCCCCTAAACCCCCCCCCCCCCCCCCCCGTAGATCCGCCACTGACTAAACCACAGTTTAACTTAAACTGGACCTAGACTCGAGTTGAACTAAACTGGACTTTCAGAAACAGAAATGGAGTTAAACCCGAAATGCAGGGTTAGTTAGACTCTGGTTTAATTTAGATTCAAGGCCGTACGCAGCGGGGGGGGGGGGGGGGGGGGGGGGCAGGGGGGGCAGTTGCCCCCCCCCCCCCCCCAGAAATTTCAAAATCATACTTTTTTTTAATAGGGTTTTAGACTTTTAAATGATCCAATAATAAAAAGCGATCATCTTGCCCCCCCAGGAAAAAATTTCTGCGTACGGCCTTGTTTAGATTGGAGCTTAAGTTAAGCCGAAGTTCATAATACTTGCCTATTAATACAAGGACAATTACCCACGAATTGGTTACCTACACAGAGAAAGTGCTGTTAAAAAAATGCGAAGAGTTGTTTACAATATTTTTTTCTAATAGAAAAAAACCGGTTGCATAAAGCTTTAAACAATATTTTTAATGTGTATGTGCCACTACAGCATGTGAAAATTACGTAAGTATCATTTATACAACACACAGCCAAGAGAGGTTTACATGAGAAAAGGCTAGAAGACCATACGACTTCAATAAGTACAAGCACTACAAAATACGAACAAACTCTTTTAATGTACCGTGTTGAACTTCACGGCTTGAATATCAAAACATCAAAATACGTCATGCTAAATTATGTTACATACAAATCTTTTTCACATATTTGTTTCACTTAAAACTTAAAGAGTTTCTTTTTGTCATCAGAAATCAAAATCTCATTACATTTGTTTCTTTTCACTTGTACTGTTTTAATAGTATAGTTATAAACAAATGTGTAACTTAATAACGCATTACAAGCAAATGCATTTTAACAAAAAAAGACAAATTTGTTTAATGGGCGTTTAAACTATTGTTTCAAAACCGGGGTTTCAAAGCATGCTTTAAGCGCAATTAAAAAGCAGTGTTTTCAACGTGCCAACCCTAGTGTAAATCCACCAATGTATGTATATGTACACAATTCTAAGAACCATGTATTGGCCTAACAGAGCATCATGAATGCACCACTGAAATATCTTTGATTTGTATTGTTTGATACTAGATGCAAGACAGTTCCATTCCATGTTGCTATCCATACAAGAATAAAACAAAACAAAGCAGGAAATACATTACGTGTTAATGTATTACAGGCGTCAGATATTTCTTCTAGAACGTACATTTAATGTAATTTCATCATTTCAGCTATTTATTGTTCATGTAAATTTACACTACTCTTCTTGGATGTAGAACCTTCCTCTAAGTAGCATAGTTGGAGGGGACAAGGGGGCGTCCCCCCCCCCCCCCCTCCATCGCTGACGAATTTTCAAAAATGAAGACCAAGTTATGGTATACTACTGAAAAATAAAACAACAACCACAATATTGCTGCATGTTAAACCTATAACCTCATAAAGTATGAACATTATCTGAGAAACTTTCTACGCTCTGCAGTTTGACCTGGTAATTAGCTTAGTGCCAAAAGTAATACTTGCAAAATAAAAAAGTGAAATTGAAGGCACGTATCTCCAAAAAAATGAACTTCATCATATGGAACTCTAATGTAATTATTGATTTTATCTGAAATTTTAACCAAATCTGATATATCCCTAAATATACATGTACGCATCATTACATTAGAAATCTAATAGGAATAATGTCCAATATATTCAAAACGAAATATCGTTTGCCAATAGTTGAAAATTCATTGCAGCAATGATTTTCACTATTAATGATACGTGCATAGTGCCAATCGTTAACAATTCTTTTTAAAAACCTTTTCATGATGTTAACATAAATTTTAATTTCTGCTCTCTTCAATCAAAATAATAGAATGAACACACACGCACTTGAAACACACTTAGGAGTTACCTTTCATCAAACTTCGAAATATCAAGATTATGAGTACCTAATCGGTGTAATTTCAATTACATTTTGTGTACATTGATTTCTAATCTAAAAAAATTATATCTATAGAGTTTGTTACCTGCAGTAGTAATGTCCATGTGTGTTGTGCTATACTGCGTTGTGGCTGTCAAATTTTGTCAAATACATATAAATTTACTTTAATTTATTTCCTATTTCATTTATTTTCCACTTTTATATAAAAGGGATTACATTACCTTGCAGACTTCCATTACCCTTGGCCATGTGTCATAGAAAAAAACAATATATATCATGACATACAGCAATAGAAAGAAAAATAAATCTTTACAATTAACACAGAATAGTCACCACGGAGTAAAAACTACTCCCTTTTTCCAAAAACAAAAACAAAGCATACATAATACATCGTAAACATCTATCAATTGGATTTGTGTTGTTGTTGTTGTTGTTTTGGGTTGGGTTTTTCTGTTTGTGTATTTGTTTGTTTGTTTGTCGTTTTTGTTGTTTTTTGTTTTGCTCTTTTTTTTTTTTTTTTTTTGGGGGGGGGGGGGGGGGTTCAGTGACGTAATCGATTTGGGAAACAGAGTACGACTCTTTGGGGAGAAAAGGAAAGACAGATAGAGGGAGGGGAATTGAGGGTGGTAATATAAATCACGAACATAAAGGAAAAGAAAATTAAAAAATGGATGTTAAAATAGAAATAAAAATATAATTATGAGTCTGCTTGAAATACATAAAAATGATATTAATTTATATGGATGTCCTTGGAAAGGGACAACTATATACATGAACTAAGGAATAGTGAACACTTACGTAGTGTACACTAAGTCAAAGTCTGCCTAAACCATTTCTCTCCCTCCAACACCCCCCCCCCCCCCAAAAAAAAACCCAAAAAAAAAACACACACCAAACAAACAAACAAAACAAAAAACAAAAACAAACAAACAAAACAAAACAAAACAAATGGAAACAAAACCAAAAAAGTATATTATTACATCAGTTGTGTTTCAGTTCTTTTATTACATAATGTTACATTTTTATTTATTTTATATTTTAGATCTTTTATTTCTTTTTTTTTTGTTATTGTTATAGACATTAAATGAGGAAGATATCATAATAATTATGATCGCTTAACTTTTTTCTCAGACGTAGAGAAGACAAGTAAAGGCATCGTTTTAACATTTATTTTTTATTTATATTTTTTTTTTGGTGGCTTGGTGAATGCTCTTGACGCCACTTTATGGTAGATGATTAACTCTTTTAGGGCCGATGCCACGTATATGTGACAGTTAGACCTGTCATTTTCATTCACCAATTGCTCGGCCAAAGGAAAAGTATATGGTGGTCAATGTATATCAACATTTTGAGCATAAATCAAGCATTCTAAATATATGATTATAATTATATGCAGATTTTTGAATAGATATTACCTTATTTCAACATTAAACAATAGTAAACTACTGATAAAACCAAACAAAATTGACAGAAAAGAAACTCAAACGTAATTTTCAATAATTGTTATGCATAAAGTTGGGTAAATGATTAATGTTTGGTATCATAAGAAATAATAAATTTCTTACAAGTTTTGTACACAATGTTTGGTGAAATAATAGATGGTTAATGAAGTACAGACATTTGAAAAGTCAGCATTGATCACATTTCAGTAACATTTTGGAGAGAGCTAAACCCCTTGGCACAAGAAGAGTTGAATTTCTTAAATTTAATTTTTACTCAATAACTTATATTTTGTAAGAAATAATAGGTTTATAAAAACCTCCATCGAGTCCGTATGTGGAATATATGATATAAAATATAAAATATATTAATTCATGAATATCAACTAAATAAAGTAGGATTAACCTGTTAAAGCTCCATTACTTGGTGTTACCTTTGGATTTTCCTCAGAACCCGCAGATGGATTTTTGCTGTTGGTAGGGATTTCGCCTAGACATATTGCGTGACAAATATCAGTAAATATAGGTTTTCCCGCTCATTTTCGTCAAAACGTCAAACGATTTTGAATGGTCCTTTCAATTTCGTCTTTGGTCGATGAATTATTGCCTTTAATGAAATTTTATATAATATATTGTGGCACATTTTTAATGCATATGTGAGCATAATTGAAGTGGATATTGTGAAGATATGAGTGAGGTTGTGTGTGCTGTAAACAGAAAATGTGTTTTTATGATTGAATCCAGCGGCGTCGACACGAACACGCTTTCTATTGTTAGTGGGGGGGGGGATGATGAATAGATCATAACCCCAACTAACAATGGATAATTATGCGTGTCTACGCCCGTGATTGAATCAACTGAAATGTTGCAAGTAAACGCAAGAATCACAACATTAATTACACTGTATGTCTGAGTGACGATTTTGATTGAAATTCTGACGAAAAGAATGCACACTGTAACCGACGAATTTGATTTGCAATTGACGAAAATGGGTACACAAATAACGAAAATGAATGACGATTTAACGAAATTCATCGACCAAAGACGAAATTGAATGCACATTTTATAAAAATTGGTTGACGTTTTGACGAAAATGAGCGGGAAAACCTATAAAATGAATACAATAAATACATGAAATCAAGTCATTCAGAGGCAGGCCTAAAATTTGAGAACATTCTCTCATGCCCCAAACCAAAGAGTATTCAGTACAATTGAAGTATAGACTGGTGTATTGTTGAAAAGGAGGAATTTTATTTAATTTCCGTGACCTCAGTAAAGGCAGAGCCGTTCTGTTGGAACGCCTTCCAAAAAAAAAGACTTAGGGGGACAAACAAGAAGAACTATAATTCTACATTCCAATTAGTTCTTCAACAATATTTCGGGAAAAGGGTATTTTAAAACGTGATTATACGCACTGGCTCATATTCATAGCAAAAATAATCGAGACAAGTTATCGCATGAGTCAGCAGTGTGTGAATCCATTATTTACACATTTCATAGTGATAGGAAAGCAATAAAACTTTCAATTACTTATTAGTAATAATGATATTGAAATGCTCACCTTTATTTATGATATGAATTGAGGTATTAAGTTGATCCAAAGATGAGTTTGCCTCAGTCTTGCAGACAAGCAATACATTTGTCCTAGACGCGGAGGTTGGTTGAAAGCTTAATGTCCTTGTTGGGACAGAAAAACTCGTATTTCCTTCGTCCGGAATGTTTTCTTGAGAATTGTCAAAAACATTCAACTCCTCTAGATTCATCCACTCCAAATTAACGGCAGGTTTAACAGATGCATTCGTTTTACAAATTATTGTCTTGTTCTCCCCTTCTGCAACTGTGATTAATCCGTTATTGTGTAGATGTATATCATCGGCACTGTCCACCAAGATTAGCCCCGTCGGTGGAACTTGAATAGGTTTAAAACAATAAGGACAGAACAAAGATAATGTATGACCCAACACTACTCTAGCGTTTACTACATCGTAGGCCTAATGTAATCGACATTCTCTGACGACTTGTGACAGTGACAAGTCGCAATTTCTTGTATATTTTTGTTTTGTCTTGATAAACAAGAGAAAGAATACTGGTAAATCCAAAGGCGTTAACAGCGTTGCATATTGACTACAACTTTTAGAGAGGTAAACGTTATTCAGTCTACCATTTGCTAAATTTGCTGCAACATTATTTTTTAGTTGGTTCTTGGCCAAAATCTTTTAGAAACAAGGACTGCCAGGTAAAAACAAAAATCATCTTGAAAATAGTCTATCCTACCGAAACATAAATCAAATATTCTAGCGTTAGTGAAATACACCTCCCTTAAGTCGTTTTCTTACCAAAAAAAATTGCACAGGTGCCTTTGGTCAAAATCAGTATTTGTTGTATAATTAATTGAGCTCATTATCATTAATATCATTGTATACATGAATACACACACACACATTTGTATATATATATATATATATATAGATATATATATATATATATATATATATATATATATATATCTAAGCCAACGACCCGGGTTCGATTCCCGGCGGAGACATTTTTTCAGCCTTTGCAAAAATTTCAAAAAGGGAGGACAGCTCTGGGGAACTTTGATTGAGCTACGCAACGTTATTCTCGCAATTTCTTTCACATTTATATATATATATATATATATATATATATATGTATATATGAATAATAATGCCTTGGTTATATAAAGAATTTCAGGTCAGTTCAACGATGTCAGTAATAAAGAAAAAGAAATATCCGGAAATACATTTAAAGATTTAACCAAAAAGGTAATGTATTCTTCATTATTATTTGCATAGGTGTTTTGATTATAATATATATGCCTTCACTGCCCATGGTTATTGCAACATACAAAGAGACGTTGCCTTTGTGACTAATATGCCGGGAGATCATCAGACACAGTGGTGCCTAATACACAACGGAGCTGACAAACGAGCAAAGGCTACAAACCGCATTCTTGAAAGCTCTGTGTCAGTGCCCCAAATCACGATACGGTTTAACGTTTGCATCAAAACTGTTATCATGGATTTATTATAGAATTTAGGAAAAGAGGCAAAGCAGATAAACTACAGAGAAGTGGCTGAAGACAGATAATCACACCCAGGGAATACAAATAACTTTTGCGCCATTGTCAAGACATTGCCAAGGAGGATGCGTGCTATAGTCAAAGGTCATGGTTATCGGGAAAAAATATTACAATTGGTGATTAAAGTAAATGCTATATTTTCCTCTCATGAAATTGACTATGGAATAAAGTATTGTGGAACGCTATATCAAAGCCTCAAAGTGGTCCACTGTGTATGTTCTACTTTAGCGTATGTTCCAGAATTTAAGGCCGGTGAGAGTACATGTACTTTCATATTAATATTGAATTTGGCTGTTCCCATCTTCCATCTTCTATTCCTATCTTCCAAAATGTAAGATCCATATAAGATCTAACATTTTGTCGGTTAATTGATATTGAGAAAAACAAAACATGGTCACGTATGTTTGTTCGCTACACAACGGGTAGGCGCTTCGTGAGCTCAGACATATTTATATGGAGGACGCAAGAAATTACTTTCCGGATATTTTTAAGTTCTACCCCAAATTATTATTTCAGAGAGATGTTTGAGGAAGGTACAAATCAGCCGTCGAAGTTTGAGGTCAAAGTAATTGGTACATATATTTACATACATTCACTGAAAAAAAAACCCGTTTCTAAAAAAAAAAAAAAATACAATCATGGCAGAAGCTATTCATAATTATTTGAAACCCGTTTTCATGAAGCATTGTTAAAGAGCTCATATGTTGATTTTTTCCGACCCCCAATTGCAAGAAATATGCTTTGTAAATAAATAATAAACATATTAAAATATAGGTTTCATCAATTTTAACAAATAAAATAGATTTTTTTGCCTAAAATGTACCCTTGATTACTGTCCTTATTGAGCCAGATTTCTCAAACAGACCGATAAACATCGAAGCGGGGTTGACCTGCTATGACGTCACTGGGTAGATCAATTCATCCGGTGCATAACACGCGCTATTGAAATCGTGTGTAAAAAAAACCAACATCAACGAGAGTCGCTTTCTTTTGGGGGAATCCTTACGTTTTGTGGCAAAATGCCACGAAATTGCGTTGTGTGTGTGTGTGTGTGTGTATGTGAGGGGGGGGGGGGGGGGCTGTTACAATACTTTAAAGAACACCAACATCAGTTTCTTCACATTTCCAAAGCTCAATAAGCAACGGAATTTGTGAGTGAAGTTTGTGAAAATTCGGCGATTTCACAGCAGCAACACACAGCAAGCATGCACGGATTTGTACCTTTGTAGCGACCATTTCGAAAAATCAGCCTTCGAACGTCACTGCAAGATTGACTTTGGAGATGTAGCTGGCCCGAAATACAAGGCTAAAATGTAAACTAGTTTTCATATAATATTTAAGAAAACTGATGGATTTTATACGATGTGTTGGCTCAGTCAGTAGCGCGTCCGCCTCACAATCGGGAGGTCGTGGGTTCGAACCTCGGCCGCGTCATACCAAAAGACGTTAAATTAAAAGATGGGAGTTGCCGCGTTCAACAATTCAACAATTGAAAGGATAGAGCAACGTCGATCTAGCGCTGCACAGTGGCTGCCGGGCCCGCGATCAATTGGGTAAAAAGAATTTCCATTTCGGTTAATTAATAAAATTTGGAGATTATTATTATTATTATTATATTATTATTTGGAAACATAATTTTGAAGTATCAAAATCATGTCGAGCAAAGTTTCTCTTCACTCTCGGTTGCCAGTCCATGCTATGCTGTGCAGCAGTACACCGCGGGGGTCATACGACTCTACCCAATGACGTCAGTGCTAATTTGCATAGAAAAGTAAACAAGCTAGCATTTTGCCGAATTGGACTGCGAGACAATTTCAAACCCTCAAAAAGGTGATTTTTATTTTTTTTTAATTGCACTTTCTAGTTGAGCTATTTGAAAAATTTAAAAGGATTGTTTTTTTTATTTGATATACACAGATTTTAATATTACCAAATAAAAACGCATACCACTTCTTTTCTCAATATCAGCTCTTTAATATCAGTGTAAAAATTGGCATGGTCTGCATGTATAAGGTCACCAATATTGTGTTTAAATTTCATGCACATTTCTTTATTTCATATAGAAGTGTTATCTCTTCTCAAAGACTAGAAGCAACACCCCCCCCCCCCCCCCCCCCCCCCCCCCCGCTGTTTCACTCACCATTACCAACATATAATAGATAGCACACCCAAATTAAGTGGTAATATACTCAATTTACCGATTACTGTGAGGCGGATAGTGCATTTCAATTTGTAGCTGTAACTTTTAGTTCTTATTATGGAGACATATTCACCGTCGTCGTTCAATGACGCGTCTTTAATATGTAGAATGCTAGATAAAGGTTCTCTTATTCCGAGCGAGTGCAGTGTCGTGTTGTCTTTACACTCAATCCGGTGGCAGGTAAACAATGTTGTGTCGTTTGTTTTTTTCCAGACTATTTTCAGTATGTCGTCAACTGTTGTGTTTCTGGAACAATGCAAACTGATATCCTTTCCAATATCTGTCATCACCTTCTCTGATATACCTTTATAAGAAACGGGAAAACAACAAACATTCACTCCACTACACTGATATCAAAATAAGTATGTCATTGCAAAACCCCAATGCGCCCTTAGTAGTAATTACACGCATTACTAATGGAAGTTTCTTCCAAACAATGTAATCATTGTTATTTAATGTTTTGTCACATCTACAATGTACTGAGAAAATGAGGTTACATATATTTTGACTTCTTTATCACCACGTGGACGCTGAAATAGGGATGCAAAGGGTATTTATTTTATTTTTTTTTCTTTCGTTTTTAATATTTTTATCCGGCTTTTTATTTTTTGTCTTTTAGAATTTAATGTGTAATCTCTCTTCAAATTTCAGAAAACTTGTCATGACTCTATATCTATATCTATATAAAGTCATTATAATAAATCACAAATTTCGAACTCATACGGAAATTTGTAAAAATCTGACTGACAAGAAAAGAGGATGTACAAAACTAATCTTTGTTTTAACATCATCCCAAAACGAAGTGATCTTTACACACGCCATTGCCAAACCCCCAAAATCTTGAATGAAAAATATCATGTCACAAGTAATACGGGACAAAAATCAGTATATCATTGGGGAGGAGGGATTATTAAATCTAATGAATAACAGTAAAACCTGGATGCTCCAAAATGAATCTGCATGCACGAGTATTGCGTGATCGCGTGGTCATGAAACACCAAATGAAAGCGCGCACATTATAAATTACTTTGCGTGACTTATGAATTTCAATGAGATTACTGTTAATATAGTAACCTAAATGCAAATTTCAATAATTTAAAAGAGCGTTTGAACGTATTGACAGGACGGATCATCAGTCTAAATCATCGACACACCCCGTCCCTTTCACAAAAAGAAGTCTTTCCACTTTGCTGTACCATGAAAACGTTACACTTAACTTGCTAATTTTAATATTCTATTTTGCGAGGTGGCGTAGCGACCGAGCCAGAATTTCGTTTACCTTTTGTAGTTTCAAAATACATTTCCAACCACTTCTATGCACACAAGTATAATGAGCGAAGTCTGAGCTTAATACCCATCCTCTTTTTTTTTCTCTAATGGGGATAGGCAGCGTCAATCATCGTTAATTTGGTGTGATTTTCATTCTGGGGGAACGATTCAGCTCTTCCTAGGCAATGTAATCAGTAATATCTGTTTATAGATTTTCTAAAATCAAGTTTAAGTGTATTAAACGAGGTAGCGGAGAGATGGACTAAGAAGACTTTTTATTTTGAATAGTGCAAGTTTGCATGCTATAACATTTCGGAGCCTGAGTAGTGTGCTGTAGCCTCATTTTTTACTTTCCTCGATTTCGAAAGAAATGGCATGATAGTGTGTGATCCAATTGTATTTGGGCTGGTTTGGGTATAAGAGGAAAGTCCCCCTCCTATGATAAGAAACTTATGACAAAACTAGATGCATATAATGTACATGGAAGGGGAGGTACTACGAAAATTCTGCGATTTATACTTTCTAAAAGACGTACTACCATGACTACTCTAATCACAAAAATACATTTTTTTTCTAGCCAGTGTTACCGTATTAGATATTAGAAATGGTTTTTTTTTATTTTTATCTTTCTTCACCGTTTCATTTTCTTTATTTCCTCCTCCTTTCTTTTCTTTTTCCTTTTTTCCTTTTTTTTTTTTTTGATCGTGGAATTTTTTTTTGGTGGGCAGCCTTTTTAATGATGTTAAAAAATCCACTTGTAGAGCGCACAAATCTGTTTGAAAGAGGCATCTTAGGAGCACAATAAATCAAAGGCATAGCAAATATTACAAAGATATTTGATTTTTTTTTTGAAGCTACAGAACAACATTGCATTGGGATATCATTTATTTAAATATGCATCTTATATGGACCATCGAAAGTTCGAGGACTTTTTTAAGGATGAGTAATATCTCGAAATTCTGCTGCCAAAATGGAAACAGTGAACTAAAATAAATTATCTGTAAACTCCCGTGCGCGAAATTTAGACTTGTGTTTTGGCCAACTTTTTTTTTCAAATGATGTGCATTCCCTTCCGATATTGAATTTCGAGATTTCTCAAATTTAATTTGACGATTTAACCCATTGTCTACTGGAATCAGGTGGTCCCTGCATTAAATTCAATAGTCAATGGGTTAATCTTTGCCTTTTCACCAAACTAAACATCTGGGATCCCTTGCATCAAACTTACCATTAACGGTAACTTTGCTATCGATGGTAACTCCTATGGAAACCTTGATTTTGATCGGCTGTTGAGTGATGTTACCATGGAACTTACCATTGATAGCAGAGTAACCATTAATGGTAAGTTTTAAGCAAGGGGACCCTAGTCTATTTTTTTTTCTTCTGCAATATGATTTACAAAAAAAATTACGGGGTGAACTTGGGATGCGGGAAAAGTTGGACACCTCATCTAATTCAAAAAGTAATTAGCCTTTTTTTATTTGTTAAACTGATGGAAAACAATTATCAACCAACAATATTCAAAAATAAATTCACAGCTATGCATGCATGTACATTTAATTTTCAATTCTTTTTCACCAAATTCAACTTAATATTTTTAGAATAAAACTTTGGAAAAAAAATAATAATTTGGGCTATTTTTTGTTTTTTTTTTTCTTCCCTTCTGGGCGTGAAGTGGGATACCCCATTTCACCCGAGTTAAATTTTGTGAATATGTATTTGGAAAGTGAGCTTTAACACTTGTAGTGCCATCGTGCCACCAGTCATAATAAAGAGATATATTACTTGAAAATATCTTAGTTCTACATTACAGGAATTGCAATAAACTCATGTCAGTCATTTCATATTTACAAATCATTCAGTCTACTTCAAAAACAATATAAATGTTAATAAAATCAGTGTCGTGAAAAGAATGTTAAAAAAATTGTTAAAAATTGAGTCCATTTATTCAGTATTTTAACACAACGATATAAATCAATACATTCTACAGGGGACTTTTCATTCTCCTACTTCTTGTGTTTATTTATTAATTTCCATATCTCTAACACTTACCTTGAAACAACTAACAGTAAAATTAGTGCTTTTAGAGTTTTTTGTAGGTTTTGTTCCGATTCTCCTCGACGGTCCCAATTCATTCTTGGCAATGTCCCAGTGCACTTGGGGTGGCAACGTTTACCACGTTCAATTCCTTTTTTTTTTTAAATGATTAATTCCCCCCCCCCAAAAAAAAAGGGGGGGGCAAAGATAGCAAGGGGGCGTTATATGTCATAAGTCTATTTTCCAACTTCATCCCATTCTCCCCTATCTAGCAGACTGTGAGGTACCATGGATCAATCCTAAACACTTGAAATGTGCGTAAACTAGACCACACAATCATATAACCGATTATGTTATACTTACAGAGTGAATGGATTAGAAATCCGGAGAGTATCACAAACAACTCCTTCATATTTCCTTTAGGACCACAAATGAACTGTAAAAGAAAAAAGTATTCACATTCAGACAATACGAACTGTTTGAACGTAATTTCCACTAATGAAGAACGGGCGACGTAGCATGAACATTTACGTTTAAAATGAAGTCCATGATAGTTCCGAAGCTGGCGCACTTGGGGAAAATATCAAAGGGCAATGTAAGGCCAATGATACCAAATAGAACTTACTATGACATTATCACCCATGGGAATTCTTATTATTAATAACTTATAAAAACACTATTCCACAAAGAACGTAATTACCTTTAAAAAACGGAGAGAAAATTAGAATAAAAGGCGAAAAACAAAGATAAATCTTAAATTACTATTTTAAATCTTATGTAGAATTTGAATGAAAGCACTGAACGGATACATATAATATAATTTTTAAGGAGTTCATAGCAAATAGGCCTACTTATAATTTTCTGCTTTTGGAATGTTTTTGATTCGTTTATATCCTTCGATTTTTTTTAATTTTTTTACCTCCTCAGAGGAACTTTATTGTTCCATTTATACAAATAATGTGCAATATATATTAATTACAAGTTGAACAAAATACAGTACGTTCTCAAAGGTACATATCGTATTGTACACACTTAGAATTAAAGGTGCACAAATGGTGCAAACATTCGAAAAAAGGTGCAATGTGCAGCAAACTTCGTAAAAGGTACAATATTGTACCATTTTGAGTAATTTCAATGATAAATCGGAAGAGGGTGCAAACTTGTACCTTTTGTTAGTCTCAAACGTATGCTGCGCTATAACGTGTAGTATTTTGTTTGGTGTCCTGTTTTAGTAATTAGTCAAGTTTGTCATTAAATTTAATATTTCATCGGTTATATTATGACATACTTTTGCAGTAACATGTTCATCTGCAAACGTTTTGGCCGAAAGACTACGTCAACTTCGCCCGTCTAAACATCATTGGCCAATGAAATCGATAGACAGAAAATGCCCACGAAAATGCTGAACATGAAGTTAAACAGGGTAAGTGTTACAGTTTCTGCCATAGTATATCTTTTAGAATTGCATTTTATTTCATTATAACCCATTTTAAGCTCTATTTTCTTCAAATGTAAATTATTTGTTTCATAAATTATTGAAAGTTAAAATAAAATTGCTGTATTCGTATCGCTTTAATACGTGCGCTGCGATCAATCTTTGCATGCATGCGCTGCGCGCTAGCGCTTGCGATTCGCACGAAATTCAAATCAGCCGCACGATATCCTTTCTCTCTGGTGAGCTTTCAGCGTTAACAGTAAGCGTAAAATATGTTTTTATGTCTTGTAGAATATAACCTCTGTGTGATCAAGTCATGGCATGACATCATGTGCATTTTAATATATATTTCACTAATTTAAACACAAAATAACAGTGTAAACAAGATCGAGCAACAATATTTACGCATGTAAATAACCCAGTCCCATCTGTTCAATTTTGTGTAACGTTTTCGTCATTGGCAGCCAGGCTTAGACCAGTTCTGGGGAGCGTTTCATCAAGCGTTTTCTCAGTGATTTTTACCGACAACTGTTATAAGCTACTGAAATCCTTGCATCTGATTGGCTGAGAGCAAATTTGTCTGTAAAAATCACTGACAAGACACTTCATGAAACGCTCCCCAGATCTGATCTGTCTACCAAATTTCACGTTTTCTTGCCCATTTATTGTTATTGTACCGAAATTATTATCAGTAATAGGGCACAATATTGTTTCTGGTATACATCTAGCCAACAGGACACATGGAATGAGTCCCCCAAAAGAAGTCTAGACTAAAGAAAAGAGGGCTATCATTTTGCTTTTGACTTTTGTTTTGGCTGGACATGCTGGAAAAGGCAAGCACCAGGTCCTGGCGCAAAGTCTAAACATGTGATGTTGTTAAAGAAGATGGCCTCTCCTGTAAAGAAGGCTTTGAGGTAATCACTTGAGGTACATTGTTTTTTGTCCATCCCATCCACACCAAATAATCGTGGTCGTTGACCCAGTAAGAACGAACAATGCCAAATAGTTTACTGCTGCATTTTCCATCGCAAGCTGTATGGGGGGGGGGGGGGGGGAGGGGGGGGGGAGGAGGGGGGGGGGAGGGGGGGGGGGAGGGGGGGGGAATAAGATAAATATACTTCCTTTCAAATTCAGCTCTTAAAATGTAATTCTTACCTCGAATGGCCGTTAGGTCTTAGGAAGAATTTCTGATATTTCCAGCAAAATCCAAAGTCAAAATCATGTCCCAAACTGAAGAAATCCCTGATTTTTTTTTTCGCCATCACATGATGTTGTTTTCATTCTTCCGATGTTTTAGACTAAACTTAGCCAATAAAATTTTGTTCACAATTGCGCACACAGAAAACCGGGACTTTTACGTATGCGCGACAGGGACCAAATTTTTGCCAACTTAATGTTTTGGGGGAGATGTCGGCGCTCGCGGTGACCAAGAAATACAATGACTTCGATAACTCGTAAATTTAATTTTTTAAATAAATCTTTTCCAACATCAGTGAGCTGAATTTATTGTATTTCATGGATATGTTGGTGTTGATATTTGTAAATTAAATGCTGATTTTTGAGTGAATTTTAGTGAATTTTTGTGCAGTGGCATTTGACAGAGTTGAGGTGTACTACCGTCCGAGAGTGTAGTATAACAATAATAATAAAAGCTACATTTATTACATGTATATTGAGCACGTATCCATCCCAGAGGATGCCCAAGGCACCTACAAAGGAGTATTATTACCCTGGCTTTAGCCCAGCTGCCCTAAGCATTCAAGGAATAAATTCCTACCAGGTACCCATTTACTACAACTGGCTGGAAGAGTGGCAAATGTAAATGAATGTTTTGCCAAAGGACATTAGTGCCGCGGCGGGACTCGAACCACAAACCATGAGATCCCCACTAGACCATGACACGATGCCGCTATGAGTGATCCTGTCCAATGATCAATGATCCAATCCAAGGGTGTTGAATGCGGTCTTTTAATAGGCAATCGTCACTCATACTATTTGTCCCTTGCATACAATGTATGTGGGACTGTGTCAAACATTCACTGTTGCAGTAGTAACAGACAACAAATTTGATCCAAGCAAGATTTGATATTCTTGAATTTGATATTTTACCTGATTCAGGAACTTGTCAACTCGCACTATATATGCTAAAAGTTTGACGTTTCCGAGTTGAAAATGAAATTTTAAATATTTTCTTCTCATGTATGAATGATCTAGAATGTACCACTTCCCGCTAATACACACAAAATCTATCTTCAGATAAGCTTGTACATGCATAAGTGGGCACTGGTTTAATTCTGATCTGAACGCATCTAATCACATTGTGTGAGGTGGGCTGAATCTCCATTCTGATATCTAATTGTGTAATTAATAAAGACATTATGCACTGTACACCTTGACTATTGTTATTCATAAAAAAGGTTTGCGGTACAACCATGTGAGTTGGAATAACTCCACGTTCCGGTCAGAATGCTCTGGCCGTCGTCAGGAGAATGAGAAGAGCGAATAAATCAGCAGAATTTATATATGAAGCAGCAATTCACTTATAAAAAATGGATGCAAACAAATAACATAGAAAGAAATAGTAACAGTAACATCAAAGTACCTACATTGAAAGGATAAATAACATCAAGGTACCTGCATTGAAAGGATAAGTAACATCAAACGAATCCTGCGTTGAAAAGAAACAATGAAAACAAGTGAACAATAGGACTAAGAAACCAATTAACCGTCTGGATAAGCTGGAAACAAAAGGGGGATTGGGACCGTAGGTAATCTGTGGAGAGAAACATGACATCCTGTTGAGGAAAGAAATTAAGGTTAAAACATACATATGGAAAAAGGTGAAATATTGACAACAGAATGAGTATACTAATAATAAATGTTGTGAATGAAGTGGACCGGTGTGGCTGTGGAGAGAAAGGTGAAAAAAACACACAATGATAATGAACAAATTGAGGAGAGAAACATGAAATCCTGTTGGAGATAATCTGTGGAGAGAAACAAGTCATCCTGTTGAGGAAAGACATTAAATTTAAAACATACATGTGGAAAAAGGGGTGAAATAATGACATCAGAATGAGTATCCTAATGATGAATATAATGAATGTTATGAATGAAACAACAAAACAAGGTGCCTGTGGGGGAGAGGTGATGAACAATGGTAAACATGTAAAACCTGTGGAAAAAAGGGGTGAAGACAAATCAGAAAGAGTAAAGAACACAAAATTCTGTTGAAGAAAGCAATTACGGTTGAACATCTGCGGAAAAAAAGATTATAACACTAGTTATTATTGGAAGAGTGAAAACCAAATGTCGCTGATCTGTAAACCCTTGTCCTGTGTAACTGTGTTATGTTTGTGAATCTCGATGGCTTCACGGACCCTCCTGGTATACCAGTTGGAAGCGGGGGCTACAAGTTTGGTGTCTTCCCAGTTAATCTGGTGATCACGAGTGACAGAATGATTGATAATGGCAGATCGGTCGTAGTGACCAAGTCTCCATGGGCACGGTGTTCCTTGATGCGAGATTTGATGTCCCTCCCAGTCTCTCCGATGTAGACCTGACCGCAGGAACATGGTATGCGGTACACTCCTGGTTTGCTGTCGGGAGAAGCTGTGTCTTTGTGTGTGTAGAGAGACTTGTGAAGTTTGTGTTTAGAACTGAAGAAAACCCGTATGTTGGCCTTCTGCAGGACTCGTTGAATGCGGTGAGAGACATGACCTGTGAAGGGAATAGTGCAGGACGAGATGTGCCTGGTTGGTGGGGGAGAATGGGGTTTGTTGACAGATGTGCGTATTTCCTGAGGAGGGAAACCATTGTTGACTAAGGCTGCTTTGATGTGTTTTAACTCGTCGTCAAGGCTGGTTGAGTCGCAGACGTTGTGAGCTCTCCTGATCAGGGAACTGGAGACCGAACGTTTGACGGACGGATGGTGGAAAGATCGGAAGTTTAGATAGCGGTCTGTGTTTTTTCTGAATTACAACTTCACCATGCAAACCTTCAAATCCTATATTATTGACTATTGTTATTTGGTAAGGTAAAGTGTGGGTGATTTATTTTTGTCCACAGGAAGAATGGAGTTTCAAACTCTTACAATTATTTTCACATATTCTGTTTTCACTTTTAAGGATGATATCCAAGGAGAAGAAGAAAAGAGTTAAAGTGCTTGTGAGGAGTCATAGGAGATATCATAATACGCACTAGGACTCACCGAGCTCAATATAGAACCAACCAAGTTTCTTTTGAGGTGCAGGAGTTCCCCATCCTGAAGTTGGAGACTTGGAGTATTGGGTAATTAGATGTTTATAAAAAATCTGGACTTAATTATCAGAAACAGATAATACATGTAGTTGTATACATGTACACAATTTTTCAGGCAAAAGGATGTTTTAATTTGATTCCCTCTATCTACCTTGTTTTTATGATGTTCAAAGCATGCATACAAATTCATTATGGATGTCAGCTTTAGTAATCAGCTTTTAAAAATATTGTCCATTCTTAGGATTATTTTCGATAAATTTCATGTCTTATACTTTCTCTAACAGAACAAAACAAGAATAATGCTATGATATATTTTTTTTTGAATTTACAGATTCTGAAAGAGATGGAGTTTTTCCGCACTGCCCTTGAGAAAGTAGCAGAGAAAATAATCCACGTTTGGAGGAATTCGACCCTTGGTTCCACAAGCTGTCTCTTCAAGGAATACAATGCCCTCATCCAGGAGTGTATTGAGAAAGACCAAATGAAAGGTCAGTATTTGTTTAAAAGTTTTGAATGCATTTTGCAAATGGTCTTCATGGTTACCATTCCAAACAGGAGGGGGGCTTGAAGATTTTGTCTTCAAAAAAAATATTATTTAATTTTCTTCTTTACTTATTTAGACTCTGTCACAGAACTCTCATGTTTTATATGTCTGTACATGTGTTAATAACAGGCGTGTACATCAAGTTGCTTTAAAAAGCTACTCCATATATATCAATTGTTTGTTATGTAAATGCCAGAACTTTCCATATGAACTACTTTTCCAGGTTTCGCCGCATATAGTACCGAGTGTTTGGCTTGTGCGAATATCGTTGACCGCTCATCGCGGGCGCGTCCATTTTATTAAAAGGGATAATTGGTGCACTTTGAGCGGATAGTAGCTTGCACCTCAGCACGGACATTCATAAAACTCCATCAAGGCTCTTGTTCATGTTTTTCATTTCCTCTTGTAGCTGTGCACACATCTCATGTCTTTGAATGGACACTTATTTTCTTCATCAAAATACTGTTTCGTGTTATTTTTCGCCATATTTCCCTGACATTAATCAATTCGCTTCTCACTGAATTCTCTCTAATTTCTTGCTCATGCACTTACTTATAACTTTGTGTTCTTCTCGAACCCTCCAAGAGCATAACACATAAAAGGTTGACAAAATAGTTTTCCTATGCTATCTTAGGCTACACACGAAAGCACACAAACAAATTTGCAACAAATAGTTCTTATATTATGAATAAGCTTTGTCTTCTTCACAGAAAAGTGTTGCGCGCGCACACAATATTATTATGGATATTTCCCATACAACAAAAATTGAATAAATCTTTGGCGTGAATATTACAATACCTCTAAAAACGATAAACACATAATAGACAGAGAACCAAAGAAACCATTTACCGTAGGATTACAACATAAAGACAATGGTAATGAAATTACATTTCTAGTTTGCAATTGCATACAAAAGTCATGATCAGAGATAGGTATTGATCAACTCTATAAATAACAATAAAATCGAGCATACACGAAAACGGCAAGAAGGCACATGATAAAAACTCATCTTCCAACATGTCCAAGCAACATGCCCTTACTGAGATCGTGCACGCATCTGAAACGTGAAAATTGTGCTTGTCAGTTGAAAAATTGCATTTCAGGAAAACTTTCACAGAAAAAAAACTCCTGCGGGATTCAAATAATGAATATGGTCCTTATTCAAAACATAGTATACCTCACCCGAAATAATCATTAATTTGAATGAAGCTCTGAATAAGTTTATTTCCATTTTCTTGAAATTTCATTCACTGAAACAAAATATATCATTATATATCATTATTATCAATCATCATCGCAATATACATATATATATATATGACTTAGTATGCAATAGACTTATATTCAAACACTTACATGACTTATGAATTTGATAATATGAGGGTTTTTTTTTCCTACCTTGCCTTGTCTGTGAAACACAAACAGACGAACGAATCGTGTTACCCCCTGGTACAATGGCACAATCCAGTAAACGTTGGTCCCTTTTCCCCGCTTAATCCGTATATCAGACGATATAATTCGATCAAAATGTAAAACAAAAATAGATATTGCATTCCTATAAGTAGCCTTGTCTAAAAATTGTGTATGCACCTCCTCCTATCTCACATAGATATCCACATATCAAGAAAAATACAGCAATATCGTAGATAAAATGACCAAAAGCTGTATACGAGCAGACCTCTTTCACAGGCGCGAAAACCGTTTGTACGTAATCCAATGCCCTTGCCTGCACTATTCTTGCGACACGTTCGTGAATAATGTGACAAGAAATAAGAGGACTTTCGTGAATGAACAGCAAAATCGCACCAAATTCCCCTCAACCAATCAAAATGATGTTTAGATCACTAGTTAGAAAATGTCATTAGCCACATTTTGGTATGCGAAATGGCTCAATAAATCATCTTGTTCGGAATTTCCACTTGATTTAATGAGGCAATGTAAGGTCAAAGTAGGGAAAAATGCTCTCACTGCTATAGGGAAAGGTCTGAGTTGAGTGTTCAACTCTCTTTTTTAACCCAAAAGTGCAGTAGTTTCCTCACAAGTAATTTACGGGTTAGTAACACTACATAATAGGATAAAGTGTGAAGATTATTTATCCGTTCGAAATGATTAAAAATATTTATTTGCTTTAAAGCCCTCGTGTGATTTCACGGATAGTGTCTCAAACTGAGACAAGTTTTCCCGTGTTATAGGACGCGGTGCGAAGTGCGCTGAGCAAATGCACACAAGTTTTTCATATGTAGATTTAATATAATTTGTCTGATTAACTTCCAGATCTGACACTCCCTTCTGCCCATACCACACCTGCTTGGCGAGAAGGACATGATGTATGTTGTAGACAAGGTAAATGACAATTTAAACCTTTTCCCCAAAACATGTTGCAACCACTATTCCATTCTACCATAAAGATACTATTAAGAGATGTTGTAACATAAGTGGGGGGAGTGGTCTGAATCTGATGCAGGAAATTGTTCACTTAAATTACATGGGGTTAAAGTTTAGAGTATGACACTAGATTTAGCTCAATTTTTTTCTCATTTCCTCTACCCTTTTTCCTACATACATGTACTTCTGTAGTTCTAAGGAGGAATCATAAGATGATTGTACTTTATCATGCACAGTGACCTGGTAAATTTCTTTCCTTTTACTTCTTAGGAACCTGTGACACCAACACCAGCTGCAGTGTTTAGAGGAAAGCTTGTACAAGAAGACCTTGTAACTGAAGTTTGGATTGAAGGGGGCAAGGTGTGCCACTGCTCTGGAGCACTCACATGGTTTGCCACTATGTTTTTCCTCTGTTACATCTATGGGCTTGAGTACCCAAAGCTGGGGTCTAATACATTTTGGAGAGTTCACTCTGCAGCACCACTTGCCCCGGTCACTATCTAAATGATGTCTTATATGTATACGTCAAGGTACATGATGCGTGCAATATTTATGTGGTACAATGGGTGTCAGCCCCTGTTGGGACAGGGTATTCTTCTGCAGATAATATATACTACTTGTTCCTTGACTCCTTCCTTGTTTGGCATAAAGGACACATATATATTTTACAACAGTGGCGGATTTAGGATTTCTATTGGGGGGGGGGGGGGGGTGGTGGACAAATTAAAAAAAAAATCAGTTGAACGAAGCAAAAAATAAACAGGAGCCCAAGTTTTTTTCAATATACTGAACCGTAAACAAGGCATTTGAAGCCTGTTTTTATTACATGTACTTGGTTATTTTAATGCCCCTCCCCCAAACAAAAAAAAAACAAAACATGTGGTCATGAAGTGCAATTTGTGTAAAGCCTTAATTTTTTTTTAAATCCTGGAAATAATTATAAACCATTATATTTCAGTATGAAGTGTTGGCCGAATTTTATTTCATAAAATGACACGAACGGGGCATTTAAAGCCCTCTTTAATCCCCCTGGCCGTTTGAAACCTCATTGCTTCTGGTCTCTGAAAGATTTTTTTTTTCCAAGGGGAGGGGCTGCTCTCCTCACCCCCCCCCCCCCCCCAGATCCACACCTCTTGTACAATGTATGTAACAGGCCAAATATACACAGTACATGTAGTATGTTTTTAGTAGTTTCGTACCTACTGAAGATGTTGTATAAGTTATGTACCACATACATGTCTCTTTACGGTACCTGAGATTACTGCAACAACTGGACATGCACATTTGTTATTTGAAAATAGAAAAAGAGACTGTAAAATAAAGTGCTGCACCACCAACATACACATCACTTGCCTTTTGAATGCCTATAAATATATATTTTTACTTTAACGTTCTAGGTTTGAATTTCAAGATGTGTATCAATTAACCCTAAAATGGCCGGGATATGTTGGCTATGCCACAGCCGGGGGGTGGAATCCACCCACCACCCCCGATCGGCACGCACATCGTCCACAACGTAATCTACAAAACTGTATAGTTAAATGGTCCGAAAAATTTTCACATTCATTAATTATCCAAATTTATGCATGAAATCAAAATTTTGCTCTAAATCATTAAATAAAGCTCAAAATATGCTAATTTTTGGTCTAGACACTCTTTACAGTATTCTTAGCAAATATACTTTCAAAAAAATTTGATATCAAAATTTATTATGTATTTTATTGTATTTAAAATTTCTTATGTATTTCTTTGTTTTTTTACCCTTTTTTATTGTTTTTTTTTTTTGGTGAAATTTGTCAGGGACACTTTCGCCAACATAAACAGCATAAAATAAATTAATTTCAATCAGCAAATGTAAAAATATAGATTTGTAAATTTTGGCTGAAAACACATTTTGTATTGAAATTATACATGAAATCACGTTTTTGAGCAATTTTCGGTCTGACGTGCAAGTACGAAATGTTGCGTAACTTCAGAACCGCATGCCCTGACATCGCGAATTTGGTCTCAAAAGATGTGTGAGATTCGAAAGAAAAAAGTCATGAAACTGCTTTGCGCCTTGCGGCGAGAAACGTCTGGGGGATTCCACCCCGGCCCTTTTAGGGTTAAGCATAATGCATTTCATAATTGTTAATGGAAGAAGTATACATGGAACAATCTGTTTTAGATTACCTTAATGAGTATGCATTCATTGGTTAGAATTCTGTTTCATAGAGTCAGTATTTACTCAATTTGTCTTCTTTTCTGAAGCAATGTACAGCTAAACACACACAAAATATATCTTGTAAAAGAAATACACATGTACATGTATAATGAAAAGTATATCACGCATGTGTATACACCATACATGTATGTAATATATCATACTTGCAGATATAGTACAGAAATACCGGTATGTTTTAGAAATGGAGAGCTGAATTTTACTGAATTTTATATACACTGTTTCTGTTATAACTGTTTTAGTTCATCACTCGTTTGCGAATGTATCATAATAATGTGTGTGAGTGATGATTAATGATTTGTTGTACTTGGTACAATTCATATACCTTTTATTGTTAAATTTTAACTGAGATGAAGGTATGTAATCCTGCTTGCTTATGTTGTACTCACTGGCCATTATAGTGTATATGCCACTGAGAATGATAACCTTAATCAATTCCTGGTGTCGCATAGCAATTTGCTATGCAATTTTTATATGTGGGACTGTACAGAAGTATTTATCCCACCCACCAAAAATGCTAGTCAAATTTGAGAATATTATTACCTGATAATGTAGTGATGAAAGAAAGCTTTTTGCTTGTCACTGTTTGTGAACTATTTTAAAGCCAGCTTATATAGAACTATTCACTTTTTTATTATTGTAAAAAAGGGCTTGCTAAGTTGGGATTGTCATTCAAAGTGCATCTTAACCTCATGTATTCTCATTACAACTACAGTACTGCGCATGAACATGTATATAAAATATCAAAGACCAGATGCTCCATTACATGCTTATGTGCCTTACTAAATACAGCTCGTTCAGTTTTGTTTTAACTTAAGATGGAAAAGTATAAATCTCTGGGGTTTTTTTCTTCAGTATCTGTGTTTGCAAACGAAACGGAAGGTTTGGAAGGGTTCAATTTTGTGCCCAAAAGGGTCCCTGTAAGGCGCAAAATTGCACCCTTTTATGGGGGTAAAGGGCTTAATGTTGCACCCTGTGAGGTGCAAAACTGCACCTTCTGGAAATGTACAATATTGCACCGAAAAATGTGCTGCCAGTGTTGCAATAGTTTGCACCCTGTAGGGTGCACAATTGCACCCTTTTATAGGAAAAAAAGGCTTCAATATTGAACCCTAAATGGTGCAACATTGCATGCTTATAATGGTGCAAAGTTGCACCTTTCTGAAAGGTGCAATATTGCACCCAAAAGGTGCTCCCTTTTCTAAGATAGTCAGTTTCTTTTTATAGTGGCTAGGGTTTTCTGAACCACGCACTATTTTGTTATGTCATGGTAAAGCGGTTTCCTGCTAGGTTGGGAAGCTAAAGGCATGGTCACAACCCTCCGTGCGTGTTTTTAGTACGTACGTGTTCTGCGGAGGCCACGTCCGCCACTTTTTTCTGAAAACCTGAGGAGGGAGTAGCAAGAGCAGGGAAGGAGTACGTCAGCACACTCCACACGCACTACAACGCGAGGTGTAAGTACGTGGCCCGCACGCCACGCCTGGACGTGAGTGGTTGCGTGCATCGTACGTTGCGCACCTGGTAAGTGAGTTGTACGTGCTTACAACGTGCTTACAACGTGCTTACAGTGTACGATCGCCGTGCGGTTGCCTCGTTATCGTACGGAGACCGTACTTTCACGTACAGTATCCTTACTGACTTGCAGGGAGTAATTTTGTTTGTTTATTTTATTTATCCACGGATAAAAACAATATACAATTGTGCCCGCATTTAGCTAAAAGCTGTTTTTCAGCGAAATAAAAATATTGAACAATAGATATAAAACAAGGAAAATACAATTTACAAACAAAAGATATGCAAGTTATAGATGAACATATTTACAGGAGTAGAAAAAAAATCGAATCAATATTAAAAAGAAAATGATACCCAAAGATGGAAAGAAAGAAAAACAAAAAAATAATTATTATCCAGTTGACGAAAGAAGTGAACCAATATTTTCTATTTTACTTATCTCTATACTAAATAATTTAACATCATTTATAAGTCTAAGATCGACGGACAAGGTATTAAAAAGTTTTGAAGCATGGTATAAAGGGCTACGGTGGAGAAAATTTGTACGTGGTCTTGGAATGGCAATTTGTGAATTAGCATAGCGAAGCATATAACCTAAATGAGTATTAAATTCAATCAAAGAAGATAACATAGGTGGACCAAGATTATTAAATATTGTAACCAACGCCTGTTTGTTCCAGTGCTCTTTCAACTGTTTAACTTCAAGGGTTTTATAAACTATTTCAGTGTGAAATCTACTATTCACTCCCAGTACAGACCGCAAGCATCTATTTTATAAAGTTTGGAGTCGTTTTAACTGACTTACTTGACCATTCATCCAAATTGTGCTACAATAGTCGAAAAGAGGCTGGATTAAGGTTTTATAAAGTATTAATGCTAATCTTTCGTCAATGAAAATGCGTATTAAAACTTTTTTCTTTACATGGTCAAATTGTAGATTCCATGAAAGATTGCAGTCTATCAAAACCCCAAGATATTTGCATTCCAAGACTCTAAGAAGACTCTAATTACAGAAACTAGTTAATTTTGATTTTGAACCGGCTAACATACTGGCATTTTAGTAAGTGCGTTCAAGTGCGATAAACGTGAGTTTTTCCCGCCCTATGTCGTTTGGCACATTATAAGAACTTTCGACGTTCACTAGAAGTCAAAGCTGCTGCTGCTAGACATGCCGTCCTTTCCAACGAAACGATGATATTCGTCAGTCTGCTCGGCTTTAAAGGGAGTGGCAAGTCCTAATCCATGGGCCTGACCAGTTGGCCTGACTCGGGGAAATTCGGATACAATCAGGTCCAATCGTGCGCTACCGAAGGAATGTTATTGCCGGATTCCTAGCGCGATCGTTAACTCGAATCCCTCCATACGCAACCGACCAATGAGATTCAAATACTGGAATAAAGAACGCGCGATCTTGTTTACTCAAATTTGGGTCAATGTGCGAACTTTTATTAGCTGCGCACGATAAATTGAAGTCGCTTTGAACTTTGATCCAGAGAAATGAGCAGCCAACTGTAAAAGCGCCCATAGATTGCGACTTGTCGCTCCCTTTAATATATCCTGTAGAAATCAGCGCGCACAATGTGCGTTGTAAGTGCATAGCACGTACTTCTTCGATGTGGTTTGCGTGAGTTCTGCGTGCTCACTGGACAATTGGTTTGTTTGTTTGTTTGTATTTATTTCCGTATTAAGAAAACCACATACATTTCATAAAATACAACGTTATACATGAGCTTAAAAAACGGAGGATGACCCAAATTCAGCAGTATTTACAAAATGCCGCTGTTCTTCCTTGGGGTCCCACAATTGGTGCTAGGTGCGTTGTCTGTAGAGCAAGTAACTGTGGGAAAAATTTTCAAAAACTCCGTGAGTTGTGCGCTCGTTAGCAGCAGAGGGCACGCACGTCAACGCACGTCACCCGTACTGGGGTTGCATCCGTAGCCCGACCGCAGCCCGAACGCAGCGAAAGTTCCTCGTGCACTAAAAGTGCTACGGCGTGTCTGCGTGCTCCCAAATACTGAGGCGGTACTCACCACGTACGGATCCCCAAATTCTGCCCACGTTTTTGCAAGTAGACAGCACGCACTTGCAAGTACGGCGGTTTGGGACTATGCCTTAAAGGTATTGGTTAACTTTGTTGGAGATCAGAAGGAAAAAAATCTGAATTAGCTCATGCTGCAATCATAATTAGAAACCTGTAGGTCAGTCAGGAATCGTATGACTTTTACAGGTCAATCGCTGATTTCATTATCAAGACATCTAAGATTTAAAATCGAAATTTTATAAGCGTATGGCATGACTCTTATAACGTGTAACGGTTGGCATACCTCCCTCTTTCGGCAAAGGCACAGCGTACATACATCTATTTACATTGGCCTGCCGCTGTGGCTTGATCATAGAGATACATACTATATTGCTTGATCGGCTAGCCCTGCGCAATGCTAGTGGGGTGTAATGCTGACAGAGCTTGCAATACCAAGGAGTGATAACTCGCTAGAGAAAGCTTGAGCGCTGGAGCTCATCTCGTGGGCAAGGGGCTAGCCAAGCCTGTCGATCGCCTCGCCTGGCCGGCCGGTGGTCGCTGGGGTAGTCGCGACATCGTGTGTGAGTAGAATTACCAACAATAAACATACGATCGACGAGTGCAATTGGCAATTTTGATTATTGCATGGTAATCCTACATACATGAATAACAAATGTTTTTGCCTGACAATAAAGAAAGAGAAAGAGGAAACAAATGAAAAGGCTTTTAAAAGGGGGAAGGGGAGGTTGCACATTTTGTAACATGGAAGAAAGAACAATCCATAGGATCAGCTCTCTAGATCTACACCAGAGACGTTGTGTAAGGAGGAGCTGGAGCTAGGGAGAGAGATTGGAGTGGAGGGGGGGGGGGGGGGCTGCGTGTATACCACATTTTTTGCACTGCCATACGTTTGCACGTGTTTACTGAAAAAAAATGTTTGTGGTAAATTTTCTCAAAATTAAACCAAAATTCGGAAGTCCATACCAGTAATATATTCGACGCCAGCGGCCCGGGCCGAACTTGACCCAGCCCCCCTACCTTCATAGGCCTACGCCTGATTTGCCAAATCATCTGGCTATTAAAGGAGTGTAAACTTCTTGCTCTGACGGGGAGGTGGAAGAGAGATTGATCTCTGTTCTACCTCCCTGCTCTGACCAAGGAGTAATTATGACAGAACTCCTTGCTCTTTACATATAGTGCACACTTGTGAAATGTATTGCCACTCTCGGCGGTTTCACTTCGGCTTCATAAATAGTCTTTTCACCGGGTAGCTGCAGAATGCTCTTTTTCAAAGAGAGTTTAGACTGGGCATGGACATCAATTTCTGTCAGAAACGCCTCGCCCGCCCCTCTATTTCTCTCTCCCTCTCTCTCCTCTCTTTCTCTCTCCTTTCTTTCTCTCTCCTTCTCTCTCTCTACATACACATCCTTACTCTAACACGTTCATAAGCTTCAATCTAATCACGATGTTGGTTCAGGCAAGGAGTTTTCACAATCTGTTTTAAGTTATAAATTCGGTTTAGTAATAAATACACGTAGATGCACAATACATGAAATGAAGAATAAATGCAAGAAGGTAGGCCTACCCACGCACTTACCGAGGGGGGGGGGGGGGGGGTGTTCAAACACCCCCTTTGGGTGTTATTGTAAGTTAGCACACACCTTTTTGATGTTAAAAACGCCCCCTTAGAATTCCTGTTAACTTTTTTAAAACAGTTATTGGATAATTTTTGAGTAAAAGTAACCCCCAAATAATGTTACTTTTTTTCTCTTTGTTTGGCTTGTCAGAGATTTTTTGGAGTAAAAAGACTCCCAAAATACTGATATACTGATATATACACCCCCCCCCCCTTACGCCACTTGGCCTATTAATATTTCAAAATTCACTTTGTGATTGTGTTCGCTCATCACTACTCTCCCCTCCCCCTCTCAATATCTCCATCACTGCGTTCTCCCTCATCCTCTTCTCATGATTTGTTTCTTCATCCTATCCTTTCCTTCCTTTCAATGGCTTGATTTTACCGTTTTTGCACCTCTCCATTTTCTCCTTCTCTCTTATTCCCTCTCCTTTCTTACTCTTCACAAGAAAAAATGAAGTGCAAATTAAAGGAAAAAGTTAATTTTTTTTTTAATAAGGGTGTATTCAAATTACAATACAACATATATTACAGACTAACTGGTTCGGACCATTATCTCGCTCTATATACTTGGTAAGGGCAGAGATTTTTGACGAAGGATATTATCAGTGGCAAAGGACGTGTCAACATTTTAAATAATATTTCTTGGCAGCAACACGTGCTGTTGTTTTTAACACTTTTCCTAAAGATTCAGGAAGGGGGGGGGCACAAGTTATACCCACTCATCCTATTACCGCCATCACACCACCAAACCGACCAGTTCTTTGCCATTCAGGGTAATTTTTTTCTGGGTCTTGTGTCGGTCTTATTAGTGTGATTGAGGTATTAGGAAGATGGATAAGGAAAACCGCCATCAATTGATAAATGTAAAAAAAAGAGGCAAATTTCATTTTGTCTACATGTAGAGGAATTCATTGCTACTGAATAGCCATTGACAATAATACAATTCCATTTCTACTATATATGTAACCAAATTTCCAAAAGAGTCACAGCAAACTGAATGAAGTCAAAATCACATTTCGATGGAGACATGGATGCCACTTAGAATTGATAAAAAAAGTAGGAAAATCATCTAGAATGGGCCCTTGTGTACATAAAAAGTGGTTTTCTATGGCTAAAAATATGTTACAAAAGTAGGAATTCCTACTTTTGTCTGAAAAGTGGCATCCCTGGGAGAACAAAAAGAGTCCAGCCCGGTGCACTCTTTGATATTGTCTTCCAATCTTTTCTTCTGTCTTCCTCTTTTTCTTCCACCTTTCACTGTGCCTTGCAGGACGTTTTTTGCAAGACCCGAAGAACGTGAAACATGCCATACCATTTCAGTTTGCGCTTTTCACGGTCGTGAGGGAGTTCTTCGTATGGCCCAATTGCTTGGTGGATGACGGGGTGGACCGTCTCGTTGTTTATGCAGTCTTTATATGAGATGTCTAGTATCTTACGGAAGCATCTCATTTCCATTGCTTGAATATCTTTAAAATTGTGATTTATCAATTTTAAAACTTCAGGAACTGTGATATATGAGTTGTACAAGCATGCTTACCTGGTGAATGAACGGCATAGAATGTAACTGTTTAATTTACTATATGCAGATGCAAGGTTATCAAAGATTAACACAGTTTGAAGCACTTACTGATCAAAGCATAGAATAATTGTAAATCATTCAAAGTGAATTGAGAACATAAGCAGCTGAGGATTTATAAACTAAATTTTGTGAACCTTATAAGTAAGAAGCATAAAGTTGAAAGATTTGTTTTTTAAGGTACAATCTGTCAAGATGCATGTCTGATTGTCACGTAACTCCTTATGAGCCAGAAATAAGTGTTGGGATGTCAATTAAGTAATATCGATTCAGAAAATCTTAACAAAAGTTGGGGCTTATCATCCTTAGCAAAATTAAATAAGAATTCACCTGAAGTGTTACAGATATTAGGATGACACATTTCCCTACATTTCTTTTATATCCAATAGCACGAAGTACCGTATTGAAGTACTCCTTCCAGAAGCTCTCGAGTTCTTGATGCTGGTATGTACTTAAATTTCCTCATTGGAACATAGGAACATTCACTTGGCACTTTGTTTCAAACTGTGCAGTTATTTATGTTTCGATTTGTGTACATGTAAGTTTAATTGCAGTATGTGATGAAATTGCCCATGAAAATGTATTGACAGCATGTATAATTTGCATATAAATGCACAGGTTAAACTTGTCCATGAAAAAAAAAATAGTTTTGCCATTGAATGATAAGTATAAAGTGGAAAGATTTATTTGGGATCTTTCTGTCCGCACTTTGACATTTTCATGATAATTTTTTTAAGCAAACGTTTTCCCATTCATTTTCATCTTGACAAGGCTGAAATGTGCAGATATGGAAGTGGATTTTGTAATGATCAATCTAATTATTTTTGAGCAGAGGTCATGAAATTTGGCAACACATTAGTCTTGGGATGAAGATGTGCAAGATATTTTTTTTAATGTGCTTCTCCCTCATTTTTGGTGTGATTTTGATTATGATTGTTTAATGTGATAGAGCTAGGACAGGGATCAAAATTCTACTCATAATTTGGAAGTTCACTATTTACATGCTAATCTAAGTAAAATTTAATTGAAATAACAAAAGATGTGGCTACTCTGCATTGTAGTTTTAATTCAAGCTTCCACAGTGATGCTGTGATGTTCAGCAAATCTATTCATATATCAAGCAAGGCTCACGTAATTTTGCACACAATGAAAGCCTTGATACGAAGATCTGTCTAAATCTGAAATGTAAAAGACTCTATCAAATCACATGGCAGTGGACAGATCAGGAATAACAGTTGTGTAAAGAATTCTACCAATGTGTCTCAAATATGATAGTGTATTGTACGGGGCAAGTGAGCTTAAAGTTCACTGTAAATAGTGTGTTTTCTAAGCCATAAGTCAATGGAAAATGCATTGCTCCTCCCCTTTCCTTATTACGGAGCTTTAGATACGTACGCGAGATCTGTGACGCGGAATCTTGGCAAAAATGCTGCTTTGCGGACGCACAAGACAGATGTTTCCAGTCCATCCTGCTTCTTCAATGAAATTCGCCGACACTTTTGGGATCATAAATACAATAAAATTGATTTTAATCTGTAAAAGCAAAAACTTTTTTTACATCGAATAATTTTTATTGAAATTATACATGCAGTCATGTTTTTGAGCCATTTTTGGTCCGATGTGCAAGTCTTATTACGTGTAGCTTTGGAACTGCATGCTATGATACATAGCATTTCATATAGCATATCATATGGACTATGTTACCAATGGCAATAACAAAACAGAAAACAACAACAAAAACTCGCAGTTATGGCATGTCCAGGTATGGGTGCAGACACATTTGGCTGGCTGAAGCCAAGCCTTTTTCTTGGAGAAACACTAACATCAGATTCATTCAGCAATTTACTTCCTTTTGTTCTGAATGACGACGAAGGACTGTCTTATTGTTTTTGCCTAATCAGTACGAGTGGACTTGATGCAGGGGATACAGAAGACGTGTTGGAGAATTGCAGCAATCGTTCCTTCATTGATTGTAATTCCTCAGAAAATTTCTCATTTTGCTCGACCTTACGTAAACAAAAAGAACATATCCTGTGGACTGTCAAGTCAAAAGATCTCGAATCTGAAATTGTGGGTTCCCCAAAACATCAAAAAGTGTGAAAAATGATACAATTTGCAGAGACGGAGGGAGAAAAACGAAAGTAGGGGATAAAAACTAATAAAAAACTAATATATAACTAATTTTATTCATTTCAAGGGTAAAAAATCATGTCAACAAAATCTTTCCATCAAACTTGATGATGTCCTATTAGAGCAGAAAACATGTACGAAGTTCCTTGGTGTTCTGATAAATGAAAAACTCAACTGGGGAGATCACTTGCAGCACATAAGGACACCGATTTCTCGTGGCATTGGTATTTTATATAGGGTTAGGTATATTGTACCCCCCAGAACATTATTTACTTTATATAACACTCTTATTCTACCATATATTTCCTATTGTAATATCCTTTGGGCTACATCCAAGGGTACAACCGATAATATTCTCATGCTACAAAAGAAAGCAATTCGAATATGTGCTGGTGCTGGTTACCTTGACCACACACATCCCCTGTTTATTAAACTGAAAACTCTGCCAGTCTGTGACATTAATTTCCTTCAAATGTCAACATTTATATATCGTTATAACACCAAGCTCTTGCCTGCGACCTTTTGTTCAATGTTCCAAAGAAATGACGAAATTCATCCTTATCGGACTAGACAATCAGCAAACATTCATTTATCCAACCCCCGCACAGTGTTAGCACATAAATCTGTACGGCATTATGGCCCAGATGTTTGGAACTCATTACCAAATGAAACTCGTAACTTATTGACCATACACTCCTTCAAAAGCAGTGTTAAATGCATGCTTATCTCACAAATGTAACTAGTGCTGTTTCTGTATCCATCAGTTCTGGGTATATTCTCACTTTATATAGATTCTTACAAGCGTTGTGAATTTCTCTGGGTGTACATGTAAATCTATATCTTTATAACTTATTTTACTAACTATATATAGGGGTTCTTTTCTTTTGTATATTTCCATATTCTTTTCACGTGTTATTCTTTTTTTTTTCTTTCCCTCTTTTGTTTTTCTTATTATCTCGTTTACCATTTTAAGGTTCGTTTTGATTAATGTTTATTTTATTATAATGGTTTTACCCGTTTATATTGTTTGTTTTAAGTATGCAGGTGTGTGTTGTATCCTACTCCAAACACAGAAAATGAAATAAACGTAAGAACTGAAGTACAGTAGCGTCAACACTTTATTTCGACGTCCATCATGCAACGACCACGAGCTCCTTTGCTCATCACATGTGTATTCATCATTAGTCTTAATCCAGACTTTATGGATTTTACATGAATGTAAATATCACAGAACACAACATCTCCCCTCTGCTTAAAAAGGGTAATTTTCTTTTCGTAACCTTTGAAAATCGAATATCAGGATATATGAACAGAGTTTACATGTACATTTATACGTATCCTGAATGATCCTCATACTCTTGTCAAATGCACTAGTGTAACAATTTTGACTAGTAAATTAGTAAGTTAAAAAACAGAAAAGCATATACATGTACACTTATACAGCAGTAGTGATTACTTAAAACTTGAATTTTCTTTTCTTTCACATCCAGGGTGTATATTAATCTGACAGTTAGTTGTACAAAATATGACAAAATTATTTTGCAAGGCGTTAGCATACAGGTGTACTAGATATTTGAAATGAACTGAAATATATGCTTAATAACATGTATATATGAATACTCAATATTCATTATCAATTAAATAGCAACTGAGACTTTCTGTGTTGTGTTTGGAATTTCTTTGTACCTGTACATCTTTGTTATAACGATTAATAAAAATATTGCATGCTTTTACAAACTTTTTTTTCTTTTCTTAGCATGTCAATAAACAATGAACATAAGAACAAATAATCATATTTCAAGAACCTTTCATGTAATACACTGTTACTACTTGTATTCATCAATATAAAATCAATAAGGGACGTAATCATGTGTCCAGACTGGTGCTCTTTTGTCCCTTTTTGGTCTTTGACTTTGGCTTCCAGTCTGCACACTCACATCATTTGCCATGTTATTATTTTCACTGTTTTTGTACATGCATAATGTCAATTTGGAGGCATTCCACACACGGCCATCTGCCAGAACAAATGTGTACAGACCCTTTTGTCCAACTATCTTTTGTGGTGCCTCATACCTGGAGTTATTCACTTTCTTGACTCTCTTTACTCTGACCATATCACCAATTTTGAACTTTGGAATGGAAGCACCCCTAGTATTGTCAGCGTATTTGCGCATCTTTTCCTGCTTTGCACTAACTCGCGCACGAATTTCAGCATCGCCCTGGGCACGCCTGTTGCCGTCAGTGGCATTGTGAATGTGTAATGGCGTGACCATGGGTCGACCATGCAGCAGTTCTGCTGGGGTTTTACCAGTAGTTTGGTGTGGAGTCGCACGGTATGCCATTAACAACTCAAGGATTGCTTCCTTCCATGGTTTACCTTGCATAGTAGCTATTTGCATTGTTTGTTTTAGAACTCTATTCCAGCGTTCAACCTCGCCATTGGCACGAGGGTAGTACAGTGAAGACTTACAATGAGAAATCCCTAATTCCTTAAGAAAATCTTCAAACTCACTTGACACAAACTGAACCCCATTGTCAGTGACAATTTCAGAGGGTATGCCTTCCCTAGCAAACACTTGCGTGAGAAATGTAATAACTGAATGTGATGTTACTTCAGACACAAAAGCTACCTCAGGCCATTTTGAGTAGTAATCTATGGCCACAATTGCATATTTGTACGATTGTTTTGAATTGAATGGACCAGTTATGTCTATGCCTATCTTCTTCCATGGGCCATCAGGAAGAGGAACGCTCTGTAGGGGGGTATTACGTGTACGTGAGACCTTATCACTAGACTGACACATGACACAATGATGAATGGTGTCCTCGACCATTCGGTCCATTCCTGGCCACCAGTAGATATCTCGAAGCCGTTGCTTCGTTCGTACAATTCCTTGGTGGGCAGAATGTGCAATAGAGATCAATGTTGACTGACAGGATGATGGAACGACAACCCTATCACCTCGACACACACAGTTGTCGATAACAGCAAGCTCATCTCGTACCATATAATAGGCTTTCAGTGCGCTATCTTTGCTTGCGTCCTTCGACCAGCCGTTGGAAATCTTCGCAATCACGCGCTGTAGAGTTGAATCAGTAGCAGTCGCGTGTTGAAGCTCGGCTTTCGTAATGGAAGCGTCAGCCAATATGCTCTGTATCACAACAGTGTGATCGTCATCCTCAATGACATCTTGTGTAGACTGCGGAAGTCGCGATAATGCATCTGCTGCATAATTCTGTAGGCCTGGCACATACTCGACTGTATAGTTGAATCGTAGTAGGCGAGTCGCCCATCGAGCGATGCGGATGGATTGGCGTTTGGATCCCTTCGTTGACAGCAATGTAGTGAGTGCCTGGGGATCCGTGCGAAGCACAAAATGGCGCCCCCAAACATCCTGGACCATTTTTCACATGCCCAGACACATGACAAAGCTTCTTTCTCCCCTACAGAGTAATTTCGTTCTGCTTGAGAGAGCGTACGCGAAGCGAAAGCAATCGGAACCTCATTACCATCTTTCACTTGGATGAGAACGGCTCCAAGACCGTAGTCTGACGCATCAGTAGAAATGATGACTGGAAGATCTGGGTCGAACAGATGAAGTGTAGCACAATGCAAAATCAATTCTTTGATTTTGTTGAATGCGTGGTCGGCAGCATGTGACCACACAAAAGGGATCTCCTTCTTTGTCAATTCCCTTAATGGTGCTGTGACAGTAGAGAAGTTGGGCAAGAACTTTGCGTAGTAAGATGCAAGTCCTAGAAAGGAACGTAGTGAAGCAGCATCGCTTGGAACAGGAGCATCGCGTATTGCTGTGACGTGAGCTTCATTGGGCTGTAGTCCCTTGGCAGAAATGGTATGCCCCAAGTAGTTGATTTCGCGAAGGTTGAAGTGACATTTCTGTAGGTTTAGCGAAAGTCCAATGCTCTGAAGACGAAGAAGAGCTGCACGGAGATTATTGTCATGGGTTTCTTGCGTATCCCCATGGATGACAATATCATCAAGGTAGCACTGAACACCGTTGAGTCCTGCCAGGACAGAAGCCATAAGCTTTTGGAATGCTGATGGGGCAGAACATAATCCAAAGCAAACACGCTTGAACTGGAAAAGTCCTTCATGCGTAATGAAAGCTGTGAGGTGACGTGAATCCTCGTGTAGAAGAAGTTGGTGGTATGCACTGGCGAGATCTAATGTGCTGAAAACAGTAGATCCTCGCATTTCAGCAAGCAGTTCCTCAATGTGCGGCAGTGGGTACTTGTCTTCAACTATTGCTTTGTTCACATCACGAAGGTCCACACACAATCGAATGTCTCCATTCTTCTTGTGAACAACCACAAGGGAAGATACCCATTCACTAGCATCAATAGGCTCAATAATATCAGCTTCCACCAGGCGTCGAAGTTCAGTTGAAACTTTATCGCGAATGGAGAAAGGAAGGCGTCGTAGCTTGTGCTGTACTGGCTGTACTGATTTAGTCTTGATGCGGTGTACATAGCCTTTCGCTAGACCCGGTGCGTTGCGAAAGAGCTCAGGAAATTCGCTTTGAATTGAACGCAAAATGTTCATGACAACATTATCGTGAAGAGTAAGTCGCAGAGCTGAGATCAGATCACGGCCCAATATGCAATTACCGTGCTCGACCACGTACAGCAAAACATCACAAGTACTGGAATCGTGGGAAACTGTAGCAGGAAACATTCCCACAATTGGAATCGGTTCATGCTCTAGATATGTCGTAAGCTGTACTCCTGCCTTTGGAGGGAGGAGCGCGTCCCGCAAGAAATGTCTGTCAAACAGGTTCGCAGGCATTAGTGAAACTGGTGACCCGGTATCGAATACCATCTCCACCGGTGTGTCATTCACTGACACAGTACAGTTAATATTGTCCGAAAGGACTGAAGAAATCACAATGTTTAGAACTTCAACTCTATCACCACGCGTTTCAGCAAGTGTATCATCCTGTTTAGCTTCAGACACCATATTCACCTTAGACGTAGACTGGCAGACACGGGCAAAATGTCCGATTTTGCTGCACAAAGAACAACGTGCATTTTTAGCTTTACAATTCTCATCGTTCGCTCTGTGCCTCTTATCACCACAACGGAAACAAGCATTGCTTAATTTGTTTTTACTCACAGGCTTTCCGTCTTGTGAACTCTTGTGCTGATATTTTCGTGAAGTAGAAGTGGAAGAGCGTTTCTGCTGTTTCGACCTGTATCTGACAGCATTAACATGATCAGCTGAAGCATCCAAAGCGCGGTTTTCCCTTGAAGCGGATTCCATTTGACGTGCGATAGTCATAGCAGATTGTAATGTCAACGTTGGTTCGGTAAGTACAATGTAGTCTCTCTCGAATGCGCCCACAGTTTGTCTTTTCGACGAGTTGATCTCGGATAAACTCATCTCGCATCTCACCGAATTCACAAGTGATTGACAATGTACGAAGAGAGCTGATGTAATCGTCCACGGTCTCATCATGCCGTTGTCCTCGTTGACGAAAGCGATACCGTTCTGCGACAACATTCACAGCCGGTGTGAAATGAGTGTCCAAACGGGCAAGTGCCTCAGTGTATGAGCACGTCTGTGTATCGGCAGAACTAACACTACTAGCACTAGCAGAGTCCCCGAGTGCTGAACTACATGTAGGAGGCAGAGTAGAAAACACACGTTGGCCTTCTGGGCCTAAGCAATGAAGAAGTAGTGCACGGCGGCGATCATCGTTGAATTTGTTCGCCCCGCGAGCAAGAGAATAGTTCCCAAACAGCCCTTTCCACAGTTTCCAGGGCATAGATGGTGAACCAGGGGTAGGCAAAAACGATGGCGGGGGTTGCAAGCTCGCCATTCTCGTCGCCAAATTTGTTGTATCCTACTCCAAACACAGAAAATGAAATAAACGTAAGAACTGAAGTACAGTAGCGTCAACACTTTATTCGACGTCCATCATGTAACGACCACGAGCTCCTTTGCTCATCACATGTGTATTCATCATTAGTCTTAATCCAGACTTTATGGATTTTACATGAATGTAAATATCACAGAACACAACAGCGTGGCAATACCTCTCAAGCTTATAGCTTATTTTGCCAAACCTCTGTGTGTTTCAATATGAAACAATATTACTGTGTAATACTTTGTATTATTATGTGATTGTAAATATGATTCATGAAGCATGCACAAATAAATAAATAAATAAATAGAGAGAAAGGGGAGCAAGAGAGAGAGTCAAATAGAGAGGGAGATGGTTGAGGAGAAAGACGGAGAGAGGATGCAGAGAGAGAGAAGGGGCAGACAGACATACAAACATAGAAGCAGAGAAAGTGGGGAGTAAGGGGGGATGGGACAAGGAAGTGGGTGGGAGGGGAGTGAGTGGGAGAGAGAATGAGAGCAGCGATTTAAGAGAAGGAGGGGAAAGAAAATGGGCAGGTGGAGAGAGACAGGGAAGAAATGAGGGAAGGGGAATATAAAGACATACAGAGACAGAGCGATGAAGACGGAGAAGGACAGTCATGACCGTTACGAAAAGTTTTGACAGCGTTCTCGCCGCGGCCAAAGTTGAAAAGGCCGATTTGCGGGATTTTCTCCCGGATCTTGTCATATCCCTCGGCGCCTCAAAGAAGTCGCCGTTCCGCGGGATTAGTGCGAGCTTCTGTTAAGAAACCTGCGCGGCGATTCCTTCGATTTCGCCGACTTCCTGTTCTTTATTTTTGTTCTGCCTTGAAGGAAGTTGTATATTGAGTATTAGAGTACCTTTATATAGAAGAGTAGCGACATGGACGTCTGACTTTTCTGGACACAGAATGGCATTCGAATTCTTTGTATTGAGAACACCCAGGTACTCATCGGAATTGAATAGAAATGTTACGTGATAGTGGACACAAAATGGCGTTCAAATCACAGGTTGTCGTTACTCTTCTATATAAAGGTATTCTATTAGTGTTTTGAAAGAGCGCCACTTACGGTTTAAATGGTGCCTCATTCTTTTCGCCATTTAGCAATGTCAAATGACTCCAGATGTACTTTCCGATAGTTGCTTCGCTTTCCAAAGGGTCAGTTTATTCGTATTTATAGTACGAATGTATTAAAGTCTCCGTCAAAGAAACGTACGTATCAGTTGTTATAGTTTTCTGAGAAAAAAACACCTAGGTTTCTGCCATGACAAAGTCGGCCCTAACATTTAATTTTCCCACATCGAGCCCACCACAAAAATATATAGTAATGATAAACGACATAAAAATTAATACACGTATAATAAAGGACGGGGAATACATTCTTGCGCCGGGAAAACTATTCAAAAACTTGCTTTATGTAGTTTCCAAGCAATGCAATTATAAATTCACTTTCACATTTTAATAGTTGTATGTAGCCGTCATGCGGAGTATAAAATAATGAAATTGAAATATCAGAACGAAAAACTTCGTTCTCACGAGGAGTTAAGACCGGATTTCTGAATATTAATACAACATTACTGTTGCATTGGTCGCGGCACCAGAACTGGGGACGGGGCCTGGGGGCTGCAGCCCAATGTATGAATTAGATTAATAGATTATCATTAAAAAGTGAAATCAAATCGCCCCCCCCCCCCACACACACACACTTTCAAAAACGCTCCGCGGCCCCTGTGTTGAAAGAGTAGCCTTTCTTTCTTTTTTGGCTTTGCCCTATATTTTTAACGTTTTCGTTCTATATGTCTATTGGGTAATTCGGAATTATATTAACCCGTTGAAGACGGTAAAGCGCAGTGCATTTCCCCCATTGGGAACGGTGAAATTCCTGACAAGCTCAAGAAAGTATGGTTGTCAAGAGGGGGTGTGGTCTACTGCGTTCATAGCCAATTAGCGCCTTCATCTCTTTTGCCGCTGGCTTACTGAATAATTCATAGTGTTCGGTGCACGAAATTGCGCGATACCTCATGCATTATTCATTTTCTTGTTTCCTTATTGGCTAGTGCCGTGTCACAAACTTGTCGCAATATTGGTGTTATGTTTTACTCATATATGACAATGTCTCATCAAATTTCAAATATCTGCAGATCAGTTAGGTACCAATTACGTAATATCGGTTTTATTTGGAAATATTTGTCCAAGTCTGCCACTGAAAAGATAGTTCACGCCTTAATTTCCTCCCGTCTCGACTTTGGCAATGCCCTTCTGTTCAATATACCCCAAAATCTGTTGTCCAAGCTCCAGAAGCTTCAAAATGCTGCGGCTCGCATTGTTACTCTGTCCACCAAGCGTACTCATATCTCCCCTGTTTTGCAGTCGCTACACTGGCTCCCTGTCAAACATCGCATTATTTTCAAAATTTTGTTGCTCACTTTTCACTGCGTTCACGGTTCTGCTCCCCAATACAATACCTCTTTAATTCAAAATTACACCCCCGCGAGATCTTTGCGCTCATCCACTTATTACCAGTCCTATTCTGTCTTTGTAGGAATATTTCATTACTTTTGCCCCAGCTCTCTTTGCCTCTCTCTCCTCCCCCTCTCATTTTTTCTCATACTCTCTTATTATCTCTTACAACCGATCTGTGCAAAATGACTCCAAGAGAATTGAGGAAAAATATAATGATCTCTTATTGCTTTTTCCCCCCATTCTTTCAATTTAATGAGATCGACCACCAACATTATGCAATCCTATTCTTCACATCCATGACAGAATAGCAAGGGCGGATCAAGGGGGGGGGGGTGAATCGTCCGCGGCCCCCTTTTTGAAACCAAAGTTGGCATACGGGCTCTTGCCTAAAATGTTGAAAAACCCGGATCGAGCACCAAATTGAGGTCGGGAGCCCACGAGGCTAACAAGGTCGTTCTATTTACCCTCCAAGAAAACTCGTATAAAGTCCCACCCCGCAAGAATGACTTGACAGTCCGGGCATGGATCAGTGGCGGATTAAGGGGGCTTTTTATTAAATTGTATACCCACTTCTAGAACTTTGTTTTGCTTGTCAGAGAATTATGGGGGAAAACTAGACCCATGAAATCTGATACCACCACCCCCCCCCCCCCCCCCCCCCCCCCCCCCCCTCCACTGAGCAACTATCGGAGGGCTGGCGAGAAGAAATAAATTCTTGCCACGAGCCTCAATTATACCCTTTCAAAGCTTTAAATTTCATTTAAATCACAATTTTCATAATTTCAAATAAATACTAGGGGAATTAAAATCATTTCAAAACCCCTGTTTTCATGTATTAACGTATGGGAGCTGGAAGCCCAAAAGCATGCATATTCCCGAGGATATATTGGGGGGGGGGGGGGGGGTTCACTGGACTCATCAAGCCTTAATTATAAGTTTTCAGAGCTTTAAATTTTATGTACATCACATTTTTCATATTTTCAAATAAAAATTATTGGAATTATAATCATCCTAAAATTCCTTGTTTTTGCGTGTCAACCTATATGGCAGGCGAGACTTTGGGGGGTCAAAAGCATGCATATTCCCGGGGATTTTTTCGGGGTCTATTCAACTAGTTGAGTGTTAGTTATACATTTTCAGAGCTTTAAATTTTATTCAAGGCACATTTTAAAAAAAAATTGATTTAATTCTGGGGAAATTATAATCATTGAAAAATCCCCGTTTTTGCGTGTTAACCTATGGGAGATGGAAGGCATGCATATTCCCGGGGATGTATGAGGGGTCCCTTGCACTATTGAACCTTCATTAAGCCTTTGCAGAGTCTCAAATTACATGTAAGCCACATCTGCACTAAATTCAAGGTAATACTAGAGGAACTTACACGAGTCCGATTTTATGTTGCAATTTTGTAGATGATCCGAATAGTGTTCTGGATAGAAAATAGACCAAACAATGAATTGAAACATTCAAAGAAGTAATTTGATAGTACATAGCGATATTTCAGTAAAGTCATCAATCGGTTTAGTGAATCGATTCATTAGGACATCATAAAGTGGTTGCATGTTATTTTTATTATTTGGGCCAGAAGAGTGTTACTGGGGCTACAATAATAATAGTTTCTGTTTCATGATTGTAACATCTGTAATCGAATGCATTTCTTCGGTTAATTGGGTGAGAATTGCTCGAAGCTTTTTGTTACGATCAATTCCAGTATCTTCTTTCGCTGTTTTTTTTTTATTTTTTAATTAGCAGTGTTTTGACAGGCTGAATAAGGCTTCTTAACGTAAGTGATTTGGACGGGGTTAATCGTCTGCTTTTGCAAGATAGCTACAAAATACTTTTTTTAGTTTCAATACGTCAAAACGTTTTTTTTTTACTTCATGTCATATTCCCCAAACTTTCCAAATTTGTAGAGGAAAGTATACTGAAGGAAGAGAAAGTTTAAAGGGAGGGGGGGGGGGGGGTCTGTAGAGCCCACAACATGTAAAAATCTACCACAAATGTAAGCATAACAACAAATGGGATAAACATTGCACCCGCAAATGTCAAAATAACCACAAAATGGAATAACATGTCAACCACAAGTGTAAAAATAATCACAAATGTAGAACAATTCTCCCACAAAAAACAGTTCACCTACAAATGTAGAAATTTCCATTTTTACCTCAAATGTCATAACATGTAAACCGCAAATGGAAACTCATTGCTTCCATAATGCACCAATGTAAGATCAGACAATATCATATGTATATATATATGTGTGTGCGTGTGTGTGCGTGTGTGTGAGGTTTCCTGATCAATAAAATCCTTAAAACTCGAAAGACCCTTTGCCACAATGTAAAAACATGTCAACTGCAAATGTAACAGGTCAACTTCAATGGCAGGAAATAGTGTCCCTGTATTAGAGAGTTACGACAACTAGGGATTTGAACGCCATTTTGTTTCCACTATTACGTAACATTTCTATTAAATTCCGATGAGCACCTGTGTGTTCTCAATAGAAAGAATTCGAACGCCATTTTGTTTCCAGAAAAGTGGGACGTCCATGTCGCAACTCTTTAATACAGGGACACTAGCAGGAAAGAATAAAGTGCGCCATCTTGAGTTACTAACGGCTTTCACTGCTGCACCTTATTTTCAATTTTAAAAAAAGCATGCAGGGCGTGAAATATAGTGTACTGGATTATCGTAAGAAGGTTCAAACAGATGGAGTGATAACAGACAGCTTCCCTTTAAAGCGAGCTTTGATGCCGCCACAAACATGACAAATATGCGCTCTCCGAAAACATTTTTTTCCAAACGAGAATTCCGTTGTATTACATAACCATGGTTAAGTATAATGGAGGATATTCTGTTATGATAATTAGTGTTCACAGACCCAAATGTAACTTCGAAAAAGTGCAAATGAATGATATAACAAGGTTCAAGCGAACATATTTAGTGCCAAATATACCACATTTGCGATGACGATTTCTTGACTGGCCGCGTGTGCCCACTACTTTGGTTGATTTTCACGATGGTAATATATGAAATTTAATAGTCGGAATTAAGTGAAAAGGTGTTAAAATTATCCTTAAAGAGGCATAGATTTGTGACAATTTTTATCTAAAAAAAATTTTCATCCTGAGGCAGGGGAATTTCAGAATGAAATCGAAATTATTTAGATTGAAATTGCGCATTCAGTTTCTGGGTTAGTCGATTTATGAATTTAACTGGGCATCGTAAACATTCAAATGTCAAAACAATCTCTGAATCTTTCCCGTTTACTTCGGCGGCATCAGGCATCGACGTCCAATAATCAAGGCAGTTTATTAATTCATTTGTACATCCTTTATAATCTGCCAGGTGTTTGCATGAATTATTGTTAGTTGAGACTACATCAGCTCGATCCTCCTTGATTATCACCACCAATTTAATAAATTTTAACATTTGTATTTTACATGTCTTAACATATTTTGTGGTAAAGGGTCTTTCGAAATTTTAAGGATTTTATTGATCAGAAAACCTCACACACACGCATACAGACACGTGCGCACCTACATGTCATAATAACTGATCTTACATTGGTGCATTATGCAAGCAATGAGTTTTTACATTTGTGGTTTACATGTTATAACATTTGAGGTAAAAATGGAAATGTTTACATTTGTAGGCGAAATTATTGAACTGTCTGTAAAACAGATTTTTACAATGTTGTGGGAGAATTTTGTTACATCTCATTCTGTGGTTATTTTTGCACTTGTGGTTGACATTTTGAGACGTTTGTGTTTATTTTGACATTTGCGTGTACAATGTTTTACATTTATGGCAGATTTGTACATTTGTGGGCTCTACAGAGTCAAGGCACTCATTTTGAGCTAGCAGCGCCCTCAGGTGGCGGAAGAAGTCAAACACTCGCAAAATTGGCAAAACCTGGGGGGCGTTTCATGAAACTTTTAGTTTTTGGAGCGATTAGTCGGACACCGACTAATTTCCATTTCATGAAAATCTGTCGGTGGAAAACACCGACAGATTTCATGAATTTCACCGACTAATGTCAAGAAATCTGTCGGTGCCCTTTTAGGTCCCGACAGATTCATTTTCACCGACAAATCAGGCTCTTGATGGCCTTGGCAACCAAAAGTGGAACAATGGCAGCACTTCTGCAAATCTTAGGGGGTGCTGCCCTGCGCAGGGAACGCGTTTTTTCGCGATCGAACGAATCCCCTTGATCTTTATAATGACCAAGAAATGTTCAAGAAATACCGATTCAACCGGACAGGAGTATTACACATCATAAATGAGCTCAATCAGGAGTTGGAACACCCAACAAAGCGTAGCCAGGCACTACCTGCCCATCTCCAAGTGTAGCGTGTGAACCACCAAGACCCGAGATGCCTAACTAATAATGACACCCAAGAAAGACACCATGCTTGTGGATTACCGTTCACCATAGAAGCAAGGTTCGATCTGCAATTTAATACAGAATGTAAACAAACAATAATAAATCATCATGCAATTGACAATAAACAATCATGTAAACATGTCATCAATATTCATGTAAATACAAGTTTATCTTTCTAATAAACTAACTAAATAAGAATTCCTTTGCTATAAATAGCATTTCCACGAATAACAACTACCAGTGACCTTGACGTACTTCAAGGTCACAACAATGATACTAGGTCATGAAACTAATTACTAAGCCCTTAATTCAACTATATGTAATAACCTGTAAACTACAGTAGTTAGCCCAAATAAACATGTTGTGTTGTTACATGGCGCTAATAATTACGCATCCTGTACAATTCATTAACAGAGTGCCCGAAAACATTATTCATCCGTGGTACATCAATACATCCTTACGCACAACTGTGCGAATACGACATAGCAATACGTAACACACACTGTATATGTGTACATTCATTGTGCGACTAACTAATTCATAGCAAATCATTATTATTGTTATTATCATTATTATTATTGTTATTATATATTATTATTCACAGCATTGATTTAGTTTGACTAGTTCCCTTATTGCTTCGACAACTTCAATGCATTGATTCATATAATGAATATGAATACTATTTACCAAGTATTCTAGATGTTCACTTCCAAATGAGGACATTATTTTGTTAAATGTTTGAAAATCAAATAAACAAAAGTATTTAATACACTATGGATTAATCATTAATTGAGCACGTTGTTTGGTAGATATCTTGCTATAGAATTTTCAAACATTATATATCTACTAATAATTTCTTTCAGAGCTCATAGCTGCACTCGTGTGGCCATAGAACAGGTCAATGGCCAATTGAAGAGTAAGTTTCGCTGTCTCACAGGCTCTGGACTGCACATGTTCCCAGATAGGGCTGGAGATGTCATCACTGCATGCGCTTGTTTGCACATGAAGGAAATCCACAAATCAATTTGAAATGTGGATGTTTCCTTGATTGTTACAAGTATTACCTTCATTAACTACAACTTCTCTCTTTCCACATCAATTCTTTGTTTCTGAATGAAGACTTTTCCTCCCTCAATCATTGCACCCATGGTAATGACATGTTATTGAAAGATATGAGATTAAAATATTTAGGATTTAAGTCATATCTGAGCAGTACTCATGACATTTAGCACACAATTTTGTCTTTGGATAAAGACGTGCATGGCATTACATCAACTGTTTGAAGGTGGAGTTTTCAAACTAAAGGTATATCAACACGAGGAAATATTTTGCATAGAAATATTACTACTGCTACTTCTGATTACAGGTGTGAGTAAACAAAGAAAACTGAGTAAAAAAGAAAATTGAAGGTTGAAAAAGTGCAGTTACAAATAATGAAGGAAATTACAGTTCATTTCTAAGTGTAGACCTCTGTTTCAGTGTATCAAGAATATCCTTCATCACTTTTACCTTTTCTTTTTCAACCTCAAGTCTTTGTTTATTAATTTCAAGTTTCTCCCTCTCAATCTCCAACAGCTCCAGCTGTCCATCAACTGTGCGGTTTCTTTTTTGTCCTTGTGGTTGCTGTTGCTGCTGCCATCTCTGATGTTGTGCAGGTTGCTGTTGAGGTTGATGGTGCTGCTGCTGTTGCTGCTGCTGTTGAGGCCGGTGCTGTTGTTGCTCTGGTTGAGGCTGGTGCTGTTGTTGCTTTTGTTGTTGCTGCTGCTGTTGTTCTTCATGTTGTTGTGATTGAAGTAACTGCAAATGGAATACATATTTATATTGGTAATGTCACTGCAGGAGCTTGCAGTGATTTGTCAGTTTAATATTTTCTTTATCTTCTTGATATCTTCTATTTCGATATATGATTTGAGTATAGTTTGTAACATGTGCATTATCTACTGTTTCTACTTTTCTCATTTTCTGGCTATATAGGTACGTGTTTATAGCCTGTGTTTATAGCCTATGTTTATATTATATGGTAGTTCAAGTACATTTTCATGTTAAGACATAGTGTAGCTATAGGGCCTTGTAGGAGTATACATTGTAAATGAAGTGTACACATTTATTGTCCCCTGTTCAGTCAACCCCTAAGGACGCTGGCCAAACTTCCTGGTGTAAACAAAGTAGTGTACATAGCCCTTTTGTATGTTTCTGTGAGCCATCTCTACATGAATAGGTCACTGGGCAGCTCGACCCCCAAGTATAAACCCTGGTAGGTAAAAGCCAAAAGTTAAAGTTCAGTGTGCATCTAGACTTCAGAGTAAGAACACCTATACGTTGATTCTCGCACTGGTTGTGACCATGTGCCGTTTCGTACAGTTGACAAATTAGAGTTGGTAGTTGGGACAGTTTAAAGCCTCCAATTGGTGAGTTATTTGAACATTTGGTTATAATTTGTAATATTTATTTGCAGTACCACAGCTTATTTGATGTATGTTACTTTAATTGGGAGCCTTAAATAATATTCTATTCATTTACCTTAGAGAGCACCACATGCTTGACTATATCACAATACTTATTTAAGTCAGAATATATTCCTGTTAATTAGTTTATTAATTTGGATATTTTAATGTAGATACCTCTCTTTTGAGAATTGTTATATTTCCTAGCTGTGTTTTGTTAATAGTTTGTTGGGAATAATGCGGGGTGTAATTTATAGAAATCTATGTCACGTTAATTCGTATGTGGTACATTGTAGTTATTGAAGCTGTATGATGATTGTATGTAAATGTTATGTTCTGATGTAAATAAGTTATTGAATATCTGTTTTATTTCTCTATTGTTTTACAGTTTGTTATCTTGCAACATGGGACTGTGTGATTATGGAATAAAGTGTTCCAGGAAATCAAAATCTTGTGTTGTGTGAATGAACTTCATTTGGAGAGTTTTTTGTTAGAAACTACTACTACACTGAGTGCAAGAGCACGGTGAGGCAGCCACAGGTAATGTCATGTCATTGTAAAGAAATATTATCAGCTTCAAATGTTATTGGTATAATTATTACTGTTATTATCATTTCTAAATATACTTTCACTATCATTGCAGATCATTGTCTTATTATTACTCATTATCTTATTCTTCAGTATATTCATTAAAAGAATATATACAAATCAATCAAAAAACTGTGAATGTGTCTTTTGAAAGTTTTCTAGAGTTACTTACTTAAAAATGAAATGAAAACAAGTAGAGTAAATGCATAAAGTATCGTATAGGCCCATCTGTTCTTGCAATGGAATGCTGGCATGATACTTTGGCATATGCCATCATCTAATTTCACAAAATGCATCTTGACTTGAGCATAGTAAAATGAATTAAAGTCAAAGAATCCCATTTTCCAAAAAAAAAAAATTAAATTTTTCTGGTAATGAAGTTCTATATAGATGTGTTTCAAATTTAGCATGCTTGATAAATTTTCAAGAATACTTATGAAAAATCATTCTCTGTAATATGAACATTTTCTTTGATACACTTCAGAGGTGTTTGAAATATTACATAGTATTTGGAAATTCTCCATACATGTATTTTCTATAAATTTTTAATGTTTTAATTTTTAAAGGCTATGACTTTTAACCTTACTGATTTAACTTAAAGGGAGCGACAAGTCGCAATCTATGGGCGCTTTTACAGTTGGCTGCTCCTTTCTCTGGATCAAAGTTCAAAGCGACTTCAATTTATCGTGCGCAGCTAATAAAAGTTCGCACATTGACCCAAATTTGAGTAAACAAGATTGCACGTTCTTTATTCCAGTATTTGAATCTCATTGGTCGGTTGCGTATGGAGGGATTCGAGTTAACGATCGCGCGAGGAATCCGGCAATAACATTCCTTCGGTAGCGCACGATTGGACCTGATTGTATCCGAATTTCCCCGAGTCAGGCCAACTGGTCAGGCCCATGGATTACGACTTGCCACTCCCTTTAATTTACCATGAACTGATTTATACATTTATTCACATAATTGTAATAATTATATTTCATGATTAAAAATGAAATTAATCATGGTTTCAGATCTTTACATAATTTCCAATGACTGTGTGGTAATTGGTCATGTCACACCCATGATGGTTTTTTTTTTTTTTTTGGGGGGGGGGGGGGGGGGGGGTGACAGTACAGTAAAGATGGGAAGTCTGGATATTTCTGCCCTACTTTGGCAAAAAGAAGCAAGTGACAAAAGTGAAACTTTCTGGAAAAGAGTATAATTGGTGTACGTCATTTCTAAAGCCGTTAAAGGAATATCGTCATGTCTTAACTAACATGAGTGTTTATGCATAAAATTTAGACTGGAAGAAGAGTAAATTTTGGCAAATATGAAAGCAATAACTCAACATTGGTTGGAATGTCACTTACTTCCTTTTGCCAAGGTAGTGCAGATTTAGAATTAAGAATGTTTCACTCACCAAAGATATTACATTTCCCGCCTCCTTTTCCGGCCCGTCAAATCCCTCAATGCCTGGTGCAGGAAGGGCCTCCAGCACCAGCTCATGTCTCTCGCTGAATTTTGACCGGGGCCCACCACCTCATGAAATAAATAATATTGAAATTGCTTTCTTCAATATTTCACAAAGTTATTATTTCTGAAATAGGTATATTCATACAAAATAAAATGCATAATTTCACAAACATTGCATTTTTCCATCAATACTTTACTTCTTTTTTTTTTTTTGGAGGGGGGGGGGTGGGGAAGGGGGTATGAAGGGTTTAAGTTTATAATATTGTGATAAAGATATATAATATAGGATACATGTATAAAAACGAAATCACACACATATACCTGCAGATAGAGAGGGTGAGATTTAAGTGTGTGTATGCATTAAATGATTGAAGTCAAACTAATTAAAGGAAATGCCGCTGAATAGCAAAAAAGATATGTGCACACCGATACATTAACACAATCAGACTTATTTACTTCAACTCAATGCAAGGTTGTTTTTTTTTTTTGCTGTCCAATGTAATAAAAAAAAAGGATGCATTCTTACACAATTTACAATAACACAGTAAAGTTTGTTTCTGGCAAGGGAAAGCATTCTCATGCTAATCATGATTTTGTATATATGTATTTATATAATGAATAACTACAAGTTATAATGGTGGATTACTTTGATGGTTAATGCAATGCCATATACCAGATTGTCCTTACTGATCTTGATATCCTCTGTGCTACACACATTTCCAAGACAATCAAACATTATTTTGTGAGTAATATAATGACATTAATTTTTACCTGTCGCTACTCTTTGGTCGAGATATTTTTTGGCCCGCGACACCATCTTCTGCCAAAGGTCACGCAGGTGGGCCCCGGCACTCTTCTTGCCATGGGAGATGGGCAGACCCTGGCTTTGAAGGTCCAGGGCTGCCTTCTCCCAGGCATGCAGAAATCTTCCTTTAGTCTGAAATTAGAGATTGAAACAAATCACGTCTATGTAAGACTTATAAAGACTCATTTGTATAGAATCAATTATGAATTCAATTAGTCCACTGATTTCCCTTGCTGAAATTCTTCTGTACCAATATCAACAATGCCTTGCTGGATTTGAATCCATGATCAATTTGAAATCATGATCAATTAAGTCATTTGGAATGTTGAGGTGATTCCAAATGGATTCAAATATGGTATGAAATAAAAGAGGAATCATTTTCCTTTCTTTCTGTGATAATGAAGTGTTCCTTATAATTCCTATCATGATATAACACCTGCACTTCATAAATAAACAACAAAACCTCACTTACTCTTCCTGAACATACTTCATAAATATTTCATAGTGATTGAATAGTTTACTCCTGATTTCTATGAACTGCTTGCTAACTTTAGGTGCATTTCCATTTATAATCATAGCAATAATATGATGTTGCAAATGTACATCCCATGCAAAGGTATAGCTCTGAACTAAATTGAATAAATACTCACATTAGGTTTATCAGCAGTGGGATAGAGATCCCCATAGTGCTCCTTGATGTAACTTGATATCAGTTGGACTGTCGCGAACTTGTAGGTAGTTCTTCATATTTCCTGTCCCGAAACAAAATTGAAAAAAAAAATAAAATAAACTGAAATGTCCATGTCAACAAATTCTTTTGAACAAATTTTCATGAATGACCATCAGAAGCCGGGGCTGGAAAAAAAAAAAGAAACTAGACATGTCGGGTATGACCACGATGATCCCACCTGAAGTGAACATTTCTTATCCATCCAATATTTTTCATGTTATTGCGTGTAAACTAATATGCAGATAGAGTGAGCTGTCACCTTTGACCTGCAGACTTTCATTTTGAACTTTACCTGCATTTTATTACAGTGATGTTCCTACAAACCAGAAATTATTGAAATCTGTCCAATATTTTTCAAGTTATCACGTGGAAATCAATTTGGGGATGGACGGACGAACGGACAGGTGAAACGCTTAATGCCCGCTCCAGACTTCGTCTACAAAGGCAGATAAACTAAGGGGAAATGATATGAAATAATTTACGAGGAAGAATTCAGAAAAACTAAAAGAGACAACAAAATGGAAACACTCGCTCAAACTTTAGGCATTCATGTATATTTGTACATGACAAATGTCCTCTGTAGTAGACAGTCAAGAACAAGCACTTGTAAAAAAGTGTTACTTGAAGGAAATCCACAAAACGTCAACAATTAACTCTGACTCGGTCAAACAACAAAGCATGATGAGAGTGCTGTCGCGCACTCATAGGTACACGCCATTGCCGACTGTGTAGTAACGCAGCCAACACATATCCCATACCTAAACTGCATCACTGTGCATTTTTGGCTATATTTAATTGAAACTCATATATTGCAGTTTACTTAAATTCAAATACTTATGTTGAATAATAGATGATTAAAACTTACCAGGTTGTTTTGTGACCTTTGAAGAGGGTTTCCTGAAATTTTGGCTCCTTTTTGTCGATAACTGCTATCGAGACTGTCCCGTCAGCATCCAGTTTGTATTTTTCACGATTATGATGAAGGGAGCCCTCAGCGCTCGTAGTAGTACCGGCGCGAGCGGTTCGTCGATCTCCTACGAAGACCTGGAAGGGCCAAACTGACGACGTAAAAAAATAAAAAATATTACGTACGTACGTAGTAATTATTACGTACGTACGTAATATTTTTTATTTTTTTACGTCGTCAGTTTGGCCCTTTCAGGTCTTCGTAGAATAGCTTGTGTGCGTAACATTCTGCGTACGTATCTACGGTGCGTAACCATGTGTAGAGCGGCCTCACTAGTGCGCAACATATTGAGAGCAGTCGTCATCCGTATGGAGGTGTGGGTAACAAGTACCAAAAAGAGGGCTGTAAATGTAAGTTTTTATAACTTTCTACATTTTGTATCTTAACGAACTGATAACTTAAAATCTAAAGAATGATACTTAAGTATCAGTTTGCCCACAAAAACCTCCATTTCAAACAAAATTGCATCTGTATCCCCAATACCCAGTATACACACATGTATAATCACACCACGAATAGTGGTCATATTGACCACTTCGAATACAAAATGCAAAAATAGTTCGTATTTTCTGTCGCGTGTAGTAAAGGTATGGGGGGAAAATAAGATAAATATTTTAAATACCTTGCTTTCAAATTCCGCCCTTAAAAATCTCACTCCTACCTCAAATGGCCGTTAGGAAGAACTTTTGATATTTTCAGCAAAATCCAAAGTCAAAATCTTGTCCAAAACCGGAGAAATCCCCGCCGATTTGTTTCGCGATCGCGTGTTGTTTACAAACTGCCGATGTCTTAGACTAAAATCGGCCAATAAAATTTTTGTCCACGAAGAAACTCGGGATCGCAAGCGCACACCGATCTTTACGATCGCGCACACAGAAAATCGGGACTTTCCGTGTATGCCACATAGGGACCGAATTTTTAAGGACAAAACTCTTTTGGGGAGATGCCAGCGCCCGCGGCGACCAGGAAATGTACACAATGACTCCGATAGCTCGTTTCGCGAGAATCAACAGTAAATTACGGATTTGATTTTTGGAAATATCTTTTCCAACATCGGTGAGTTGAATTTATTGTATGTAGCTATGAGTGATCCTAATGGTCAATATGACCACTCATAGCTACATTCCTATACTTCGTGTGTATAATGTAGGCAGTCATACACCTCATCTTTTTAAAACACCACTGCACAAAAGTCACCAATATTCACTCAAAATCGGCATTTAATTTTCAAAAACCGACCCCAAAATATCCAAGAAATACAATAAATTTGTAAAATCAGCACTGATTTTCTTATTTACTATATAAATCTATATACCTACCTATTATGCCTGTAGTCTTGACTACGGGACCCCTTCGAGAATTTATCACACATGAGTCACAATATTGTGCGCACCCCCCGTAATCCTATTGTCCCCTTCGCCACTCACGCGCGTCAACACGCTACGGCCATCTTCCTCTTTTGCGAGCAACCCCAAGAAGAAACATGTTGCTTGCAAGGTGCGGGGAAGGAGGGAGGGTCATAGGTAGGTATATAGATTTATATAGTAAATAAGAAAATCAGTGCTGATTTTACAAATTTACTGCAATAAATCATATATACCTACCTATTATGCCAGACCAGCGCCAACTCAAAGACCGGGAGGCATGTTTCGAGCAGAAGGGAATAGGATTACACCAAAGACTACAAAGAAGACACAGCGGCCTTCAAGGTGGCTGACGCAAACAAAGCTTCACCTGCGGGAACATCCCTAAGGTAGCAAGAAATGAAGGAATTGGACGAACGCCAATAAGCAGCCTTCAAAATATCAACAAGCGCCACACCTTGAAACAGAGCCCAAGAAGTGCCGACACTACGAGTATCATGAGCACGAGGCTTACTGTCGGATAAAAGAGCCTCTGTGCCAGCGGCCCTAATAGCTTCAACGATCCACCTAGAGATGGAATCAAGAGAGGCAGGAGAAAAAGGCTCTCTAGTGATCAGGAACAACTGATCATCCTTACGATAAGACTTAGTCTTATCAATATACCATTTGAGAGCCCTTACAGGACACCAAACTTTGTCCTCACGCACCGAAGAAAAGTCAGAAAGCGGACAAAGAAAAATCTCAACAGGGCCAGAGGTAGCTGTCTGATTCTTGGCAACGAAAGAAGCCCTAGGAATCAACCTAACACCTTTTCTCTCCCAGCGAACATGACCAGGAGTAAGACAGAGAGCATGAAGAGTACTGCGCCTCTGCCCAGAGGCAATAGCTACCAAAAAGAGCGTCTTAACCGTAAGATGGTGAAGCGAAGCTTCACCTAACGGTTCAAAAGGAGGTCTCGCCAAGGCCTCCAGGACCTTAGGCAGACTCCAAGACGGCACTAACTTAGAAAACGAAGGTCGTTTCAGAAAGAACGAACGAATCAAACCACTTAGTAGCGGGGAATTGTAAAATCAGCACTGATTTTCTTATTTACTATATAAATCTATATACCTACCTATTATGCCTGTAGTCTTGACTACGGGACCCCTTCGAGAATTTAACACACATGAGTCACAATATTGTGCGCACCCCCCGTAATCCTATTGTCCCCTTCGCCACTCACGCGCGTCAACACGCTACGGCCATCTTCCTCTTTTGCGAGCAATCCCAAGTAGAAACATGTTGCTTGCAAGGTGAGGGGAAGGAGGGAGGGTCATAGGTAGGTATATAGATTTATATAGTAAATAAGAAAATCAGTGCTGATTTTACAAATTTACTGCAATAAATCATATATACCTACCTATTATGCCAGACCAGCGCCAACTCAAAGACCGGGAGGCATGTTTCGAGCAGAAGGGAATAGGATTACACCAAAGACTACAAAGAAGACACAGCGGCCTTCAAGGTGGCTGACGCAAACAAAGCTTCACCTGCGGGAACATCCCTAAGGTAGCAAGAAATGAAGGAATTGGGCGAACGCCAATAAGCAGCCTTCAAAATATTAACAAGCGCCACACCTTGAAACAGAGCCCAAGAAGTGCTGACACTACGAGTATCATGAGCACGAGGCTTACTGTCGGATAAAAGAGCCTCTGTGCCAGCGGCCCTAATAGCTTCAACGATCCATCTAGAGATGGAATCAAGAGAGGCAGGAGAAAAAAACTCTCTAGTGATCAGGAACAACTGATCATCCTTACGATAAGACTTAGTCTTATCAATATACCATTTGAGAGCCCTTACAGGACACCAAACTTTGTCCTCACGCACCGAAGAAAAGTTAGAAAGCGGACAAAGAAAAATCTCAACAGGGCCAGAGGCAGCTGTCTGATTTTTGGCAACAAAAGAAGCCCTAGGAATCAATCTAACGCCTTTTCTCTCCCAGCGAACATGACCAGGAGTAAGACAGAGAGCATGAAGAGTACTGCGCCTCTGCCCAGAGGCAATAGCTACCAAAAAAGAGCGTCTTAACCGTAAGATGATGAAGCGAAGCTTCACCTAACGGTTCGAAAGAAGGTTTCGCCAAGGCCTCCAGGACCTTAGGCAGACTCCAAGACGGCACTAACTTAGAAAAAGAAGGTCGTTTCAGAAAGAACGAACGAATCAAACCACTTAGTAGCGGGGAATTGGAAATCCCCGAACCATCCGAGAAACCCGAATGAATGGCCCCGATCGCCGAACGGTAGCCTCGGATAGTAGAGATAGATCTCCCTTTGTCAAATAACGAGATTAAGAAATCCGCAATTGAACCAATAGGAGCCTTAGAAGGGGTTTGATTTCTCTCTTTGCACCAAAGGAAAAAGACCGAGAGACGGGAATTGTAAATTTCCCTAGTAGAAACCCTACGACTGGACATTAAAAAGTCCGCGGCTCTATCAGAGAGACCCGACTGTCTTGCAGATTCCCTGACAGGGGCCAAGCAGTCAAATGAAGAGACTCCGGACTGTGGTGAAGAATCCCCGATAGGGGCTGTAACACCAGATCCGCTCTTAACGGGAGAACGAACGGTTGAGCCCTTAGGAGGCTCATAAGTTCTGGAAACCAATTCCTCCTGGGCCAAAAGGGAGCTATTACGAGCACCCGCGCCCGATCTTCCCTGATTTTCCGCAAGACACGCGGAATCAGTTGGAAGGGAGGAAAGGCGAATCCCTGAAGGTTCTCCCAGCTGAGGGAGAAAGCATCGAGAGCCCATGCTCCCTGATCGCGAACACGGGAGCAATACTTCGGCAGCTGGTGATTTAGCACCGACGCAAATAGATCCACTTCCAGTGGACCTGGGCAACTGCGAATGCGGCAAAATACCTCCGGATGGAGCGTCCATTCCGATGGAAGATACCTGCCCCGAGACAGAAAATCCGCAAAGAGGTTTTCCCGACCGGGGATGAAAGAGGCCACGGGTGTGATTGCCATGCGACGACACCACCTCCACAGCTGAGCTGCTAGAGCATTCAGGGCAACCGAACGAGTGCCTCCCTGCCGATTGATATATGCCGCCACAGTAACATTGTCCGTGAGAATCAGAACCGAACGACTGAGAAGTCGACTTCTGAAATGGAGCCAGGTCAACAGAACTGCCATAAACTCCAGGACATTGATATGAGGAAGAGTCCCAAGATGAGACCAATCCCCCGCAACCGTGCTGCCGTTGCAGTGTCCTCCCCACCCCAACCGAGAGGCGTCCGTCAAAACCGATATCGACGGAAGAGGGGCAGAGAAGGACCTGCCTCGCGCGAGAAACACCTCGCTCGTCCAACAAGAGAGAAGATACTTGATCCTTACTGGTACTGGAATCCAGACCAAAAGAGAGTCTTTTCCCGGCTTGAAGAACCTGAGGAGATGTCTCTGAAAGGGTCTCATGAGGAGCCGGCAGTCCTCTAAAACATCGACTAGACTGGCTAGATAACCTAGAAACTGAAGCCACTGTCTGGCCGAGACTCTTCTGGCCAGCAAGAGCTTGCGAGCCGCAGAGACAATGGTGAGAATCCTGTCTCGACTGGGCCGAGCCAACTGATTCCTTATGTCTAACACCGCCCCCAGAAAAACTGGGCTGCGAGTGGGAACTAACTCTGACTTTTCCCAATTTATTAGGAACCTAAGTCTTGAGTAAGATTGACGAGCAAACTAGTCTCGTCCAACAAACAATCGCGCAACTCCGCTAGGAGAAGCCAATCGTCCAGGTAGCAAAAATAGCCGAAGGCCGCATCGCCTCAGAGAGGCTGCCAGCACGGCTACAACCTGAGTAAGAACCCGAGGGACTGGGCACAGCCCGAAGGGAAGAGTGCGAAAACGATAAGTCTCTGAGAGGAAGAAAAACCCCAGAAGATCGCGCAAAGCGCGATGAACGGGAAAGTGGAAATACGCATCTTCGAAAACTATCAAGACCGCGTAGTCCTTCCTCTTGATCAACGGGAGAATGGAGGCGAGAGTCTCCATCCGAAAATGTACTGAAGTTTTCCCGAGCGCTTGGGAATAACAAAAGTCGGAGAAAGGGAAAAAGACAGCCTGTGAGGTGACCGAGTTCCTATAGCACCTCCGGGGAGCGGGGCGGACAGATCTATGAAGAATCCGTCTCGTCCGTCAAAGAGAACAAAAGCGTCCCCGGAGATGGCCTCCCAAGCGGGGAGAAAGGAACGAAGACAGCCACCAACCAATACTCTGCGACGGTACATGACCGAGGCAGCTGCAGTGAAAAACTATGACCACTGCAAACCAAACATGACGCTCAAAAGAAGCACCGCTTCAATGCGTCCAAAATCCAGCTAGAAATCCTCCGCAAGAGAAAAACGCTGGGAGGAATCCCGCTGCCTGAACCCAAGCAAAGCCGAACCCTGCGCGCGGGTTGACTAAAAGTCAGGGAAAGTTTAGAACAAAGCAATCGCTTCTACCCCACAAAGGGAGAGCAACTAAGGCTCTGCCTGCCCCAGCGATTCGGAAACCGAAGCATGAGAGGCCGCTTCCAAAACTGGATCCGCCTGAAATGATCGTGACAAAGAATCACGAACAAAGGCCGAAACGGTCGGATCCACGCATGAACCGCCATAAGCCTCCTCACCCGACGGAGCCCCGAGGCTGCGAGACTAGGAGGCGCATGTGATCCCATGACAGACAAAGAAGAATAAACCATAAAAGGCTAATTAGTCTCGATGTCCGACCCAAAAAAGGGACAAGAGCAGGGGATGTGAATCCTGGTACAAGGGACCAACCCTGAGTCTGGGCAAAGCCCATCTCACACTGAACAACTCAGCTTGAGAGACCGGAGGGTTAGCTAAACCCGATGGGCAAGAGGCAGGCAAAGCCTTGCCTCTTTTAGCCCCTTCCCTAGGCTTCTGATTGGCCCTAAAAAGAGCCTAAGTCGAAACCCGCTTTTCAGAGCGTTTATTCGGTTTCGTTCGGATCCCCGAAGCCCTTCGGGAACACGAACCGAACCCTCCGCTGAGGGACGCTCACCTCCCTTTATGGGAGAAGTGCGCTGAGGGTATTGAACCCAAAGACGCGCACCAATTACCCATATCGGCCGAGCAAGGAGATGCAACAGCCATGGGCCGGACGCCAAGGCGCCCAGAGCAAGGGCGGACCGGGATGACCCGGCAAAGGAACGCCAACAAAGGACTCAGCAGGAATCCCGCTGCTTAAACCAACGCGAAGTCGAACCCTGCGCGCGGGTTGACTAAAATTCAGAGAGATATCTGGATAACAAAGCAATCGCTTCCACCCCACAGAGGGCGAGCGATTGAGACTCCGCCTGCCCAAGCGATTCAAAAACGCCAGAAGATCGCGCAAAGCGCGATGAACGGGAAAGTGGAAATACGCATCTTCGAAAACTATCAAGACCGCGTAGTCCTTCCTCTTGATCAACGGGAGAATGGAGGCGAGAGTCTCCATCCGAAAATGTACTGAAGTTTTCCCGAGCGCTTGGGAATAACAAAAGTCGGAGAAAGGGAAAAAGACAGCCTGTGAGGTGACCGAGTTCCTATAGCACCTCCGGGGAGCGGGGCGGACAGATCTATGAAGAATCCGTCTCGTCCGTCAAAGAGAACAAAAGCGTCCCCGGAGATGGCCTCCCAAGCGGGGAGAAAGGAACGAAGACAGCCACCAACCAATACTCTGCGACGGTACATGACCGAGGCAGCTGCAGTGAAAAACTATGACCACTGCAAACCAAACATGACGCTCAAAAGAAGCACCGCTTCAATGCGTCCAAAATCCAGCTAGAAATCCTCCGCAAGAGAAAAACGCTGGGAGGAATCCCGCTGCCTGAACCCAAGCAAAGCCGAACCCTGCGCGCGGGTTGACTAAAAGTCAGGGAAAGTTTAGAACAAAGCAATCGCTTCTACCCCACAAAGGGAGAGCAACTGAGGCTCTGCCTGCCCCAGCGATTCGGAAACCGAAGCATGAGAGGCCGCTTCCAAAACTGGATCCGCCTGAAATGATCGTGACAAAGAATCACGAACAAAGGCCGAAACGGTCGGATCCACGCATGAACCGCCATAAGCCTCCTCACCCGACGGAGCCCCGAGGCTGCGAGACTAGGAGGCGCATGTGATCCCATCACAGACAAAGAAGAATAAACCATAAAAGGCTAATTAGTCTCGATGTCCGACCCAAAAAAGGGACAAGAGCAGGGGATGTGAATCCTGGTACAAGGGACCAACCCTGAGTCTGGGCAAAGCCCATCTCACACTGAACATCTCAGCTTGAGAGACCGGAGGGTTAGCTAAACCCGATGGGCAAGAGGCAGGCAAAGCCTTGCCTCTTTTAGCCCCTTCCCTAGGCTTCTGATTGGCCCAAAAAGAGCCTAAGTCGAAACCCGCTTTTCAGAGCGTTTATTCGGTTTCGTTCGGATCCCCGAAGCCCTTCGGGAACACGAACCGAACCCTCCGCTGAGGGACGCTCACCTCCCTTTATGGGAGAAGTGCGCTGAGGGTATTGAACCCAAAGACGCGCACCAATTACCCATATCGGCCGAGCAAGGAGATGCAACAGCCATGGGCCGGACGCCAAGGCGCCCAGAGCAAGGGCGGACCGGGATGACCCGGCAAAGGAACGCCAACAAAGGACTCAGCAGGAATCCCGCTGCTTAAACCAACGCGAAGTCGAACCCTGCGCGCGGGTTGACTAAAATTCAGAGAGATATCTGGATAACAAAGCAATCGCTTCCACCCCACAGAGGGCGAGCGATTGAGACTCCGCCTGCCCAAGCGATTCAAAAACGAAGCTTGAGAGGCCACCTCCAAATCTGGTTCCACCCGAGTGGAAAGAGACAAAGGAACGCTAACAAAGGCCTCAGCAGGCAGAGCCCCGCATGGTTCAACGAAAGTCTCCTCGCCCAGCGGCGCCCCAAGGGCCGCGGGAATAGGAGGCACATGCGAAACCGACTCAGACAAAGACGAATCCAACACAAAAGGCTGATAAGTCTCAAAGTCAGACCCCTGAATAGGGACAGAAGTCAGGGTTGAAGTAGCCGGTACAAAGGACCAACCCTGATTCTGAGCAAAAGCCCGCATCATGCTGAACATGTCAGCTTGAGAGGAGCTAGCTGGGTTAGCCAGGCCAGACGGGCAAGAGGCCGGCAAAGCCTTGCCACTTTTTGCCTTCTTCTTGGCCTTTTTCTTGGCTGGCTCGACAAGAGTCGTAGCCGAAACCCTTTTGTTAGAACGCTTAATCGGATTCGTTCGGATCTCCGAAGCCACTTCGGAAACACGAACCGATCCCTCCGCGGAGGGACGTTCACTTCCCAAAAAGGGATTGGAGCGCTCATGGCGTAAGCCTAGAGAATCGCCCAAATCACCCATATTGGCTAAGCAAGAAGATGCAGTAGCCATGGGTTGGGAGCTAAAAGCTCCCAGTGCGTGGGCAGACCGAGATGACTCGGTATGTGCCCGATGACTACTAAAGGCGTGTGAACCCGCTATTGGACCGCTCGAAAGCAGCAATAGGGGAGCACTAGTAGTCACGCACTCAGGTGAAAACACCTGTTGCTCCGAAGAGCGTCCATAATTGTTAGCTCGAGCATTCCCATTAGCTGGCAATGTAGACAGCCCAGGAAGTACTCGTTCCCCCATATGGCGTTTGCCGGGGGCTAGGGTTTGAGAACCCAGACCAACATGGACTAAGCCCGTGGGTTGCCCTGCAGTAGTGGGGCGCGTCTCCCCTAACGGATCAGAGCGAGTGAACGCTACCGTACGGGAAACAACCGCCCCCCCCCCCCCCTCTGGTCTCAGCGACCGGGGGATTGGAATCGTTAGATACCCAAACCACTAGAATCTGACGCCACCCACCCCGAAACCACGGGCTTCGGAGTTGACAATCCCGACTCAGTTAACGCCACCCGTCCCGAAGCCGCAAGCTACGAGACTGGCAAACTCTGCAAGGAAACACCACTAGGCAACTTACCCTTAGCCCTCCTCCCTCCCCCATGTACCGAAGTACTCGGGAGAGTTCTGGAAGGCCGAGTCGTCTTGCTAGACGACTCTTCGGAAGAAGCAGGTCTCCTTGACCTAGCTGCTTCTTCTTCCGAATCCATACCACTGCAATAAAACAGACAATAAAGTATACTTTTCAAAATAAGAAATACTTCAACTGAATGCAGTAAAATAAGGGTAAATTGTATTTGGGAGATACGCACAAAAGAATTTTCACAGCCAAAAAAAAAAAAAGAACAAACACCGAACCCAAAGGCTCGGTGACAAACGGAAACACCCGCAAACACACAGAAATATCTACGTGGGGCTGACCGTGAAAGAGAAAAATAAATGCCAAGAAAGGGAAACAAAAATCCCTTGCAATCGGCAAGAGTGACTACTAAAACACAAAGTACTATAATCTAAGCGAATATAGGTACCTAAAAGTGCTTTAAATGTGCGAAAAAGCGCACCTAAAAGATACTATACGACCTGATTTCAGGAGCGCTGTGACTAAACGTCCTATCTCGTCGGGGGCGAGCAAGAAAGAGGAAGATGGCCGTAGCGTGTTGACGCGCGTGAGTGGCGAAGGGGACAATAGGATTACGGGGGGTGCGCACAATATTGTGACTCATGTGTGTTAAATTCTCGAAGGGGTCCCGTAGTCAAGACTACAGGCATAATAGGTAGGTATATATGATTTATTGCAGTAAATTCAACTCACCAATGTTGGAAAAGATATTTACAAAAATGAAATCCGTAATTTACTGTTGATTCTCGCGAAACGAGCTATCGGAGTCATTGTGTACATTTCCTGGTCGCCGCGGGCGCTGACATCTCCCCAAAAGAGTTTTGTCCTCAAAAATTCGGTCCCTATGGCGTACACGGAAAAGTTCCGATTTTCTGTGTGCGCGATCGTAAAGATCGATGTGCCCTTGCGATCCCGAGTTTCTTCGTGGACAAAAATTAGATTGGCCGATTTTAGTCTAAGACATCGGCAGTTTGTAAACAACACGCGATCGCGAAACAAATCGGCGGGGATTTCTCCGGTTTTGGACAAGATTTTGACTTTGGATTTTGCTGTAAATATCAAAAGTTCTTCCTAACGGCCATTTGAGGTAGGAGTGAGATTTTTAAGGGCTGAATTTGAAAGCAAGTATTTAAAATATTTATCTTATTTTTCCCCCCATACCTTTAGTACATGCGACAGAAAATACCAACTATTTTACAGTAATGTACCCGTGAGTGAATATGACCATTGCTTGCTGATGTGCTGTCGCGAACAGGTTAACATTATAATAAGAAATAACTTTTTTGTGCACTTTTAGATTACATGGGCGAAAATATGTCTAGTATAGAAAAAAAGTAATTATAATAACGGCAGGAGGAATGAATAATTACTGACACCTTTTAACAACGGCAGTGAAAACAGGAGAAGAAAGAGTACGTGCGTTTTAGTACAGACACAGAAACGAATATGTGGGACCGTACTAGAATCTGTATTGTGATTGGGCTGACAGTACTGCCGGTTAGCTGCCTGTTGATCTTCTCAACGGCACTGCTTAACATTTCCAACATTTTATCTACAGTAGTCAACATACTTTGAAGGGTTTTACTTACAGACACTTCCTCCTCCATCGCTGTAATCTCACTCTCCGTATTCTCATTCATTTTCATCGCTTTCATAAGGCTGAAGATGATCGTCGCGGCACTTTTTTGTTGATTTGGGGAGCTCGCCTAGGGGAGTGGGCGTGGCCTAATTAGTCAGCATCCTCGTTCCACTTGATTGAAGAATTAAAGACTGCTGAAACGAAAATTTAGTCAGCGCTGACAATTGTTAATGAAATCTCAATTTAGTCAGCGCTGACAGTTGTCGGCGGACAAATGTTGATGAAACGCCCCCCAGGATGGGAACATGTCTAGGAATGGAATGGGTTCGAAATAACTCTACTGTACATTAAAAATCCATGTTATCCGTCAAAGATTTATATAGAAAAGTATACTGAATGAGGAGAAAGTTTAAACAAGGCGGGTCCATGTACTTTGTGCTAGCACAACCCCCATGTGGAAGAGCGTCTTAAATTTACAAGTTATCGTCGGAAATAATACTACTTTACACTCAAAATATACTCGACTGCCTATATCAGACAGTCATGTAACTGAAATTTGATACATTCAAGACCATAGGCACCGGAAGCAAGGGGGTTGGGATCTCCCCCCCCCCCCCCCCCCCCCATATATCAGTAAAAAATTAGGGCACCCCGGGTCCCCTCGCAAGGTTTTTTGCATTACAACGATGTATAATAAGCTGCAAACCTTAAGTATCTAAGAACAAAATAAAAATCGCACATTTATGAAACCTGTCTATCGTATATTGTGCCCCCCCCCCTCCCGTAAAGAAAAGTAAACTCAGCTCTATAGTGCTCTAACATGCAAGATATAGGAACAATGTATCTCAAGTATCAATGCTGTCTACCAGTGGAGACAAAAGCGAGGTGGCAGATTTTCCTTCTATCAAAGATTCAGATTCAGATTTATTCAAAACCAAACAAATCAAATATATGAGAATACAATATGGAACAATGGTATAAATGACATCGTTATTTGATTGAGAGGTTTTAGGACCCCATGAGAAACAACACTTGTAGGTGGGGCCCCTTGGGGGTGCGGCGGATAGGGGTATAAAGAATAATTTTCTAGCAATGCAACATCCAAGCTTTGAACACGCAATAATCTAATTTTGTGCTTGCAATAATCTGTTCTGTCCCCGTAGAGGGCCACTCGCAAGACTAGAAAAATTATTTTAATGTTAAACAATGTAAAAATATATATATATATTTTACCAACGTTTGCTCTAATATTCAATGCCTCAACATTTTTCTCGGACGCTACACTCCGTCTCCTGCACTTTAATGGCCACATTGATTATTTGACTTTACATTCTCTTGTATCAGAAGTGCATGGAGGGGGCTGGTGCTTCTCTGTACCTAAAAAGAAGGAAAAAGTTGTTGTTCTCCTCCTCATAAGTCCATCATATGACATCAATCATTTTGCCGTTTAACAATGGAAACACTTTGTTGTACTATAAAATACGTAGTTTCAACATTGAATAATCTAATTTTCTCAATCGATAGATACGATCCCTCGTATTTCAATAAATGCAGTGTTTATTAACACCGTATTGTGTGGGGCAGGAGCTTTCCTTGTTTTGTTCCCGCCCCATTGCAAGATTATTATCCAACAAATTATATAATCAATATAACGTTATCTTTATATCTTTAATTTTAAGTCACAAGTCTAAGTAAGCTGTGACCTGCATGTGTGTGTGTGTAATGTTTCTCTTGAATGCAAATTTAAATACATGTATTACGAAAGCAATGTTTTCGCTCGGTTGCGACGCCCCCTCACCTATTAATAGTCATACAAAGAGAAAAAAAAAGTCATATACTGCAGACATTCTGTTCTATTAAAACTGTTTCGTCTTAAAGGAGAATTAACCCTGAGTACAAATTTACTTATATTGAAAGGTGTAATATATTCCTACTTATTGGCCTAAATCATTTTCTAATAAGATATCAGAAAAGGGTATAAATAAAGATATTCCAACACCCGGTATCGTCTCCTACTCATTTACATGGGGGTTGCCATTTTCTTGCTGATTTGGATTTGTACATGAACCATTGAGAAATGTTCCGGTCAGGAAGATATTTTGAATCCAAGACCTAAATTGCTTTTCTTCATTACCTAAAATCCCATATGTGACGAAAAATATAAAGTGGGTGTTTACATGATTTATAAAAATTAAATCTTTATAATGATACTTTTAAATTGTCTGGTTTTGCTTAACAAAAATCTATTTTCTTGGGTTTGCCAAACAGAGCAGTATGCAGCATGCATTCTGACTTTTCAAGTCCCATTATCCGAAAGCAGGTGAATGCATAGTTTGCTGCTATAGATGCTCAGGGAAGAAGCATCCATAAAATTTGAATTAATTTGCTCCGTCCATTGCGTCACAGTATCTAGAAAATAGATTTATATTAAGCGAATATCGATTTTCAACAGAAATATATAAGGAAATCTTCAGTTTAAAAATAAATTGACATATCTATTCTATATTTTTAATCTCAAATGGGTTTTTAATTTTGAAAAAGGCAATTGGGCATTTGGATTAAGAAAATCTTCTTGTACACATAAAAAAATGGCAGCCCCCATGTATTGCTAGCAGACGATACATATTGCTAGCAGATGATAAACTTTGCTCAGAAAATCTTGATTCGTATCGATCTCGTATATTTTGACGCGAAGCCATATAGTCTAACAAGTAGGAATAAATAACACCTTTCAACACTATCGTCTTTATTGTTTGAGGTTAATTCTCCTTTAAAAAAAGAAAAAAAATGTTGAATAATTCGGTTATATGGTTCACTAGGTGGTTGTTTAGCATGAATAGCCCCATAGGCGAACGAGGCGGGGCTGCAGCGCCCCGCATTTTTATAATACATGATTTTGCAAGGTGCCCGAATATCCTCATATTTTTGTAGCGAGTTGACTGAATATCCTCATATTTGGGCAGCGAGGTGCCGGTATACCAAATTTTTAAAACAATTTTGTACACAAAATTTAGAAACAAAATAACGATATTTCAGGTATAAGGACGGGGGATATTTAAACACAATGGATGATTAGAGTGCTTCAATTATTGTATTTGGTTTAATGAAAAATTCTAAAACTCGCACTTTAAAATATATTGGAATATGGAAGAGAAGGCGTGGGATGTGCTTGGTCGGGGGAGGGGGGATATGGCTGTAAGCAGGTAACAAACATTTGATCCAGGGGCCCCATATTCCTGTGAGGTGGGGCCCCTCAAAGTGTTTGCCCCCAGCGAAGAGTATATTAACAGTTCATGACTGTGACAATCCAAAGCACACCTTCGAACCAGTACATACATAAGAAGGAAATGGTAAGTCGTTTTACGTGAAATTTTACTCATATTTTTATTTTTTATTTTTTGAAAGATATGCAGCTCATATCTTTGACTGTAGGGATGAATATCAGTAGACATGTCGCATAAACAAATGATTCTTCAGCATATGACTTTCTCCATCTATCTTTTTGTGCTGAGTAAGTGTACACAGAAATGGGAGGTAGATGACCATGATTATGAATTCCAAAGGACATCTATCTTTATTTTGCCCCCTTTACGACTAATTTTGCGTATTGAACATTTATATGAGGAGGCATGGAATGTTTTCTTTTAGCTCAAACTCAAGCTCAAACAGGTACATAATTATTGATTTCATCTATTTTTACCGGGTTCTTCTTACTGAGCACATTTGCGTACACAAGCATTGTGTTTAATGTGCGTTTCCATTGTCTTAACTGCGCGCAGTACTCTACAGGTGTTGTAATGACGTAACACAACCAGCCCGGATGCGCAGCTGAGGTGCACACAAACATAACTGAGGAACGTCCTTAAAATATTAATTTCGGTATCTTATTGTATACCCCGTAGATGCATGTTCGGATTGGGGAATATCTCATGCTAGTTTTCATCATCATCATATTATTCTTGTTGTTCTTCTTGTTATTGTATATGCCGGAGGATACTTTGGATTCAGCAGCGTTACGCCGCCGCGTCATATTTTGGTGTGCGTTCTAACTGCAACATTCCTTGACGAATTTTTTCAAATTTTGTATTGAGGTGTATCTTTCTATAATCTACACACGTACAATTTCTGGTTATGCTGCCCCCAGTGTTCCGTCTTTTATAGAGTAAAAGGCCATATTTTGATAAATGTATTGTGTGCACTCTTGTATGCGCTCTGGCGGTCACATTTCTTAACGGATTTCGTTCAAAGTTTGCATGAAGGTGTCTCTTGGTATAATCGAAAAACCAGAAGTTTTTGGTGATGCTGCCACCAGTGTCCCGTCTTTTATATAGTCAAAGGTCATACTTCAGGGATGGCGTTAGTGCACTCCGCAGGCCACATTTCTTGATGGATTTCTTTCAAATTTTGTATGGAGATGTATCTTGGTATAATTTACACATCTTTACTTTTTGGTGATGCTGCCCTTCTTGATCCGTCCTTTATAGGGTCAAATGTCATTTGTCCATTTCGTGCACTCTTAGTTCTGCATTTGACGGATTTCGTTCATATTTTGCATGAAGGTGTCTCTTGGTGTAATCTAAAAACCTACAGTTTTTGGTGATGTTGCCAACAGTGTGCCGTCTTTTATAGGGCCAAAGGTCATACTTGAGGGATGGCGTTAGTGCACACTGCAGCCCACATTTATTGATGGATTTCTTTCGAATTTTGTATGTAGATGTATCTTGGTATAATCTACACATCTTTAGTTTTTTTGTGATGCTGCCCTCATTGTTCCATCCTTTATAGGGTCAAAGGTCATAATATGATCAAAAAATGTGGAAGTTAGAGCTCACAAAGACATTTGTCTTTTGTGAGCTCTAACTTCCACATTTCTGGACGGATTTCTTTCAAATTTTATATGGAGTTGTGTCTTAGTGAAATCTACACATCTTTAGGGTTTGCTGATGCTGCCAATGTCAAATTTTGGTTGCATGCATTCCGGAGGACACATTCGTTGACTGATTTCTTTCAGATTTTCTATGGAGGTCCATCATAGATTACTCTAGACCTCTACAGTTTTTGGTGATGCTGCTCCTAGTGTTGACAATAGTCCTGGCCACTGGCGGCAATCTCTACGCCATCCTTTTGTTTGAGGGAAGGGAGGGGGAGGTTCTTTGTCCCTCCTTCGAATCGCTGCCAGTGCCGGGGATACATTCGCATTGCGCGGCGATGGACATTTCTAGTTATTATTATTACTATCATTTTCATTATGATTATTATTATTATTATTATAATTGTTATCATTATAATCATTATTATTATTATCATTATTGTGACTAAGTTTGGTGGTAGTGGTGGTTGTGGGATTGTTATAATTATTATTATCATTATTATCATTACTATTATTAATATTTTTATTATCATCATTATTACTACTATCATAACCATTTTAATAATCATTATTAGTGTTATTATTATTATTATTATCATCATCATCAAGCATTATTATAATCATTATGTCAATGACGTGATTCTCATGTGTATTCAAGGTCATTACATTTATAGGGCAGATTATGATTCACAATCTGATGTCCTATAGCCTTAGTTTACAGTGCAAACTTGATCTACAGTATAACAGCTTAGGCACAGTTACACGAAACTGTAATAATTATTATGTTCAAGTTCGCCCTCATCTTAATGAAACGTGTGTTCTATGGGATGCCGTCGAACTTGTACTCATAACGGTTCCGTGAAACGATGCAGAGGAGACATATACCATTAGGTCAAAGGAAATTTCCACCTCAGACCGACGAGTGATACGTCTCTTTTTCCCCCTGCAAAATCCAAGATAATATGGACATAGCAAGACTTTTAATGACTTCCTGTGTGCTATTATTCATTTCACAGATATGTGAGTATTTAATATCTACATTTGTCTTCATTCGTGTTAAAGAGGAAAGCGCAAATGAAGGGAAAGGGTGAACATTTTTCAGCTATTTTCTCCGCACTGCGTAAAAAGGACTGCCATCTGTGCATGTGACACGCGTAATACGCAGGCAATATGTGACCCGACGCCTCAAAACCTACAATAAGTCGCCAAAATTATTATTTTTGTTTTATACATTTTCTGAAAGTAGAGATTCTCAGCTTTCCAATGGTATATCACTTGCCTAGTTTACTCAATGATAACACCTTTAAATATCACATTTAGAATCAGTATGTAACCAGCAATCAATAACTCCTATTCAGAGAAAATGGCCATTTAGGTTCGGAACAAAAGAGTGCTAAATCTTCGATCTCTGTGTGTGCCGAAGTAAAACTGGGTATTCAAATGGCCATAGCAACTGGTATGAAGGGATTATCAGATTAGGCTGAATTTTGGCAAGCTGTTCCAGGAGGACCTATTCATTACTCACTCCAAAAATCAATTTAATACCTTTAGAGGTAAAGTAGTAATTTGGAATTGAATGAAAGTATTACAAAAGCTCTCCAAACATTTATTAGCTCGACAGGTGAAAAAAAAGGAGTCATTTTAAAATGCCCCCAAAACATATTTCTAAGTCGAATTACGACTCATAACCTTGAGACATGATAGAATGATAATGAAACTACCCATTTCTATCAAAAAAAGAAAATCGACTGATCCAAGCAAATTTACTATTTTGGGCTGTTTGCTACGTTGTGGTCCGTGCGACTTATTGTAGGTTTTGAGGCGGCGGGTCACATATGAAGGAATGACTCTTACTGTTCGGAAAGTGCGCATGTTCGTATACAACAAATTGAGTATAAAAAATATCTTGAGTTATCGTTGACATTTTATGGGCATTGATACATCTAAACATACATTGACCTTAATCTTCCTAAATGAATATGCGTCATTCAGACACCAACTATGCGGGTGATGAGATGCCGTCCTTTGGGTTTGCGAACAGCCATTAAAATGTCCGATAATTTACTATTACAGAAGCGATTTACATGAAGAAAAAAAAATGTGTGTTTTGCATTATGTTGATAAAATTGTGCACAATGTTTTAGAGATAGGGCCTTTCTAAGCTGTTTAAGTTATCTGGAAATTGTGTTAATTCATAGAATAAATGGTAATTGATTTACATAGAATAAATACTATGTATGGTATAATTGGACAAATTCCATTATTATTTTCATTTAAAATGTGTTAATTTTAAGTTCTCTTACGCTATATAATTGAATCTGTGCACATATAGTGTATCCTACATGATCATGGCATTTTTAATATAACAACTCGTTGTATTTCAAATTTAATTTGGGGATTTAGCGCTTTCGGGAATAATCAGTGGAAAAAGCGTGGTAAGATAATTTTTTATAAAGAAATGTGAGAAAATTACAATGCCCCGACCGGGATTCGAACCCGGGACCCTGGATTACATGACCAGTGCTCTACCAACTGAGCTATCCGGGCTCCCGTCGAAGCAAAGTAACAATCTCACATATAGCCCCTCTCTTTCCATCGAGCGTAGGGGGTACAATTCCATGCCAACGAATTTCTATAGAGGACAATTTGGCATGGATTTGCTCGACTTTAGAGGGAAGACCTGTCTCATTGGTAGGCCATTATAGCGTACGCATGGAATTGGTATGGATGTACCCCCTACGCTCGATGGAAAGAGAGGGGCTATATGTGAGATTGTTACTTTGCTTCGACGGGAGCCCGGATAGCTCAGTTGGTAGAGCACTGGTCATGTAATCCAGGGTCCCGGATTCGAATCCCGGTCGGGGCATTGTAATTTTCTCACATTTCTTTATGACTTACTCAATTTACTTCAATCCTATCAATTATGATATTTATTTTTTTATCTTTGAAATTTTAATTCAAAGCTTTATTTCATTCCTTCACAAAAACAAAGTTGAGGCACAATATTTAACCCAAACTGCTTTTTCATTAAAATTAGAGAAAAGATCTTCGAAAAAAAAATTCAAAACATGTATTTTGTATGGCAAATTTGGAAAATTAGCATTAGCTAGAGACATCACACGTAAAACAATAAAGAAGGTAAACCTATATGCCTAACTATCAACATTGATTTTTTTTTCTAATTGAACATTGTTCCACTTGACTGTTTAAATAACCGAAATAAGAGAATCGAACGAGTTTTGTTTTAAAACAACACTTTTTCATTTTTTAAATGCAATACTTATTAGTGATTTCGTGCGAAAACGTGTCACCATCAATGTAGGTATAAGATTATGGAGCTCCTTTTTTGAAAACTTCGGAAACTGACGTTAAAAAATGTTAAAAAGAAAATTGTATTTTTTACATTGCTGAAATGTTAAGACTTTCTTAATAGCTGTCTGATTGGGTTCAAAGTTTTTTTTTTTTTTTAAATCTCCTTTATTTGATTTGCCTGCTGCAATTTAAAGGAAGTTATTCTAGAAAAAGAGTTGACCTTTAAAGTCACACGTCACACGGCTTACACATCAATGTTGACGGCTCGTATACCCCGAACCTATATACTGTATAACAATTAATAATTTAACTCCTCACACGGTTTTTGTTCATTATTACTGCAGCGGAACTTAATGCGAACATCGTATCTGTGCCGGTAAAACTCCACAGCACTCAACAGTTCCCGTGCATTTATCAGATACGTAATGAACGTATTTCTGCAGGCCGGTGGTTCAAAAGCATTAGGTCTGGAGTTTACGTAGACGGTGGAAAAGCAGTTGCTTGGAGGTACGACGAAGATGCTGGCGGTTCCTTGGATTTAACATAACAGAGGATTTTTCCTTAATTGCTCATAATATCAGCCAAACCGATGAAGGTGTTTTTCGGTGCATCATTACTCCCTATGGTGATGGAGAAGATTCTACATATGACATAGAATTGGTCGCCTATGGTAATACTTGTTGTTTATTTTCTATAATTTTAATTTACCGGTGTGCTTTGTGTAGGTATTTGTGTAATGACACCATAATTATGCAACCCAAAAAATTTCCCTCCTCGGCATCTCCAATATAACTCGAATAATAATTATTTTGATTAAATCTGTTCATTCTAATAGCAGAGTACGTAGAATTCCCTTAACCACATTTTGATTGGTTGTTTGTTTGTGTTGATTATGTGTTTATAATGAAATTATGGTTCCATTGCTATCGATACAAGAAGAAAATGCACTTCTGGTTTCACAACGTAGTGCAGGGTGTACATGTATGTAGATATTCCGTTCTTTTTGTCCATGTATAGGGGATTAAATTGTAATTCAAGCTCATGAAACTGCATGTTAAATTTATGAATTCAATGCAGTTTAATGAATTTGGATGGCTATATAGGCGTTTTTACATGGACATAACATGAATAGAACTGAAGAATAGTAACCCCACTTACACTTTTACCCAGCGTGTTCTGTAACACAAAGCGCAACTTTTTCTTGCATGAACTGTAATAAAAACGATAATTTCATTATGAAAACAGAACTGTTCACAAATAAGCAATCAAAGTGTGGGCTAGAAATTTCGACATACGTTGCTTTTCATTTTATCAAATACTTATCGAATAATTTTGGAAATTATCAGGAACATACTTTTTGGGTTGAGTATATATGATTTGAGATATTATGTACAGTTGTCCTATTTCCTTGCATGTGTATTTCCTTATTACATTATGTGTTAAGACGCACGCATGAGTGACTTGATATGCATGTATACCCCTTTGCTAAATATTATTTTTTATCTCATTTTACCTTGTGTTAGAACAAAGAGATGTTTCTCAAACTTTATCTCAATGTTCCTCCCACCTTTACAGGTGATCAGGTCAAATATAAGGCAATTTAATTATCCCGTTCAGGATATGCTATCCCTAATCACCTAGTCATCAGTTTTTGCACGCAAACACCGCATCTTGCTTAGAATTAGATGTTAGGTAATTGTTAGGTAATTAGATGTTAGGTTATTTTTTGTTTACTTTTTATCTTTGTTTAATAATACAAGGCATTGGCGATATGAAATAAACATTATATGAATAAACATTATTTCATATCTTCATTGCCTTGTATTATCTCTGAATTTCATTTCACATATTATATTTGTCACAAGGCACCACAAAACCTCCAAAAAGTCGCACTGTGTGATTTTTAGTTAGAGGTCAATCAATGTGTTTTTGGTGTGTCTTATGTGTCGTATGTGTGTCTTCTCACGATTTTGTGGTATTACTTTTCTGTTTTACACCCCTGAATACTTGCCTCATTTTGATCTCCCAATTATATTTTAAACAGAGTAAGTTCTTGCATTGATACTTGTGCACTATGATGAACAGAATATGACTAATTAGTATACAATTATATGCCAAGTTTTAGAACAATCTGATAATCCCTTAATAGAAATTTTCACTGTGTTCTTATCATCCTTTTGTCACCTTAGCACAACACCTTGCAAGTCAGAGTGTTTCAATAGACCGCAAACTGTAAACTCTTATTTCTCAGAAAGTAACATTATGAGGGACTGTGCATTCTTCTCTTTGTACAGTGAGTTAGGAACATCCAATGCTAATGAGTTATGTGTATCATTTTAAAGCTGAGAATCTGCTCTTTCAGAATCAGACCTTAACTAAAACTTCATATCTGGCGACTTTTTTTGTGGTTTTGTGGTGCCTGGTCACGTTTGTTAGCATTCTTTCATTTGTTTCATCAGTCTCTTATTTTATGTTGCTTGTTGTTAATTTGTTGGTGCAGAAGGCCGCTGTGCCTGGTACCTGTTGTGTCATCCGCACCATTCTCTGTATTACTAGCGCACATGGCACCTTGTAGTTTTGCATTGGTAATAAAGGTTGGTATTCACGCATGACTGATTCTAAAGTTTTGTAGTCCATATATCAGTCGTTTGCTTTAACACTACTTAGCATGAATTATAATTGTGCATGGACATATATTCAATTTCAGTTTCATTTCTATTTCTGTTTAAAATAAACGGAGCACATGTACAGTTAGAGACAGTTCAATACAATTATATTTTATGTTCTGTATAACAGGGAGAGGTGAAATTAATATACCTGTAACAAAATTTGTTAATAAATTATTGTGTTACATGCACAGGCAAGTAAATCTCCTGAACACAACGAGACCTGAAATGACAGCTTTTTATATTTAGCATTACCAATAAAATACAGCAACTGCATGGATAAACTGGACTGATAGATAATATAATGTAATGGTATCAATTCCATTTTTTTCTCAGCGATACCTTTGAACGCCCCTACAATTGAATACACTCGTCAAAACGAAGTATTCCAGGTGAAGTGTTCAGTGAACAATGTTTATCCCTGGCCTATCCCTCACTGACGTCTAACGGGGGCATCCCAAAAGCAACAATCAACAAAGATGGAACCTATAACACGACCATCACCGATCTCGTCCCGCTTAGCCAGGAAGATTCGACTTTTGAATGTTTCTTTTCAAACATCAACTACAACAGTAGCTCTTCCCTACGTGTATATAATGTCACCTCTTACCACTCCCCGGACGTGGACGAGTTCTGCCGCAACTTTTCATGTGAGCATTTATCGTTAATCTTCTTATAGATTTAAATGTTTAAAAAATTGTCAAGCATAGTAATTATGCATCCTAAATTCATGCTCTACTGTAAATCTGTTAAAACTATATTGTATTTGCATCATAATACCTTTCCCGTGAGTCACGATAGTTTGTTATGATGAAAATAATAGTTAAAGGGACTGGCAAGTCGTAATCCATGGGCCTAACCAGTTGGCCTGACTCGGGGAAATTCGGATACATTCAGGTCCAATCGTGCGCTACCGAAGGAATGTTATTGCCGAATTCCTCGCTTGATCGTTAACTCGAATCCCTACATACGTAACCGACCAATGAGATTCAAATACTGGAATAAAGAACGGGCGATCTTGTTTACTCAAATCTGGGTCAATGTGCGAACTTTTATTAGCTGCGCGCGATAAATTGAAGTCGCTTTGAACTTTGATCCAGAGAAAGGAGCAGCCAACAGTAAAACCGCCCATAGATTGCGACTTGTCGCTCCCTTTAACCTTTTATTCTTCACATGATGATTTCCAGGTCTATCTTGGATAAAAAAAAGATAGTTTATAGACCTTTCATTTGACCAAAATAAATGATAGTTAGACCTTTAATCTAAAATACATCAGTATTGATAAAAATATGCCAAATGCATGGACTTTCAGTTTGGCTCTGTCAGTGGAATCATGAATATAATGTCAAGTGTATATCGTTGTTCCATCTTGACAGATTATACTAAAAAAAATCATCTGTTTTATTATGAACCCATAATTTGTTAAGACGAGGTGAGTTTGCAATGGTTTTCCAGATCTGAATGCCAGTTTATCTCAAAAAGAGAGAATGGATTCTGAACAATTTAAATTTAATTAGAATGGTGATGTCTTGTTTATGAAAACAGGCACAAACTTAGATACTAATTCGGGACTGTGGATGGCATGGACGATATTTGCATTAGATATCCTCTGCATTATCATCCTTGTGCGTGAGGTAATAGGTAAGTATTAAAAAAAAATATATATATATACACATATTTAGTCTCCCTGCCGGGGAAACGAAACTAAATTCGATTTTACTACAGGAATTTAAATCTCAGTGCCAAATTTTTTTTCAGATAATAACTTTTCAATGTACTATATTTGCATCTACAATTAGAAACTTGAGTCCAAGTTATGCTGATCCATCCCATTCCACTAAAAGCTTTGTGCAAACACCATCTCGCAAGGAGGAACCAATGGTAAAATAAAAAGGGGCAGACGACTAATACCTGGATTGATAACATAAAGCAGGAACGGGAATGTCTTTCGAACAGCTAACTATAGCTGAAGACAGAAAGTTATGGAGAATTTGTGCCTTAAGATCCATTACATTGTCGCCTCCAAGCTATGGGACGTAGATAGATAATACAGTAATTTATTAAAATAGTTTAACACTATTTTAATCAATTAACTTTCCATCCGCTGATGAATGCTAACTCTTCACTTTTCACTTATTGTCTTTCCAGGTCGGATCATAGAAAAACACAAAACCCAGAAAATGAGGCAAGAGAAGTCAACGAGGATTTCGTTATTTAGCAAGTGCTTTCATTTGGAGTTTACATTGGTAATACAAATAACTGTAATAATTGTAATTGTGGTATATCTGGCAACATTATAATAATCAACGCGCAAGTGAAGGTGAGCAAGCACTAGTTGGTCAAAGATTTACCATTTTTTAAGCTATATTTAACCAATTCAGCTAAAGCAAGCATGACCAATTTGTGACATTTATTTTTACAGTATAATTTGGCATATACAGTCAGTCCGCAGCCCGTGCGAAAAGCGCTTCTTCTGCCCAGCGGAACTCGTATTCATGCCGGGGCAAGAATTGTGAATATGCATGGCAGAAGGGTACGGTCGAAAACTGCCAATAGACCCGTTTCCTAAGTTATTCAAATTTATGGATGTTTCTTTCCTGGGGACCTAGTAACGAGGTATTCCATTAACCGGTTATTAATGAATGAACTACAATACTTGGAATCCAGTTTGCATACATTACTTTTTGCTATGTCTGACAAGCCTCTGGTAAGCTTTCAGGTTGTCAAGAACAACCTTTGTTTCAAAAGTATGCATAAAATTTGAACACTTAGTAAACAGGTCTATTACTCCGCTGTTTCTGAACAGATTTTTACGATAAATGTCACAAATGAAAGAGGAATGACACAATTCTACCAATTTCAACTTCAAACTTTTAATGAGAAGACTTTTAAAAATGAATAATCCATTTACGAGTGAAAATGAAACAACGTAACCTTGCAAAAAAGGGTGAAAAAATATTGGTCAGATAGCTTACTGCAAGACATTTCTTACTTATTTATATATTGTAATTATTGCGTTTGTACTATTGATATAATCAACAGATATCAAATCTGTCAATGTGTGTAAGATTCTAAGAAAGGTTCTATTGGAAATTAGTATGCGTTGACGTATGAGTTGCAAGTGAAAATATATATGTTGTTGGAATTTACTTATTTTCTTTCTTTTGAAATGTTTTTATTTTTAATTCAAACTCATTTTATTGATCTTTTGAGGGTCAGCAATAAAAAAAATATGATTAAGAGCAATGACATAGCTTTATAAAAAGTAATATCAGATAACTGAAATGCAACATCACTATGACTTCGGTAAAGACATGGAGATTCTCGACAATATATAAAAGAAAGTCATATCAAACTTAAGATTAAGAAGGGAAGGATTGACTTCAAGACAAAGTTTTCATCTTTTTGTTTTATCCAATTTATCTCGGGCTTCATACCATCATCAATCTGTTTAACTGATTTGTCTAAGTTCCTGTGGAGCAACCTGGTATTACTATTAGATTTTTCCATTAAACCTAAGTGGCGCATATCATTACACTTTCTAGCTGCATAATTGTAGCATTTTCATTTTAACCTTACCATGCATGCACTTAAAAGGGCATTATGTGCAGACTTGGATATAATGTTTCTTCAATTTTTGTGAATGCTATACAGTCAAACCTGTCTTTAATAGTGGCCACCTGACTATAGCGGTCACCTGTCTATAGTGGTCACTTATTGCCTCCATGTAGCAAGAAATATGTGCCTTAGAACCTGCCTATAATATCGTGCTTATTAGATTTTATGGGGGTCCAGTTTTCCGTAATTCTCTGACAAGCCAAATAAAAATGGATACCAGTTCTAAAAGGGAGTTCCGTATTTTTTTCTTCCCTCCATTTAGCCCTACAAATGCCGCTCAGTAGGGGGGGGGGGGGGGGGGTTACCAGTTCAAAAAGGATGGATGGGCACTGTTTTTATTGGCAAAAGAGGTCGGGGGGCAATCTCCCCCCCCCCCCCCCCCTTTGCTACGCTAGTGAGTGCGGCAGTCTTTGTATTTGAACAGCTTACTTGCAAAAGGCCCTAAATCCATTTTTTATCATATGGCACTTTTTTATATGCCTTAATAGAGATTCACCATGTGCATCAATCTGGCTTTATTTCAACTTCTAAAAGTTTCAGGAAGTTTGTTAAAAAATGAGATGAAAATTATGTTTTCTTTCAAAAGGCCCTAAATCCAAAACACTTTTCTTGCAAAAAGCCCTATATCCATTCATCTATCCTGCATCCTGATTGGCTAAGAGAATAGGTTTTTGGCATGAATGACCAATCACGCGCCTCCACACAACACACAACCATCTATCCAGAGACTCGGTGTGAGAATCTTTCCAGCTTTTTGTCATTTTTTATGGGAATTAAATACACAAAATTCCTTAGTTTATCAAGATCTTGAAAATTACTACAACAATGGAGCTTGCAGATATAACCAACAATCCCAGAAAAAAAAAGAAAAATGAAATGAAATGAAATCTTATTGGATGTACATGAGTAGGTGATATGAGGATGGTGTGATATTGAAAAAGGTTCAGCAGGTGCTGTTAACTCTAATGACATGAATAATACAGCCATGACAAAGATGATGGTGATGATGCTACTGTTAGTGATGGTGATGGTGATGATGCTACTGTTAGTGATGTTGATGATGACAGTGATAAATGTGATGATGGTAGAAATGGTGATAGAGATAATGATAATAGTGGTGGCAATGATAATGGCGATAAAGGTATTTACGATCTCCATAATGACGATGATGATGGTGATGGTTATGATGGTGATGATAATGGCAATAATGATGATAACAACAATGATGATGTTGATGCTGATTTCATTCATGTGTATGATGGTGTGATGCTGAATGTTCTGATGATGGTAATGGTGTGATGACGATGGCAATTATACGGGTGATAATGATGGTATTGGTTACGTGATGTGATGTTGATTATGATGATGCATTCTACTCTGGATACAGTAGATATTGTTTTTATTTTGAGCAAATCTGCTTTATTAAGGGCAGATAATGACTGACTACTGTCAGTAGACAATACAAATTATCTTTGAAATCGACTTAAAAATGGTGCTATATCAGGCAAGGTTTATCCGAGCAAAGCAAATATTTTATGCAGTTATCTAGAGCAAGTCTGCTATATTTTTCAAGTCAGATGATGATTTTCGATAAGTCACCCCAATTATCTTTCGAAGTTTAAATTTTGATTGATTTTATAATGTTGCTATATCAGGCAAGGTTTATTATAACCCATTGAACATAGGCAGGTGGAGCAGCACAAGAGGTTAGGTGAACAAGGGCGGTGGATTTTTGGTTCATTAGAAAGATTTTTAATGCGTAAATTACTATTATCATTCAAGACTTTTCTTGCAAAAGGCCCTAAATCCCACTTTTCTTGCAAAAGGCCCTAAATCCAAAAAAATAATAAATATAAAAAATCATATAAAATATTTGACGGCCGCAGGATTTTTAAAATTGTGATTATTGTTACTTGTGGTGATGTCTCTTAAACATACATGAAGATCTTCATGAATGAAATCATAGAACTGTGTGAAATAAAAAATCTCAATTTACTAAGAAGTAGGTAAAGTGGATTTAGGGCCTTTTGCAAGAAAACTCTTCATTTCTGCCCGAGCGGCTTCTGTCATAACTCTGGAATGAGATTCCATCGTGAGTTTGCACGAAGGATATGATTTGTGGGCAATGTGTATAACTCCAAACTCTAACTGCTTATTTCATCATGATTATTACACGGAGATCAATATAAATCAAAATTAGATATATCAGTAAATAGCGTCAGCTTCCATAGAGAATGAAGTACATTGTATTGACCTCATGCCGGATGGAAGGCCTGCCTGAAGCCTCTTGATAACACTGAGTTTTCATTACTGTGGTAACGATTATGGTCTTTTTTTTAATTCTTCTTCACACTGAGAGTAATAGCTATTTCCTATCATAATAACATCAGGATGCTGATGCCATAAATACCATGGTAAGAGGAAGTGAATGTCTTGTAGAATACATACATTATAATAGGCAATATTTCACAAGACACTCTGAAAATAGCGGCAAGGGCTATTACCATTGTTAGCGAGAAAGTGACAATGAATATGCATGTTGTTGGAGCGTGTGTGTGTGTGTGTTCGTGCGTGCGCGAATGAGATGCATACATTGACCGACCAGGCAATTCTCGCTACCTCATATATGCAATTTTCGACGTAGAGGGCAATATTATGCATGGAAATGGTCCGCATCCTCGCAACTTCACTTCCGGTCCGTATTGAAATACTTATGAATAAAATTATTGCTAAAATGCTTAATTTTTGGATCGCATGACATAAACCTCTCAAATTTTGAAAATGCAACCGATTGTCTCAATAAATCATGGTATCTTTTTAAACATGTCGGTTAATTTATACTTAAACTCGAGGATTTTTGTAATACCTGTGTACATTTTCAATGCAAAAAGACAAACACTTGTCGACCCAATCGGGATATTGTCAGCACTGCGCATGCGTGGTTTGCATGACAAACGCCATCTGTTGGGGTAGCGAGAATTCAAACATGACTGATGAAGCATATTTCACAGATGACATAGCTGGAGGCAAGGGACGTATCAAATGATAGATGCCTCCGCGTAATGTAAACAATCAACACGCTAGGAGGCTTCTTCGTACAAAGGGGTTACCCAATACGCATGGTTAACAACTGTGTTGAAAAAGTAAAATAAAAAAATCGTGATGAGCTACTCAAAAACAAAGACGAAAATGCTCAGCCATCTGACAGGGTACCTCTGGTTACCACATACCATCCATCTACCACGTCTTTGATTAAAGAAATCAATAAGGAATGGAAACAACTTTCTCTAGACAAATCATTGCCGGCATCATTCTCGAATCATCCAATCAATGCGCAGAAGCAACCCCCCCCCCCCCCCAAAAAAAAAAAAAAAAAAAACTGCCTTATTTGCTTGTCAAAAGTTCAGGCTCGAAGAAAGTCAAACAGAAGGGTAACAGCCCATGTGGTAAAAGCCGGTGCCAAATTTGCGCCAACATGCTCACATCGGAAAAGATCACATTAACTAACGGGATATCTGTATCTACCCCTCATGCCACTTGTGACAGTGAGAACGTGGTGTACTGTATATCATGTTCTAGGTGCCTTAACGCCATGTATATCGGCGAGAGTGGAACGAAATTCAGGCTACGTTTCAATAACCATAGAAGTTCAATCAAACATAAGTATTCACTTCCAGTCGCTGAACACTTCAGCTCTCGCAACCATTCCATTGACTTGATGATCTAAATTGTGCATCATTGGCACTAATTTCAAAGACAGGCTAGATTATTGGTAGAAATAAAATTCATCATCAACACCAGGTCTTTCGAGACAGGACGCAACAACGACCTAGGATGATTGAGCAATTTCACGTTTTACAAGAGATGAAATGTTTTGTTTTTATCTCCTGTGTAATTTAGGTGCTTACAGGTGTTTTGGGTTTCCGCCTGTTCCCTACTTTACCTGAGGTTATTTTTTGAAGTAAAAAGATATAAAATTGTATCTTTATTGTTTTTGTTTGGCTAAGCTCTCCCATTATTGGAGTATTAATCTACTTTATAGTATTATTTTTATTTTTGTCAGAAATTTCTTATAATACTCCAAAATTCTTTTTTCACACTATTTTCTCCATCTTTCTCTCTTTTTCCTCTTTTCCCTCTTTTTCTCTTTTTACTTTCCCTTTCCCTTTCTTGAATGAAATCATAGAACTGTGTGAAACAAAAAATCTCAATTTACTAAGAAGTAGGTAAAGTGGATTTAGGGCCTTTTGCAAGAAAACTCTTCATATATATAACTTCTTTACCATTGTAAGTCCGCATTTCTGTGCATTTGCATTACCTTACATGTATGTCAAACATATGAATAGATTTGATACAGTTTTAAGGTAATAATCATACGTCGTTTAAAATATCAATTTCCGATCTATCTGAACGTCAGGTAAACCAGGCTATATTGGGTTGTGCAAATTAATTCGGAATATATCGCCTTATTTAAATGTAGTGTTAACTATTGTCAGTATCAAGTCGATAATATTTAATGGATAATTTCCCCAAAATATTGTGTGCTATATAATATGTGCTCCACTAACAAAATATGTATTGTAAAGGCGACCCTACCACAAGCCATGTGCTTCCTGGGACCCTCGCCTCCTTCCGCCATGTTTTTTTTTTCCTCGTGAATGTACATTTCATTTTATATTTGATTATGAGAAGGAAATAAATGTACTTTGAATCTGTATATGAATCTGAAATGTGCAATATACGAAATTTTCTTGTAAACTTCTACTGACCGATGGATGTAATTTAAAAATGAAAGCATGAATCAAACATCAATATTCCTGTCCTATGAATGACTTATGTATTTTAATATATGAAATATCATATATTTCATTTTTTTTTTTGCTACAATAATGTAAAACATGGCTTGACTCCATATGGAACATGTAACATCATTATTGTAACTTATTTTCATACAAGGAAGGGATTCTTTATTATCACATCTATAAAAATTGAAATATTTGAAATTTCATATAATAAAATACATAAGGAAGAGTGAGTGTGTGACATCATCGGTTCACTCATTTGCATACCGGCCATGCTATGCATATCACTGTTTCATGAAATAATGCAAAATTTCAAAATACCATAAATTTCTTATTTTGCATCCGATTTCAGTTAAATGTTTACTGTTATGCTTGTTTAATTTTACTCTGTTTATTCAAATCAACTTGATATTGAGGTGGACTCTGCCTTTTAATGCACCGAATTTTTCGGGTTTTTTGTCTTTGTTTTTCATCGTGTATATAAACGTGTATGGTTGTTATATATGAAGTTTGGGTGCAAATGATAGCAGTATGTAAACGCCCAGCACTTAGTAATACATCATCAAACAGTATATAGTTCTTATAGTCGTCGAAATGTGGATTCGATTTCACATAATGTACTACACAGTAAAAATATTTTAAACAACTCTTCAAAATTGTTAAACAACGCTGTTTAAGCTGGTCACTCTAACAACTGTTGTTTAAAACTTTAAACAACCCAAGTTGTTTAAAACTTTTTCACAACTATTGTTTAGAAAATTTGTTTAAAACATTTAGGTTGTTTAAAGTAAGTTGTTTGACCTGTTTACACAACTATTGTTTAAAAAATACATTCAAAGTTGTTGTTCAAATTATTTGTTTATAACATTATACAGATCAGTAAAATCAGAAGTGATTTTATTATTTGCTAGATAAATCTATGTACCTACCTATTTGCTAGTCTTCCGACTACGCAAGCCATTCGAGTAATTAAAGTCACGACAGTGCATATACCCCCCCCCCCCCCCCAGGATCACGCCTTCCTCTGTGCACGTACGCATGACGCGCGCACACAATCCTCCTCTTTACGAGCAGCCTCAGACAAAATTTGACATGTTGCTAGGCAAGGAGTGGGGTAGGAGGGTGGGAGTGGGGTAGGAGGGTGGGACATAGGTAGGTACATAGATTTATCTAGCAAATAATAAAATCACTTCTGATTTTACTGATTTACTACAATAAATCAATGTACCTACCTATTTGCTAGACCAGCACAGATTCAAATGGGGGGGGGGGGGGGGGCATGTCCCAAGAGGAAGGTCAACAAGAACCCAAGGATGACGTTGCAGCTTGCAACGTCTTGTTAGAAAAAGACTCAACAGACAGAACATCTTTCAAATAAAAAGATGTGAAGGACGTGGAGGAGCGCCAGTAGGCTGCCCTCATAATGTCCACTAGGGGCACCCCTTGGAAAAGAGCCCAAGAGGCACTGATGCCCCTGGTATCGTGAGCACGGGGCTTCCCATCACTTAATAGGGCCTCCGGCCCAGCTGCCTGGATCGCTTCGACTATCCATCTAGAAATGGATTCTCTGGAAGCGGGGGAAAAGGGCTCCCGAGTGATGACAAAAAGCTGATCACTCTTACGAAGAGTCTTAGTCCTATCTAAATACCATTTCAAGGCCCTCACCGGACACCAGACCTTATCCTCCTGCACCGAGGAATGGTTCGACAGCGGTCTAAGAAAAATCTCAACTGGTCCAGAGGAAGCAGTCTGATTTTGGGCAAAAAAGGAGGGCTTGGGTATAAGTCGCACACCATGGTTCTCCCAACGGATGTGACCCGGTGTGATACACAGAGCATGAAGAGTACTCCTCCTCTGTGCAGAAGCAATAGCAACTAAAAACAGCGTCTTGACCGTTAAATGGTGAAGGGACACTTTACCCAAAGGTTCAAAAGGTGGCTTCGCAAGCACGTCAAGGACCTTGGGTAGACTCCAAGAAGGAGTCAGGCTACGAGTTGATGGACGCTGCAAGAAGAAGGAGCGAGTCAACCTAGCCAAAAGAGGGGAGTTGGAGACTCCCGAACCATCAGCAAAACCAACGTGGACGGCGGCAATAGCCGAACGATAGCCACGTATGGTTGAAATCGATCTACCCTTATCGAAAAGGGAGATCAAAAAATCGGCAATAACACCAATAGGGGCTTCACGTGGCGAGACACCCTGATTCTCGCACCAAGAAAAGAAGGCCCCTAGACGAGAGTTGTAGAGATCTCTAGTGGAGTCTCTACGGCTTCTCATAACAAACTGGGAGGCCCTCTCAGAGAGCCCCGAGTTTCTGGCGTCTTCCCCAACAACGGCCAGGCAGTCAAGTGGAGGACTGCTGGGCGTTGATGAACAATCCCCGAGAGGGGTTGAATTATCAAATCCTCCCTGAGAGGAAGGGGAAACGGATGGCCGGCCAGGAGACTCAGCATGTCTGGAAACCAATGTCTCGCTGGCCAATGTGGGGCTATCAACAAGAGCCAAGCCCCGTCCTCCTTGACCTTCCTCAAGACCTGAGGGATCAGAGGAATGGGGGGAAAAGCGTATCCCCGGATAGCTCCCCAATGGAGGGAAAAGGCATCCATCGCCCACGCCTCCTGATCCCGAACCCCCGAGCAATACCTCGGGAGTCGGTGATTGAGGGTGGAGGCGAACAGATCGATCTCCAGAGGACCCCACACCTCTTGGAGAAGAGCAAACACCTCCGGATGAAGAGTCCACTCTGACGGGAGGCATTTGCCCCGAGACAGAAAATCCGCGATCAGATTGTCCTGACCGGGAATGTAGGAGGCTACCGGAATAATGTTCATAGACCGGCACCACCTCCACAACTGGGCAGCTAAGGTGTTCAGAGAGGAAGACCGAGTGCCGCCTTGGCGATTGATATAGGCAGCTACTGTGACATTGTCCGTAAGAACGAGTACAGTGCGACCAACAAGACCGGGCCTGAAATGATGAAGAGACAGGCTGACCGCCATCATTTCCAAAACATTGATATGGGGCATAACTCTCAAGTGAGACCAGTCCCCTGAAATCATCTCGCCCCGGCAATGACCACCCCAACCGAGAAGGGAGGCGTCTGTCGCCAGAGAAACTGACGGAAGAGGGGTACAGAGAGGCTTGCCTTGGGCAAGAAACGAACTGTTCGTCCAGGGGGCGAGAAGGAGCTTGATAACTCTTGCCCGGTCTGAAAAACTTGAGGAGGTGCCTCTGAAAGGGCCTCATCAACAGCCTGCAGTCTGGCAAGACGTCGACTAGACTGGCCAGATAGCCCAGGAATTGAAGCCATTGTCTGGCTCTGACCCTGCGGGCCGCTCGCAATGACCGTGCGGTCATGGTGATAGTCCGAATTCTGTCCCGACTGGGGCGGGCAAGCTGATTCGGGATATCTATCTCCGCACCCAAGTACATCGGGGTACGTGTGGGAGATAATTCCGATTTTTCCCAGTTTATCAGAAAGCCTAAGTCTTGCGTTAGCCGCAGTAAAAGGCATAACTGATCCAACAGGAGGGACTCTGAGTTTGCAACTAGGAGCCAATCGTCTAGATAGACGAATAATCGGAGGCCGCGATTCCGTAGAAACGCGGCCAGGGCCGACACTATTCGGGTAAAGACTCGAGGGGCCGGCCTCAGCCCGAAGGGCAGGGCACGAAATCGAAACGTTTCGCCCCGGAACGCGAATCCCAGCAAATTTCTCGACAGAGAGTGGATGGGAATGTGAAAGTACGCGTCTTTGAGATCGAGGGAGATCGCAAGGTCGTCCCGCTTGATCAAGGGCAGAATAGATGCCAAGGTCTCCATGCGAAAATGCACTGGAGGTATAAACCTGTTGATTCTTTTCATATTTAGAATCATACGTAAACTTCCCGAGCGCTTGGGAATGACAAATATTGGGGAGAGACAGAGATGAGGATGATCTCTCACCCTTTCTACAGCGCCCTTTCCCAGCAGCGTGGCGATCTCTGAGGAGATGTGCTGCTGGAAAAGGGCGGACATTGGAAGCGGTTAGCGCCTGTCGAGACCGACTTAGACTTCGGAAAGGACCGAGCAGGCTGAGTGGGCAAGAATTGTCTGGCCATCTCCTTTGCCTGTTTGCGACCCTCTATCTCTTTGTGGAAGACCTCATTAAACTAAAGAACACTCTCGTAAGGGTATACGCACACAACAGCCACACACACGAAACACCAACGAAACGTTACAGGGCTGAGCGCCCGGCAAAACGTCAAAGCAAATGCCCTGGGCTACTATACGAAAGAGGTGAAAAGTGAGGTATGAATTTAAGCTCAAATATCACCAAAAAAATACGTGACAGACATAAACCGACACTAAACAGATATTAAAACAAGTCTAGGACGGAAATATTGGCAAAAGTCACCAGAAAACGCGCTAAAAGAGTAGCAAACTCTGAATTTTTGCGCAAGACAGTGACTTAGCTGCAACTCTTTAGGCTGCGAGAAGGAAAGAGGAGGATTGTGTGCGCGCGTCATGCGTACGTGCCCAGAGGAAGGCGTGATCCTAGGGGGGGGGGGGGGTATATGCACTGTCGTGACTTTAATTACTCGAATGGCTTGCGTAGTCGGAAGACTAGCAAATAGGTAGGTACATTGATTTATTGTAGTAAATATGATATGTTTAAACGTGCAGGGTTGTTTAAGGCTGTTGTACACAAAGTAAGTTCCAAATGCCAGAGCTGATTTATACGTTCAGAGGTAAGCATTTAGACTAAATATATTGTAATCTGATCGAGTTATACTCAAGACATATTTGTGCTGCCGTGACATCTACATGATGTCTAGATCTAGACCACATCCACAAAATAAATTAAAATGTAGGCCTGGAACTTTGCAGCGCAGCGCAGTTTAAATTAGTTGCACACATACAGTATAGGACCGGACCCACGCGCGCATTCACTGTGTGTGCAACATAAACTGCGCTGCGCTGCGCTGGAAGGGCGACTTGCAAAGTTGCAGCTAGGTCTAAATCATAATTAATTCTGTGACTGTGGCTTAGATCTAGACATCATCATGGCAGCACAAATCGATCAGATTACATTATATTTAGTCTAAATGCTTACCTCTGAATGTATCAATCAGCTCTGGCATTTGGAACTTCTGCAACATTGCAACCACAAAGGCATCCGCCATGATGAAGCCGGCCGTGTTTGGCGGAGAAGGAAACCCGTCTAGCGCGAATTTTCAATCTTTTTAAACAACGTTGTTTAAAAGATTATCATATTGATGTCTTAAACAGCGTTTGTTTAAAATGCAGGGTCTGACATTTAAACAATATTGCTTAAAATTTAAACACAAATTTAAACATCGTAATTTTAAACAGCTTTTTCCTTTGTAGTGTCCATCTGTGTGATAAAAATGAAACCACTGGAAAGCCGGATACTTCTCAGTTTCAAAGAGGAAGTATACGGGAGCAGTATCCGCCTTAAAGGCGAAGCCCACTCTGGTATTTAGTTGATTCGATAAAAGCAGAAAAATAAGAGAAATAGATTAGGAAAAGTGAAACCTAAATCTGACAAGAAATAAACAAGTTATAAATGTTTGAAGTTGTAATCAATCAAACACAAATTGGCAACTCCGTGACGTATCTTGCGAGCTCCTCTCCCATCTGGTCTACGGGTTGTTGAAGAATAAATACATTTGTTTTATACAAGTTTTGTTGAAAAACATGATTATATGCTACGATTATATCTAGGTTGCAAGTATTATTAAATATTTTCTTTTGAAAAAGTGGAATATTATACTTTTTAGCACAGGGCAAATGGGAGAGGATGTTGCAATATACGTAACGAAGTTGTTAATTTGTATTTGATTGATTCCAACTACATAAATTCATAACTCTCTTATTTCTTAACGGATTTTTCTCAAACCGTTTCTTTAATGTTTATTCTTCTTTTAAAAAAAGCATATTGATATCAGGGTGGCCTTCTCCTCTAAAGGTAGATTGATTGATTGATTGATTGATTTTATTTGCTCGAAAGCTTCTTTCCAGCAGTCAGACCCAACTCCGTAATACCGAGCACAGGTATATACTCCGAAAACGGCGTATAGAACAAGATGAATATAGAGCCCTCATCGTTCAGTGCGAGGCAGTGTGTACAAAAGGCATGGTGAAAATCGTGCAGTGTCGACCTGCTGTTGATAATATATTTTTCAAAAATAATGCTGCGGATATATTTATTTCAAATGTTTGTCATTTGAAATTCACTTCATATGACGAATCATTCAAGGATTTTGAAGATAATTGACACGCAGCATTATTTTTAAGAATATGTATATCGTTGGCAGGTTGACTTTGCAAGATTTTCCACATGCCTTTTGTACACACTGTCTCATACTGAACGATGAGGGCTCTATATTCATCTTGTTCTATACGCCGTTTTCGAAGTATATACCTCTGCTCGGTATTACGGAGTTGGGTCTGACTGTCGTATTAACAGTGGGGTCCTCTTGTATGAATAAAATAATTGAGTTAGAACATATTTTTATATATTTACACATTGAGGAATAAATAAGGAAAAATAAATCATAAAAATAATAGTGATAAATATATACAAAGTTAGAATGAGAGGAAAAGAAAGAAAAGAGGAGGAAGAAAAAAGAAAGAAAAAGAGGCGATCACGAAGTTAGAAGAGGAAGAAATGGAGAGAGAGAGAGAGAGAGAGAGGGAAACGAAGATGAGAATGGAAAAAGAACTACGTTAAATCTTTCATCATGTTAAAACTATATAAATATATACAATAAACAGCATATTAACCTGCATGTGAAAAGAAGCTAGATGTAACATAATCATTTGCTTCTTCTCTCTGACTCTCTAGTGAAAGATATTCTTTCAATTTCCTCTTAAAATTAACAAAGTTATCTATTCCTTTTATGTCATTAGGCAGAGAATTCCAAAGCTTTATGGCAGTATAATAAAACGAATTACCAACACAGTGACTGCCTACTCTTTCTGGTAAGTTAAAATTGAAACGGCTGTTTCTTGTATGATGACTATGTAAATTGTTAACAAGATTAAAGTTTGATCGAATATAATGATTCGACCTAGTATGATATATCTTATGCACATGGTGCAAAATCAGTTGTTTAGATCTTTGGTTGACTTCAAGAAAACCAGCTTCAGAGAGCTCATTGTAGCCAACGTGAGTTCTGGGACCAGAGTAGTTGATGAATCTCACCATTTTGTTCTGAATAATTTTCAACTTCTTTTGATCAGATTTTTTAAAGCTACTATACCAAGCAGGGTTAGCATAATCAAATAAACATTGAATAAGAGCAAAACAGAGTATACGTCTTGCCTTTTGATCCATACAATTTTGATATCTGTACAAAAATTTCAGGCGAGAATTCGCTCTCTTTACAACTGATTCTATTAAAGTTGAAAAGGATATTGAGCTGGCCAGCTCAATAGGCCTACTGTCAGCCATTTACAACACATATCATAAAAAAAAGTAATTATGAATGTATGAATAATCTGACGGTAACCACCGACAAATAGCGAATAGTGCATTTAACAGGAAATAGTAGGTTTATTTAGGATAAAGCGTCATAGAATAACAAAGCAATCCTTTATACTTGTTTGCTAATATTTCGATATCGACTAGACTACAGTATGGAGTCACATCATAAATCAATATTTCACGCATGTGTTTGCTCTCATACACATGCAATATGTGTGGAATGGTACTACTGCATGACGTGACTCAATGCTGTAGCCAATATTAACATATTAGCTTAATACACGATGGCAATCGCATGTCATACACCCCAGACTGGTATGAACCTAGCTACGAGGAGGGCCTTTCCCATTAAAATTACAAATAATTAACTGTGAATCGATACCACGAGAACTATACATAGGGCATAAATTATGATAATTCATACACAGTGGAGCTAAGACAGAATGCTTCCCCGTACATGTCTGTTTCGGTTGCGATAAGATGCGGGTATGTTACGACTTCCGTATCTGCATGACTCACACAGTTCCCTCCATAATTAAGTGATCGCATAGCCTTGGATGTCATCACGTCAAGCAGAATAAATGTTCAACGTATATTATAATTAATCAAACCAATTCCTAGTTTTGAAAATAGGCATATTTAAAGCATTGATCTCCCTTCACTTTCTATTTTGAAATAATATGAAATAGGGTGAATGGTATCAAATACAGACATATTCCCCCTATTTGCAATAATGTTCACCCCTCTCGTGTGTGTGTGGTTTTTTTTTTTATTATTGTCTAGTTGAGACATCGGTGATTAAACAATATGATGGCACTGAACATTCGTTTTGAATGGATATCAAATACAATTAATACATGAGTCGATTTCATCCGCTCTCAGACATTCAAGGAAAAGGGTATGTAGAGAATAGTCAAATTGTTTGTAGGGAAAAGGGTAGTGCTACCTAGAATTTGCATTAGGAGTTTTGTAATAATACTCTAAATTACTTACAAATTCCAGACATTTTCAAATTCAAAACATTTAACTGCACCTTGAACACAGACTATCCTAACGGCTGGGGAAAACCACACAAAGGCTTTTTTGTCTAAGGATGCTAAGTCTGCTAATCTGTATAGCAATATATAATGTGGTCCTATACTATGGGAGTTCATTTATAGAATCCGGAAGACATAGGCATCCAGAAAAAAAAAATCCCCTCTCATCTACGAATATGTAATGAATGTAATATGGGAAAAGTTGGAGATGACCTTCAGACTATCTTGGAATGCACGAGATTTAGTACCGAAAGAAATACATTTTTTATAGAAATTACTGAAATGTATGAAGCATTCAAAAATTTTAAGGAAGAGAAATTGGTAAAAATCATAAAATTTGACAATGAAAATGCAATCGATTGCTCTGTAAGATATTTCAAATCCATCATAAATACCCGAGGTGAATTTCGATTTGCCAACTATATTGTCTTGAGCCAATCATTATTTATATCAATATTATATTCCAATTTAATATAATATGTTAGATGATTTGTCTCATGTTAGTCATATTATGATTTTCGACTGCATTGTTTATATCAATTATGTTATTAAGTTTGATACAATATTTTATAATTTGTCACATATCATGTTGAATATGAATAGTGACATTATGATTTTCTAGTTCATTATTTATATCAATATGATATCAAATTTGATAATGTTATAATTTTTCATATGTTAAATCTGATAAAAGTTATATTATGAATTGCTATAATTTTTCTCTCTCTATTTCCATTTCACTTCCATATGATTCTTACTTTTCTTTATACTAATGCTTTGTATTGAAAAACCAAATATTGATGTCAATGTCAATGAAATTTCTTAATAAAATACCAAGTCTGTGCAGTAACCGTTCGCCGGTGAGATGCATTGACACTGGACAGAGGAAATCGATTTATATCAGGCTTATCATGAAATGTAAATATAATAATACAATTTATATAGCCCCTAGTACATGTATGAAATCTCTAGGCGCTTTATTATTACCCCGGTCATCGGATTCAGGCTTGGCCGCATACAATGTATGCACCTTCTCCACTCCCTGGAGAGCATTCCGGCCAGGTTCCTTTTTACAGACGCTCACAATACTAAACAAACTACAATGACTTTCGCATCCTACCGGGTACCCATTTGACACCTGGGTGGAGAGGAACAATATAAAATGGCTTGCTCAGGGACAAAGAAGAACCCACAACCTTCACATCTCCAGTCAATTGTTCAAACCACTCAACTGGGACTCCTCTACAACTTTTACAATTTTTATATAATACAAAGTAAATTGTTGTCTGCAAATGGAGGCATAAACACCACAATTTGCAACATGTAATTCACACAAGGTAAATATATTAAGATTTTTTTAAGTATAAAATTTAACTTTGTTTTGTTAATTCTGCCTATTTATCTTTTAACATTTTAATATTCTGTGGATATCGACAATAAACCCATTGAATTGAATCGATTTTGTCTTTGTCATTCAAGCAAGATTATATATATATGAACTGCATATATAAATGAAAAATTAAGCTATAAAACAGAGTATTTACCACTGCAGAAATCGTCCAATTTTGAATGGATATTGTACGCGTATAAATATACGCCACTGGATTGTAAAGGAAAATAAATTTTAAAATATATATATTTATATTCTTTTGCATTTTTTGCATGCCCTTAAAGTGTTCCCGGGGCACGTGCCCCCTGTGCCCCCCCCCCCCCCCCCCCCCCATACGTCGACTAATTTACTGCTGTGGTTAACACTATTATCACAACGTACAGGACAGTCTCTGTATTGTCTGCTGGAGCGAGTTCTGTCTAAACTCTAGACATGAGATTTGATCATAAGAGTTACATGGACGGCTTTATTCGCGCATAAGACATATAACGCCTAACGAGAGCTGTGTCATCACGATTATTACCATAAATCTACATTTGTTTTATCAGTACATAATGGCAGCTTCCATAGTCTATTTTATTATCATTATTCGTATTCCCCACTGCGAGCATAGCTATTTCCGTCATAATAACATCAGGATGCTGATGCCATTAATACCTTAGTAATAGGAAGTGAATGGCTGTAAGGATAGATTATGACAATAACATTTGGCTCACGTTACATGTGAACAAAGGCCCGTTTTCATCAACCCGAGTTCCCAAAATAGCGCGCTAACGATGATCCGCGACAGTAACCAGATAAGAACGAGCTCGAGCTTATTTGTAATGGATGCAAATAGTCGGTTGTTTCGTGGGTTTAAGCTCGAGCTTTTCCTTCTCTCTTTTCATCTTTTCCTTATGTTTTCTTTGTTCTTTTCTTTTCTTTTCATTTATCCTATGTATTTCCTTAATTTCCGATCTTCGAATTGCGACTGATCTGTATATCGAGTTTATTCCAAGAGCGAGCGGGAATCACCCAACTCGGGCTGATGGAAACGTTTTTTTTTTTTTTTTTTTAACTTGGACTTTTTTGTCGAAAAGCGCTGATCGGGCTCGAATCTCGAGCTTGAGCCAATTCGGGCTGATGGAAAAGCACCTCATCACATTATGCATTCACCGTGAGACGACGGGCTATTAAGTGGGTTTGTGAGTGTGTGTAATGTTCTTCTGTTCGTCTACAGCTGCCAGGGCCCTTGGCATTTTGGGGGAGTAAACAATGTATGCATGTTGCTGGAGCGTGTGTGTGTGTTCGTGCATGTATACGGCAGGCATTTCAAACATGAAGCAGGGATTTTCCCCGCATGAAGCATACTGGCATTGTGACAAAGTTGTTGGCAAGAGACGTATTCAATAATACATGCTTCCGCATGTTGTATGTTTAAAGAAACAGGCATAACCGTTCGGGTTTCTTAATAAAGGCAAACAAATTGAGCAGGTCTCTTTTAGGCAGATATTTCACATACAATTTTACACTTCAAAAATGCTTTCACCACAAATATAGATAAATTATAATAAATTTACAGGTAGACATATTTCTGAACATGTTATTGACTTTCTAGTTTGTTTCTTTTGTTGTTTTGTTTTGTTTTTGTTTGTAGAGGTGTTGTGGATCAGTGGATCAGTGGATAAGTCCCCGGACTGTGAACCACGAGGTCCGGGGGTTCGAATCCCATCGCAGCACTAGCGTCCTTTGGCAAGACGTTAATCTTCATTTGCCACTCTCCACCCAGGTGTTAAATGGGTACCCGGTAGGATGGCAAAAGTTAATGTCCTTTGCTTAACATGTGTGCGCTTAACAGGCGACTGGCTGGAATGCTCCCCAGGGAGTGGAGAATGTGCATACACTGTGTGCGGGCGTGCCAGAATCCAATGACCGGGTAATAATATATATCTAGCGCTTTGAGCCAGTACTTGGGAAAGGCACTTTATAAATGCCAGATATTATTATTATTTTTGTTGTTTTGTTGTTGTTGTTTGTTCTGTTTGTTTGGGGTTTTTTTTGCTTTAAATTTACATGATTTTTTTTTCGCCAGACCTGCAAAATTCGCTCAGTGGGCGGGGGGGGGGGGGGGGGGGGGGGGGGTTAAACCCCTACCTCCCCCGTAGATCCGCCACCGTTATCAACAAAATCAAATTTAAATGAAATTTTATATTGAGAAATAAAATAAAGAATATGTATCAGTAGCGAAATTCTCCATCATGAATAGATAATGTATGTGGGTAAATACACGCCATTGGTATGTCCCTATATTTCAGAGTTAAAAGGTAAACAAACACTGACATAGTTGATAGATTAGTATGAACAAAGATCTCATCCAAGGATGTTTGGAAAAACAAATATTACAAAAACAAAACAAAAAAAAAGGGCTAGAATAAAGACAGGAGGACATAGAAAGAAAGGTGTGGAAACAAGATGGACACTAGACAGAGGTGTTGTTGACATACTTGTACTGAACCACAAGATAACTAATGCACATAAAATGAATACAGGATACTGTATTCTTGCTTCTTATGGTATCACGATTTTAACAAGGCATGTAACAGATATTATCCCTTAAAGGAGAATTAACCTCAAACAATAAAGACGATAGTGTTCAAAGGTGTTATTTATTCCTACTTGTTAGACTATATGGCTTCGCGTCAAAATATACGAGATCGATACGAATCAAGATTTTCTGAGCAAAATTTATCATCTGCTAGCAATATGTATCGTCTGCTAGCAATACATGGGGGCTGCCATTTTTTTATGTGTACAAGAAGATTTTCTTAATCCAAATGCCCAATTGCCTTTTTCAAAATTAAAAACCCATTTGAGATTAAAAATATAGAATAGATATGTCAATTTATTTTTAAACTGAAGATTTCCTTATATATTTCTGTTGAAAATCGATATTCGCATAATATAAATCTATTTTCTACATACTCTGACGCAATGGACGGAGCAAATTAATTCAAATTTTATGGATGCTTCTTCCCTGAGCATCTATAGCGGCAAACTATGCATTCATCTGCTTTCGGATAATGGGACTTGAAAAGTCAGAATGCATGCTGCATATATTATGTTCTGCTCTGTTTGGCAAACCCAAGAAAACAGATTTTTGTTAAGCAAAACCAGACAATTTAAAAGTATCATTATAAAGATTTAATTTTTATAAATCATGTAAACACCCACTTTATATTTTTCGTCACATATGGGATTTTTGGTAATGAAGAAAATCAATTTAGGTCTTGGATTCAAAATATCTTCCTGACCGGAACATTTCTCAATGGTTCATGTACAAATCCAAATCAGCAAGAAAATGGCAGCCCCCATGTAAATGAGTAGGAGACGATACCGGGTGTTGGAATATCTTTATTTATACCCTTTTCTAATATCTTATTAGAAAATGATTTAGGCCAATAAGTAGGAATATATTACACCTTTCAATATAAGTAAATTTGTACTCAGGGGTTAATTCTCCTTTAAAGTTTGACTTCACCAATATTCGCTGTCGAATAACCAATATAGTGAAAGGTGATGAGCATTTAATCTCGTTCTTCCTCAGATAATTATGCTAGACGAACGAAATGAATCAAATCAAATCAAATATCATGAATCTCGGGGTTTTATTTGATAATTTCATTCAACAGAAGCCTACTTAAAATATATTGATAGATTCACATGTATAACATAAATATTGTGATTGCGGGGTTTAGTACATCAAAACAATTTCTCCTTTATTAGTTTCGAGTTCTCTGGAAATTTGTTTTTTCTAATTATGTTGATAAAAACTATTTGCTGGTCACTATTTTGGTAAATTAACCACTCCATAGACAAATTTGAAAGACAAATAAATTCGTTATGATTCGTCACTATCGTTTTCTTTTAAGGGGGTTCTGTAACTTTGTGGAGGCTTGATTTGATAAATTGTTGAAATTTGATATCTGTCTTGTATAATAATGTTCAGAAGGTTAAATAAATAGCCAGGCATATAAAGGTTTTCATATTGATATCATTAAGATATCTATGACTGAATACTTCCATTTACAAAAGCGTATGTCCATACACTTTAGTCTAACACTAAGTCTATGGGAGTCTATGTTTACTTTTGTGAAGCACATGGTGATTTTGAAGTGGTTTTTTTTTTTCGAGGTTTCTTTTTAGTACACCATATTACATACACTGATGGCATGTAAGTTCAGGCAGCTCAGATTTTATCAAGCCTCTACAAAGTTGCCAAATCACTTTAAGATACTTACCATAATAATACCATACAACATCATCATTTCGACAAATTCTGATTCAAAATTGCTGAGGGTGCAGCCTCAGTAGTCAATATGCAGCTCACATAATAAATGAACTGCTGCCATCTACCGTCCGAGTGCAAAGCACACGTATATCGTATACGTTTCAATAAAGTCTGTTCTCCAAGATCTGCATTCGTTACCTGTGAAGGACAGGATTATTTTCAAAATACTAACGCTTGCATTCAAATGTATAATAATAATAATAATAATAATAATAATAATAATGATGATGATAATAATAATAATAGTATTCATTTATTGAAAACTCAAAAAGCAAAGTTACAATAGCAAATATACATTCTTTACAAAGGAATTTTAATCATAGTACAAAATGAATGATAAAACAGCATAATAGATCACATTATCACATTATCACATTTGCAGTCATTCTGAATTGTTGTTATAATGTTTACATATTAGATAGCCTATAAGGAATTTGTATTACATATTACTAGATACAGCAATATTAAAAATGTCATTGAGGTAAATGCAAGTTGGGAAAGATGGTAAAGAGAAAAATAATAATATAGGCAAAAAGAAGGGGCAAAGGATGCACACTGCACTGATGACATTTAATGATAAAGATTAAATGCAATGAATATCTATAATTGTAGACCACTGTGTGTATTATCCAATGTTCTTAAAAAATAAAGTTCCGGAGTTGGGTAATAAGGTAATTATTAACCGTTTCGTTGAGAAAATTTCTGAGTAAACATTCCAAATACTTATAAAAACACGCAAACTTAACTTATCAAAACATGCACAATGAATTCATATAATGTATATTGCGATTCTTAAATTCTTAAATTCTTATTTAATTCATATTGGTCATTCCGCATCAGTATGTTATACAAAGTATCGTCGGTTTAATTCATTTATTTTCATTAAGCATTGACACGAGAAACGGAATTGGACTGGACTTGTATCTTTCAGTACTACATTTTACTGGAATCAACATGTTTGCGTTTACACTTCTCAACTGCCATCTAGTTTCACCTCTTTCTTCGGGGAGCCAATGTCGGAAATTGTCAAACATCAAGAGGGATTTGCCGAATTTGAGACATGTATGATTGCGCCTGGTCTCTAAGGTTACTATGTTTTTTTGCTGAAGTGCACTTTCCCATAATTGATATAATTGACCCAGGATTGACTTTAACACTCTTTTTTTTTACTCTTTCGATAACAGACTTCGTTAGGCTTGGGTGCCAAACTGGCACGCCGCATTCCAGCAAAGGAAGTATGTATCCTTTATAGATCAGGACAAGGTCTTTGACTGGGAGTTTAAATGGAATCAAGGACCGAAGGATGTACATCCGTCTATTAGCTTTGCTAATCATACTGTTTACCTGGCCATCCCACCTCATGACTGACTGGATGAGGATACCGAGAATTTTTCATACTAGACACCTCAACCAGTCAGACCCAACTTCGGAAAACCGAGCACAGGAATATACTCCGAAAACGGCGTTTATTATGGAGCTCTCATCGTTCAGTGCAAGGCAGTGTGTTCCAAATGCATCGGGAAAATCTTGCAAAGCCAACCTGCCAACGATATACAATAATAATAATAATACATAACATTTATATTGCGCTTAATACAAATGTTACAAAAGCGCCGAAGTATTATTAACCTGGCTTTAGCCCAGCTGCCCTGTGAGGCGCTGAAAGCATTCAAGCACCCATTTACTACACCTGGGTGGAGAGTGCCAAATGTAGATTAATATCTTGCCAAAGGACATTAGTGACGCGGCGGGACTCGAACCGCGAACCATGAGATCCACAGTCCGGCCACGTATCCACTAGACCACGACCCCTCTACATATGTATATACATGTATATTTTTTTAAAATCAATTATGCGTGTCAAATATCTTCAAAACCCTTGAATAATTCGTCATTTGAAATGACTTTTAAATAAATATATCCGCAGCATTATTTCAGAAAAATATATTATCAAGAGGAGGTCGACATTGCAAGATTTTCCACATGCCTTTTGTACACACTGTCTCGCACTGAACGATGAGGGTACTATATTCATCTTGCTTCATACGCCGTTTTCGGAGTATATACCTGTGCTTGGTTTTCCGGAGTTGAGTCTGACTGTCAATCAACGTTTGGTTATCAAGAGAAACCTGCATTGGAAATGTACAATATTCTCCAAAGTCTACACGCATGAAGGAAAAACACATTTTTCTGGATTGAGTTTCATGTTGTTGCTCGTGGATAGTGAATCTAATGCAGACTGCACTTCACTGGCCGCACCCCGCTTTCTTGATTCTGCTAACGTCATGTCGTACACGTATTTCCAGTACCTGAGGCTGCTGTCTGAGTCATTTGTCAACACCAAAAATATGGGGCCAAGTTTTGTGCCTTGAGGCACGCCGGCCTTTTTAGAAAAGTGGTATGTCAAGGCAATGGGGCGCAGTTTTCCTAGTGTTGGTGGATGCTCCTTTGGTATCGGGACAGTAATGGCCTTCTTCCACATTGTTGGGGCAGCCCCCTCCGAAAATGACGTGTTCAATATGTCACAAAGGGGTGTGCTAAGTTCAACTGCAAATGTCTTGACGAGCTTTGCTGGGATTCCATCAGGACCAGCTGATTTTCCTGGAACCACCTTCTTGAGTTCATTGTTGACCTCCCATGGTTGAAGTCTAGCTGGCAGGAATGCCGGTAATTGACTACGGTCAAGAGGAGCTAAATCAGTAGTAACGCTGACAAAGTTCTCATTGATGATATTGGCAACGGCCGTTAGGGTAAGCCGATCTCCATCCGGGACTTCAATGATCTGAGACGACTGGGAGGATGATGTCATCAGCTTGATGTGTTTGTACCACGATGCCGGGTTGTCCTTCTTTAGTCGTTCAACCCTGTGTTCATGGAAATCTTCCTTAGCATCTTTGATGGCACGTTGCACTTTGTCCCATTACTTCTTCCATTCATTTGGAGGGCCAACGAGAAAAAGGATCTATCGTTCTTGAATAAGGGACTTGAATGTAAGGTGTCATCCAGTGGAAAGAAACGGTCAATGGCGGACTTGAGGGTTCCACAGAATGCACTACATTTGACTGATGTGGATACTGCATCATGAACCTCAGTGCAGGAATATTTCGAGATCCATCGACCAAATGCTCGAGTGTCTGAGTCCGTCATGGGTCGCATAGCACGCCTTGGGTTGGTGTTTGGGTGGTGAGCAAACGATGAGAGGGGACACCAAAGGACAGTATTGTGATCACTGGAACCAATGGGACACTTTGTTTCACATTTCTGGTAGTATTGCTGGAGATTTGTAAGGATTTTGTCCAAAATGGCGTCATTTCTGGTAGGCTCATCAACAATTTGCTGGAGAGACAAAGCGGTACTTATTCCATCAGTGTCCACTCTGTCCACTTTTGTATTGTATTTATTTTCCAATCACGATGAAATAAACATGAAACATTACAATCAAGAATGATACATACTAACATCGGAAAAAAATGTGAATTGGCTGGATGGCCCACTCAGCTATGTGAATAATTACACAGCTGTTCTTCCCTGGGGTCTAGATGAATACACAGATAAAACAAATATATCATTATACACAAAGAAACAAAATGACAATAATGACATATAGTCATGAGTTAAGAATAAACAAAATCAAAATACCTTAAACAGAGAAGAGAGAAAAATGGCAACCCCCCACGCCTCCCTTAATGGCAAAACAGGCATATTCCTTTAAAGATCTTATCTAAATGGAATTCGTATATTTAATAAGTTGCAAAATGTATTAAAGTTATCAATCAATTTAGCATTTATAGGTAAACCATTGTATTGACGTGAGCCTCTGTACGAAAACATTCTACGGCAACACTCCGTCTTGGGTTTTGGTAACATTATATTTCCCTGAGATCTTAGACAATATGAATAATCACACAATCTAAATGACTCATCTAAATATGGAGGAGCCAAACCATGCAATGATTTATAGACCATCATAATCAGATGCACATTACGTCTGGACTGTAAGGATTTCCATTCTAGTTTAAGATGAATTTCCTCGTTTGAAATACGACTGAAAGGATTAACTTTTAAAATGATGCGACCTGCCCTATTTTGTATTTTTTGTAGACGTTCAGTATACTTCTTGCTTGCTGAATCATATACAATATCAGCATAATCAAAAAGGGGAAGGATTATTGAACTATATACTAATTTCAAGTTCGATTCGGATACACAATGTCTAAGACAAGCTAAAAACTTTTACTATTTTACTAATTTCCGGCACATTTCTTCAATATGAATATCCCATTTCAATCTGGAATCTTAATGCATACCAAGATATTTAACTGTGTTACATTGTGTAATGCGTTTGCCGGATATGTTTACGTTTAAATCATTACATTTTGATAACATAACACCAGTTCCAAATAGCATACAAATAGTTTTGTCAACATTGAGGCTAAGTTTATTTTGACATAACCAAATATGTATTTTACGTAAATCAAGGTTTATATTTTTTTCAATATTCTTAACACATTTATGAGCAAAATATATCACAGTGTCATCGGCGTAAAGATGTAGTTTACAGTATTTCACTTGTTTCACCAGATCATTAATATATATAGTAAATAATAAAGGTCTAAGTGTTGATCCTAGAGGTATTCCATAATCTATATGTAAAATATTTGATGTAGCAGAATCATTACTAGTACACATCCGACGGTTATATAAATAGCTCTCAAACCACGGTAAAACATCTTTTGAAATACCAATTCTAGCTAGTTTAGTAACAAGTATATTCACATCCACAGTATCGAAGGCCTTCTTCAGGTCAATAAATACAGATCCAGTATTAAGGCCCTCATCCATTACTTTTAGCCAATCGTCAGTAACTTTCAATAGCGACGTCATAGTCGAATGCTTCTGTCTAATGGCCCCGTCACATTAGAGCGTATAGAGCTAGCGTATGCGTAGCGTACACCATTTTTTTCTCGAAATTCGGAAAAAGTCGAGATAAGCTCGAATACGCTGGTTCTCAGCGAAATAGTGAACGTATCAGACGTACGCCTAACGAATCAAAGCGCATGCGTAGCGTCTATCCAACGGATGCTAAGCGTACGAAACGAATGACCAGCGAATATCCAACGTGCACAGCGTGCTGCGGCAGTCACGTGACGTATTTCAGCTGACCCACACTACACCAAATACGTGGAACAGTGAACATCTTAAGAAAAAGAAGAAAAGGAAGCAACCTGCCAAGCAGGCAGAAAAAGCACCCGAGGCTGAATCAACACCAAGTACTCCTGTCGGGAAACTCAGCCCTACCGGGCATGATTCTCCCAAACCCCCAACCTCTCCACCTCCTTGTGAGTCTGCTGATAGTCCGACGTTATCCCTGATATTTGATGCCTCAGTGAGGTCCCAGCCTGGTCCGTCGTCGAAAAAGAAGAGGAACAAACCCCGAGTTTTTCACATCCCGATGGTACAGGAGGATGCCCTGGTAGAACTGAAGGAGCTTCTCGCAGCCGCTGTGACGTAACAGACAAAAACGCTACCTGTTCTGTGCGCATTCGTTACTCTATCGGTAAACTAGCGTCAAGCACGTCAGATGAACGCCTCGTGAAAGTTGAAGAAGGTCGGAATATGCTGTATATTCGTTGGCCATTCGGTAATCATTTGTTACACTAACGCTGTGTATCCGTTGTGCATTCGTTTCCGCAAAGTTCCTGATGGCTGGACGTATTTGAACGAACAGCGGACGATTAAGAAACGTACACCCAGCGTGCAAAATGTTCATACAGCGAATATTCAACGCATATATAGCGTATTGATACATACGTTGTTATACGCTCAAAGTTTTGAACATGTCCAAAATAAAAAATCGGCTCCAGCGTATCTTTGCGAACCATTGCGAACAGCTAACGAATACGACGTACGTTGAACGTGTTACGAACGATTAGCAACTTATGCGAACGTATATCCAAATTTTCGAATACGTTGGGCATTCGTTGACTCGATACGATGTAGTGTGACGCGGCTTTTAAAACCAGATTGCTCGACACAGAGTATATTGTTTTCTTTCATGTACAATTTAAGTTGGTTAGATACAAGCCTTTCAAGAATTTTGGAAACGGAAGGTAAAATGGATATGGGCCTGTAATTACAAGGATCATCTTTGTCCCCCGATTTATACAATGGTATCACTTTAGCGCTTTTGAATTGGTTAGGAAAATACACTCTAACAATGATTTATTATACAAATAGATTAAAGAAGGAACTATACACTCTTATAAATGTTGGGTAAATGCCACTGGGTAAATGAAGATTGGGCATAGGTTGGTTAAATCTTGCTCAACTTTTACATGCATTTACCCAACATTGGTCAAAAATAAGAATGAAATTGGTAAAGTTTACCCAAAAGTTGGTCGGACTCATAAGGACCCTCATGTTGGGTAAAATTTGGGTAAAATTTTGCCCAATATTTTTAAGAGTGTAACTGAAGAGGACATTTTGAATAGTTGAGCAGAAATACCGTCTATACCACAAAAAGATTTATTTTTCAGTAGTTTTAATCTCTTTCTATATATCCTCTTCAGACACTGCTTTAAAACAAAAAGAAGATGTATGATACTCATGTTCAATCGCACATTCACGATTGACCGGTATCTTCGATGCTAAAACCTTCCCAACATTTGCAAAATAATTGTTAAAACGTTCACTTTGTTCTAACAAATTTTCTATGTCAGTTTTAAAGACATTGCGAGTATTATTAGAAGGTAATAAGAATTTCAATACAGTCCAAGTATTCCAGCATTGATTTTAATTTCAAAAGTAACTTTATTTCTTAATTTTCTATAATCTCTCATGTTTTCCTGATCTCTATTTTTCCAAGCTTTTTCTTTATCTTGTCTCTTGCTCTAATCAACTTAATAATATCTGAATTCATCCATGGTGATTTTTTTATCCCGCTTTTTCTTACTTCTGATAGGCATATAATCATTAACAACATTTAAAAGAATTTTTCCCATTTACTGATCGCTTCATCAATGCCATTACAATCAAGAATCTCGTGCCAAGGCTGGTTACTTAAACTTTCTAAATATGAATCCAAGTTAATACCTGATAGTTTTCTAAAGTTGATAATTCGAGAGGAACCTTCATGTTTCGACTTCCATATGATATAACTCATTGAATGATCACTTATTCCAACATGTATTACACCATGTGATTTTACTCTCTCTCTGCTGTGTTCGTTAACATGTGATCAATGAGGGTCATAGAATTGGCAGTAATCCTAGTATAGTCCGTTGTATTAACCTGTTGAAAGAATATAGATTCAAATGTACAAATTTTAGACCTTTGTTTTTAAAATACTCAAAGCACAAAGAGGTCTCTATTTCTGCATCACAGGTAATGTTGTGGTCATTCGTGTCATCTTGAGTATTAGTAAAGCCCGCCTCACACTGTGCGATTTCCTGCGATATCGCCTCGCATCGCAGGAAATCGCACGATATCGTGCAGTGTGAGAGGTCTTGCGACGCAACAGCTTGCGATTTTCCCAATATCGCAAGCAATCGCCTCGCATCGCAGGGTTTTGAACATGTTCAAAAATTTTGTTGCGATGCGATGCGATGCGATGCGATTTCCATCTAGTGGACAGAGGAACAACGGATAAAGGGCAGGAGGTTCTCCTTCAAATGTGGCAGGATAGCCGGATAGGCCATCATTATTTAACATCAGCCTGCCGGCCTATCACAATCGCGTGACAAAAGACAGAATGAAGACGGAAACATGTTACGAGATTGGATATAACCGTAAGTAATTTGATGAAATTGTGCACTATGCATTTTTTATCGCACAAATTTTTTGCATATGTAGTCCCGTACATAGGATTTAATTGGAGTGTGATTTCATCGTTTTGCGCAGTGCAGGAATGCAATGGGTCGAACTCGAAGATCTGACTTGAGTATGGCTGTCACTTTGGATGGGAATTTTACCCTGAAAATTTAACTTTATCGTTTTGGCGAACCTCATTTGGTCTGGGATTCTCATTCCCAAATCATACCAGAACTTGAAGTCTGATGCACATTATAAATTATCTAGGCCTAAGATCATGAAGATTAACTAGGTAATTGTGGGACGCTTTGACTTACTACTTAGGCTACTTAGGCCTACTTTGTAACTCTAATTAAATCTAATTGAAATCTAAAAAGGAATCTAATTAACCTAAAACTATAATAGTAAAGTAAAACAAATTAAAGTAAAACAAAGAAAGTTACAAGGCACTAGATTTAAATTACTTACAGATAAATAAATGTAAAAACCCCATGCATATTACTGACCTCTAACAGTAACAGTCTAAGTCTAACTTTTTTAGGGACTACTATTTGAAGGTCCTTATTCCCCCGAAATTCGGAGTCCTTTCATCTCAATTCTAACCCACAAAGTACACTCAACAGCGGCAGAAGCAGTGACAAGAGTAACCCTACACATCCCTGTCGCGCCGTCTGGTCGGGCTATGACATGAGTTGTACTAGGCCTACTAGTAGTCTAGGTCTAGTCTACGTTGTGGGCACAAGAATAAATAATATGTAAGTTGTTCATAGTTGCCTCGTCTAACTCTAAGTTAGAAGAGAGAGAGTTGCAGCTGGCAGCTGACCGAAGAAGTACGGTATGTACGGTTATTAAAATTATTTGGCCCTTAGGGCGCTGGACCGACGCTTGCCTCGTTTCGGTACCTCAACTTCCCTGAGATATGGGCTCGGCAGCCATGTCCATCAGTGCTTTATACATGCGTCGTAAACAGCATACAAATTTTAGGTAGCTGCTTTTCTCGGTATTTTTTTTCTCAATATATAGATGTATTAGATCTATAATATTTTTAAAAAATTTCCCCTCTCTTCTACTGTAGGATTCTTTGCCATGCTGGATAAATGGATTTTATTTATATTAATTAATAGGCCGATATATATTGTGCCTCTCAGTTTTTGCACTCTACTAAGTACTATTATCCACAGCTCACCCAATACTAAGCTGAGTTGAGATGACAGGCAAATTTATTTCAGGTTTTTGCTCAAATTTATGATTAAGGATCAAAGAATTCTTCATTATTCAATTTGTTAGGACTGAAAGTGAGGTTTTGGGTATCATTTACCTTGTTCGCATAACTATAAGTTTTTTAATACTTTTATAGCTGCAATGTATTTTCCTTCCCATTATTCAAACATAATCTCTTTTTCAGTTAACCCATTGCCTTCTTGAATCAGGTGGGTCCTGTATCAAGTTTTGAGCAAACTTTAGGGAATAAGAGAATTCAGCAGTCAACAGCTACATGTTAATACTTTGAAAGTTATTGTGAGATCTACTTTATATGATCATGATTATGTTGTACTATTTGTTTCAGAATATTCATATTGATAAGTTAAGAATGTATTTTAAAATGTCACTCATAAATCACAAGTAAGCTGGCTACTGATGTCAAGAATGTAAGAAAGTTTGTAACATGTTTCTGGCTTTTGTTCCCCCACTTATTTTTTTGCATAGCTCATTTTCTAATTGAAACTTATTTTACTATCTTTTCATAGGATTTTTCAAGCTGTCTCTTGGAAGCTGTTCTGCAAGCAGTATACCATCCATGAGAAACGCAGTGCTATCAACCCTCGATCTTTCCCACAATGCACCCACTGTAATGTCAAAGAAATTGCCTTGGAAAAGTTACTGGTAAAAATTGTTTTTGAAAACAGACTTTTAAAGAAAATTATAACTTGTCATGCAGGTTCCTTTTTTTAACTTTTACCTTGTCTTTTTTCTTTTATTTTGATTGAATTTACTTGTTCAAAAAGATAGTCGTATAATTTGCAGAGAAATGACATGAACACAACAGATATCATAGGGACGACACTTTTCATTCAAATAAAATGCTTAATTTTGATTTAATCTGTCAAAACATATTTTTATAAATGAATAGATTTTCATTTTAATTGCAATTGCACAAAATTATTTTGAATGATTTGCATTCAGGCTGAGCGAAGCAAAGAAATCTCTTAATCAGTTTTTATTCTTTGTCAAACATCTATCCAGTAAAGTGTATTCAAGTACAGTATAATGCTGATAATTTGTTTGCTGTTTGATTTAAGCCGGGAAATGTTATTAACTCTTAGTTACATTTCCCTGATATAAGCCAGTGAGAATGAGTTTGATTGTAGAGTAATCAAGGGTGTTACTAAACTGATGGATTTAGTTAATGTACCCTTTGTTTCTTTTTATTATTAGCTCTTTATTACTTATCATTTTACCTCTCATGTTTTATTAATGAAGCTGTAAACATCAGATGAAATCTACCAGATGACCATCCTATAGAAACTATAAATGCCTCACCCAATATCCACCTTGCCAGAGAGTTTCTATGAACTGTCATCCCTATGAACTGTCATCCCTCAGAATTTTAGATTTGAGTGGCAATGAAATCACAGGTATGTTCTCTTATTTCTCACTCATATGTCTGAATAAATATGAAATGTGAATACATGAATAATAAGGATTGAAAACCAGGAATGAATTCAGCTTGTGCTGGACTTTGCTGGATTTCTGTCTTGTATCGAGCAAAACAAAATTCCCTATTTATTCCCGGTAATTATGATTTTTGGAATCCAGCTGCCAGCCCTTCCCAGTTAAATTACATCCAGGGTTATAACATTATTTAGTCCAAAAGGGGGCTGCAGGAAAAAAAAATCCTCAAAAAGCCCTTTTATGTCTTTGTTTTTCTCTAAGGGTGGGGGGGGGGGGGAGGGGGGTTGGCCTCTTCAGTTTTCACTTCACCCCATGAATCTGCCTTCATGTATGTTTGAGTAATACTGGCATCCATAATTTCATGATTCACAAATTAAAATCCATATTTGAATATTAATAAGAACAAATGAAATGACAATACATTTGGTTTTTCTATCAATGAAAAATTAAATACCGTACATGAATTTCAAGCAAATGTGTTGATAAATAAGAACATCTATTTTGATCCCTCGATTACCTTGCAGATCTGGATGCAAGCAACTCTTTGGCATGTCTGTCATTGAAGAAATCAACTTGGAGCACAATCCCATACCTGGTGATACCTACTCAGAACTGTTACAACATCAAACCGTTAATATCTGAGCCGTCTCCTTCAGATCATATGGATTGAAGGTGGTATTTTCTTCGTTCAATCCCCCCCCCCCCCCCCAATCACCCCCACACTTGGAAATTATGTTGTCTGCAAACACAGACCCTAATTTGACACTTAATCAGAAAATAATTGTCTTGAGAGAAGCCGAATTCAGCTACCTTCTCGTCATGTCAGGAGCAGCTATAGTACATGACATATGGTAGTCTTACAGTGCAGACACTCTTTTACAACTGACCAGGGTTTCTGCATGCAAACTATCAGTATAGGGGCATTCACAAACAGGGCAATGTTGATTTTCGAAAATCGGGACTAGTTTTTGAGACATTATTCAAAGCTTTTTATATATGTGGACATGAAATCTCTGAATATAGTGAGATTCTAGTTGTTATTCAAATTGTGATTACTAACTTTACAGTTAAATTACTTTGCAGGCACAAAACTTTGTCAATTAGCATAATTCAATATCCAGATTTGACCCCTCATAGTTCATAAGGCTTTCCTATACTAAAGGTTTTCTTGACACAGACAGTGACATAGCCAGCATATGGTGAAAGCTTATACCCCTTGGTTCAAACTATTTGGAGACGATTCCACTGTCCTGATCAACAGCCTCCAAACCAACTTTGACGGACCCTGGTTTAAAACTGAATCCTGTCTTTCAGATGGCATTTTTATTTCCCCCAAAGTAAATAATCATGTCTGAACAGTCTGATTAATATGTGTCTGTAAAAACCCACTTGTAAACATTGGTGCAATCATAGCTAACAGAAGCAGTGGCAGATTTAGGGGGGGGGGGCACATCTGGCCCGTACCCCCACCCTTTTTGGAAGAAAAATGTGCATTGTGCCTCCCTTTTTAGAACGGAAACCTTTCTATTATATGATAATTGTATTGTTTGTTTTACAGTATACTATATATTGATGATTCAAGCAAAATTTGCATTTGAAAAATGTAGTTACTTGAAAATTGGGAGATGAAACGTTTTTATTTTCAACAAATCATGTGAACTACTGAGAATCCATGAAATAAATGTACAATCAGGAACAACATCTAATAGCACAACTCTCTGTCTCAGCTAGTTGTGATTCAAATAGGAAAAAACAACAACACCAAATCCATGCATGAGCAGGGAAAAATGATTGTCTTTCAATTACATGTATTTTTCTTTTGTTGGGGGGGGGGGGGTAAACTATGGTTTCATTACATGTTACAGGTTTTTAATAATTACTGAATTTCTTTTCTGTTTGTATTGCTGAAAGAAGAAAAAAATATTCTAGTGTGCTTGCACTTCCTTTATACAACGACTGGAAGGCATTTTATGCAATGCATTTTGTTTAGCCTCTGCTATAAAAAGAAAGTGCGAATTGTAATTCTTTAGTTATCAGACAAGTATAATAATGATTAACAATTATTAACAATCTTGTGAAATGAAATTTAAATTTGGGTTTATTGGAATCACTGTGACAAAATACAAAATTTGTATTTCATATTTAATAATAGGTTAACTATTATGTATGTATAAACTGTAGTTCAAAAAAACATGTTTATAGACTTGATAAATAATTGTCGATTTTTTTTCTTCATTCATAACCAGAATATTTATATAAATAAGGATTCACAACTTCAACAAACAACTGAATATTTTTATACAACTTGTTAAATGTCATCAATTTCCAATTTGGTTTTTAGCAGAAAGAAAAAACAAAAAATCCACTCAGTATTATTCACCCGCTTGTACCTTATTTGGGTTATTTAGAGTTTCGCTCTAATAGAAGACCTCAAAAAAGTGCTCTCCAAATGTCAACATAAGATATGATTGCTTATATCATGTTTGTGCAGAAATATAATTTGATATTTTCGAATCATTGATAATGAAAAAGGTGAGAATGAAAAAAGTGAGAGAGGGGGAAAAGGATACAGAAACATATGAAGGAATTTTATTTAATACTGGATATACGATTATATATGGTGTGTTCTCATGAAAGTGAATATACATGTTATGTAAATTTTGATCAAGAAATTATATTATATTTGTATAGCTAATTTGTGTTAAGATACTATTTAAGATCATGATGTGCATAAAACAAGTAAAAAATGGTTGACAATGACAAATGTATTGAAATGCTCCCCCAGATAGACAATTATGTTACTATACATGTAATTTGTATACTAATATTTGTTATAATATTGGTAATGTTTTTTGAGGTTTTGATTTGCTATTAAGCAGATATTCCACTAAATGTAATGCACATGGTTTGTTTGTTAAAATGTATACATACACAGAGGTGGGGTTGTGTCTTCATTTCAGGAAAATGGACCTTGTGTGTTTACTGGAACTATGCTTGACTCACTGTAAGCACATTCTCTCTCTCTCTCTCTCCCTTTCCCTCTTTCTTTCTGTCTTTTCTTTTCTTTTATCAAAATCATTTCATTTGTATTTCCCATAAAATAGAGTAACTTTTCTTTAACATGCAGCTTTCATCTTTCTATTGTAAGGGATATTCAGCACGTCTCCAATAAAGATGCATGATACCTATGTCACGAACAGCTCGGTGTTTCACTCAGTCCTATGTGAATATTGTTTACTGAGAGGGGATGTGAGAGAGTTCCAGAGAGAGAGAGGGGGAGGGGGTGGAAATAATTATAGTTCTAATAGTCATTGAGAAATATTAAGAGAGCAATAGCGGGGGACAGGAGAAAGTGATGTGGAGATTTGAGAAAAGATAAGAGAAGCAAAGAAAGAATGATATAGATAGAGAACGGGGGAGGGGCAAAGATCAGGGCACATCCAAACTTTTAAAGGGGCGGGGCACACACAGAAAATACCTGACAATCAAACAGAAGAAAAATTTTAAAAAGATGAATGCTCGGAAACCATTACCCTATTAAACCCATACTTCTGATGAAATAACGCCCAGATCAATTGTCACAGAAGCAAATACCGGATCACCGCTTAATTAAAACAATGAACTGATTCTATTATTATATTCTATTATTGACCATAGACGATCCGCCCTTTTCTTACTGAGCGAATTTTGAAGGTTTGGCGAAAATTTGTCGCCTCCCCCTCCACTGAGCAACTTTTCGAGAAGCTGGCGAGAACCAAAAAAATAGGGTCTACTTTTTGACAAACTTTCATTTGCGTGCCCCCTCTTTTTACTCAATCCTGGATCCGCCCCTGATATTTCATATTATCAATATTTCATTCTGCCAAGAAAAAAACCAACAAATCGGTGAATCCAAAATAAACAGAGTTCAAGAGAAGTCAAATGGATGTCGGGAAAAAAATAACTTGATTAACTAAATAACTATAAGTTCATCTTTTCTTTTCCAATCCATCTAACTTTACGTCGCATAAAAATGTATCTCTCCCGTAAATGTTGGTTACCTCATTTATAATTATAAGTCTCTATACTAATTTCAATTACTACATAGGCTACACATTCGTTACACATGCGTTTCATGTCATTTTTATTTAAAAAACATAATTACCTTTCAAGTTTTAGGAATTTTGTTTACGTGTGTCAGTTAATACTACTACAAATCGCGTTATCAGTAATAAAGTACGCATGCGCGAAATGCTAAAATCGCACAGTGTGAGACATGCATCGCAGATCCTGTGGTAGCCTGCGATGGCCTGCGATATCGCTTTGCATCGCATCGCATCGCATTGTAAGTGATCGCTTGAAAAATCGCACAGTGTGAGGCGGGCTTTAGATGATCATAGTCATGGTAGTCATGATCAGGAAAAGGTAAATATGTAAAAAGACATTTCGAACATTGCCAATCAATAAAATATTGTGTTAGATCATTATAATTCATTACGAACCCTAGCACATTTTGTAAGAACCCATTTCTTGCAACATGTACATAATAAAGCCCTTTGGGTATTTTTCACAGATTTAAGGCAACTAACACAAGGAAACTGCTTCACCATTAAACATAATCTACTCCAAAAACCAAGTAAATAATAAGTAGTACAAGACAGTAAGCTTGAGGTGACGAGAACGAATGTCATCTACTGAGTCGATAATGTGGTCAATCAACTCAGTCTAAAAGATAGAGTTTGGATGACTGTAGACTTGAAACTTCACTCGGTAGTCGGCGAGGGCGTAGTTACAACCAACGACCTCTACTGTCGGGAACGCTAATGTTCGGAACAGGTTTGGGATCACTGACCTCTACCACCTGGACGTTTCATTGGCTCAGAGAAGTGAAGTCGTGGTCCGTCATGTTGCACTTCTGAAAAATCAACGCGCGAGAAAGCTGGAATACAGATTTGTGTACAATCATGCGGACGCCCATGCGGACGCCCATGGTCAAAACGCACAGATGTTCAGTGCGTAAAGCCCGCCTCACACTGTGCGATTTTTCAAGCGATCACTTGCGATGCGATGCGATGCGATGCAAAGCGATATCGCAGGCCATCGCAGGCTACCACAGGATCTGCGATTCATGTCTCACACTGTGCGATTTTAGCATTTCGCGCATGCGTACTTCATTACTGATAACGCGATTTGTAGTAGTATTAACTGACACACGTAAACAAAATTCCTAAAACTTGAAAGGTAATTATGTTTTTTAAATAAAAAAGACATGAAACGCATGTGTAACGAATGTGTAGCCTATGTAGTAATTGAAATTAGTATAGAGACTTATAATTATAAATGAGGTAACCAACATTTAGGGGAGAGGTACATTTTTATTCTATGTAAAGTTAGATGGATTGGAAAAGAAAAGATGAACTTCGGGTTATAGTTATTTAGTTAATCAATTTATTTTTTCCCCGACATCCATTTGACTTCTCTTGAACTGTGTTTATTTTTGATTCACCGATTTGTTGGTTTTTTCTTGGCAGAATGAAATATTGATAATATGAATCAGGGGCGGATCCAGGATTGAGTAAAAGAGGGGCACGCAAATGAAAGTTTGTCAAAAAGTAGACCCTATTTTTTTGGTCTCGTCAGCTTCTCGAAAAGTTGCTCAGTGGAGGGGGGGGGGGGGGGACAAATTATCGCCAAACCTTCAAAATTCGCTCAGTAAGAAAATGGCGGATCGTCTATGGTCAAAATGCATACTTTTCTTCCAAAAGGGGGGGGGTACGGGCAGGAAGTGCCCCCCCCCCCCTTGATCCGCCAATGATATGAATTATAATAGAATCAGTTCATTGTTTTAATTAAGCGGTGATCCGGCATTTGCTTCGGTGACAATTGCTCTGGGCGTTATTTCATCAGAAGTATGGTTTAATAGGGTAATGGTTCATCTGTTTAATTTTTTTTATTTTTCTTCTGTTTGATTGTCAGGTATTTTCTGTGTGTGCCCCGCCCCTTTAAAAGTTTGGATGTGCCCCAATCTTTGCCCCTCCCCCGTTCTCTATCTATATCATTCTCTCTTTGCTTCTCCACATCACTTTCTCTCTCCTGTCCCCCGCTATTGCTCTCTTAATATTTCTCAATGACTATTAGAACTATAATTATCTCCACCCCCTCCCCCCCCCCCTCTCTCTCTGGAACTCTCTCACATCCCCTCTCAGTAAACAATATTCACATAGGACTGAGTGAAACACCGAGCTGTTAGTGACATAGGTATCATGCATCTTTATTGGAGACGTGCTGAATATCCCTTACAATAGCAAGATGAAAGCTGCATGTTAAAGAAAAGTTACTCTATTTTATGGGAAATACAAATGAAATGATTTTGATAAAAGAAAAGAAAAGACAGAAAGAAAGAGGGAAAGGGAGAGAGAGAGAGAGAATGTGCTTACAGTGAGTCAAGCATAGTTCCAGTAAACACACAAGGTCCATTTTCCTGAAATGAAAACACAACCCCACCTCTGTGTATGTATACATTTTAACAAACAAACCATGTGCATTACATTTAGTGGAATATCTGCTTAATAGCAAATCAATACTTCAAAAAACATTACCAATATTATAACAAATATTAGTATACAAATTACATGTATATGTATAGTTACATAATTATCTGGGGGAGCATTTCAATATTTGTCATTGTCAACCATTTTTTACTTGTTTTATGCACATCATGATCTTAAATAGTATCTTAACACAAATTAGCTATACAAATATAATATCATTTCTTGATCAACATTTACATAACATGTATATTCACTTTCATGAGAACACACCATATATAATCATAGATCCAGTATTAAATAAAATTCCTTCATATGTTTCTGTATCCTTTTCCCCCTCTCTCACTTTTTTCATTCTGGCCTTTTTCATTATCAATGATTCGAAAATATCAAATTACATTTCTGCACAAACATGATATAAGCAATCATATCTTATGTTGACATTTGGAAAGCACTTTTTGAGGTCTTCTATTACAGCGAAACTCTAAATAACCCAAATAAGGTACAAGCGGGTGAATAATGTTGAGTGCGTTTTGTGTTTTTTCTTTCTGCTAGAAACCAAATTGAAAATTGATGACATTTAACAAGTTGTATAAAAATATTCAGTTGTTTGTTGAAGTTGTGAATCCTTATTTATATTCTGATAATGAATGAAGAAAAAAAATCAACAATTATTTATCAAGTCTATAAACATGTTTTTTTGAAGTACAGTTTATACATACATAATAGTTATCCTATTATTAAATATGAAATACAAATCTTGTATTTTGGCACAGTAATTCCAATAAACCCAAATTTAAATTTCATTTCACAAGATTGTTAATAATTGTTAATCATTATTATACTTGTCTGATAAATGTAAAGAATTACAATTCGCACTTTCTTTTTATAGCAGAGGCTAAACAAAATGCATTGCATAGAATGCCTTCCAGTCATATAATACAAGATTGTATGAAGGAAGTGCAAGCACACTAGAATATGTTTTTTTCTTCTTTCAGCAATACAAACAGAAAAGAAATTCAGTAATTATTAAAAACCTGTACCATGTAATGAAACAAACCATAGTTTACCCCCCCCCCCCCAACAAAAGAAAAATACATGTAATTGAAAGACAATCATTTTGATAAGGCAATTTTGTTTTCCCCTGCTCATGCATGGACTTGGTGTTGTTGTTTTTTTTTTTTCATTTGAATCACAACTAGCTGAGACAGAGAGTTGTGCTATTAGATGTTGTTCCTGATTGTACATTTATTTCATGGATTCTCAGTAGTTCACATGATTTGTTGAAAATAAAAACGTTTCATCTCCCAATTTTCAAGTAACTACATTTTTCAAATGCAAATTTTGCTTGAATCATCAATATATAGTATACTGTATAACAAACAATACAATTATCATATAATAGAAAGGTTTCCGTTCTAAAAAGGGAGGCACAATGCACATTTTTCTTCCAAAAAGGGTGGGGGTACGGGCCGGATGTGCCCCCCCCCCCTAAATCTGCCACTGCTTCTGTTAGCTATGATTGCACCAATGTTTACAAGTGGGTTTTTACAGACACATATTAATCAGACATGATTATTTACTTTTGGGCATAGAAATGCCATCTGAAAGACGGGATTCAGTTTTAAACCAGGGTCCGTCAAAGTTGGTTTGGAGGCTGTTGATCAGGACAGTTGGAGCCAGGGGTATAGGCTTCACCATATGCTGGCTATGTCACTGTCTGTGTCAAAAAAACCTTTAGTATAGGAAAGCCTTATGAACTATGAGGGGTCAAATCTGGATATTGAATTATGCTAATTGACAAAGTTTTGTGCCTGCAAAGTAATTTAACTGTAAAGTTAGTAATGACAATTTGAATAACAACTAGAATCTCACTATTTTCAGAGATTTCATGTCCACATACATAAAAAGCTTTGAATAATGTCTCAAAAACTAGTACCGATTTTCGAAAATCAACATTGCCCCGTTTGTGAATGGCCCTATACTGATAGTTTGCATGCAGAAACCCTGGTCAGTTGTAAAAGAGTGTCTGCATTTTAAGACTACCATAGGCCATGTACTATAGCTGCTCCTGACATGACGAGAAGGTAGCTGAATTAGGCTTCTCTCAAGACAATGATTTTCTGATTAAGTGTCAAATTAGGCTCTGCGTTTGCAGACTACTATGCTGAAAACATAATTTCCAAGTGTGGGGGTGATTGGGGGGGGGGGGATTGAACAAAGAAAATACCACCTTCAATCCATATGATCTGAAGGAGACGGCTCAGATATTAATGGTTTGATGTTGTAAAAGTTCTGAGTAGGTATCACCAGGTATGGGATTGTGCTCCAAGTTGATTTCTTCAAATTTGACAGACATGCCAAAGAGTTGCTTGCATCCAGATCTGCAAGTAAATCGAGGGATCAAAATAGATGTTCTTATTTATCAACACATTTGCTTGAAATTCATGCACGGTATTTAATTTTTCATTGATAGAAAAACCAAATGTATTGTCATTTCATTTGTTCTTAGTAATATTCAAATATGGATTTTAATTTGTGAATCATGAAATTATGGATGCCAGTATTACTCAAACATACATGCAGGCTGATTCATGGGGTGAAGTGAAAACTGAAGAGGCCACCCCCCCCCCCCCCCACCCTTAGAGAAAAACAAAGACATAAAATAAAAGGGCTTTTTGAGGATTTTTTTTCCTGCAGCCCCCTTTTGGACTAAATAATGTTATAACCCTGGATGTAATTTACCTGGGAAGGGATGCAGCTGGATTCCAAAAATCATAATTACCGGGAATAAATAGGGAATTTTGTTTTGCTCGATACAAGACAGAAATCCAGCAAAGTCCAGCACAAGCTGAATTCATTCCTTATTATTCATGTATTCACATTTCATATTTATTCAGACATATGAGTGAGAAATAAGAGAACATACCTGTGATTTCAATGTCACTCAAATCTAAAATTCTGAGGGATGACAGTTCATAGAAACTCTCTGGCAAGTTGGATATTTGGTTGTGTGAGGCATTTATAGCTTCTATAGGATGGTCATTTGGTAGATTTCATCTGATGTTTACAGCTTCATTAATAAAACATGAGAGGTACAATGATAAGTAATAAAGGGCTAATAACAAAAAGAAGCAAAGGGTACATTAACTAAATCCATCAGTTTAGTAACACCCTTGATTACTCTACAATCAAACTCATTCTCACTGGCTTAAATCAGGGAAATGTAACTAAGAGTTAATTACATTTCCCTGCTTAAATCAAACAGCAAACAAATTATCAGCATTATACTGTACTTGAATACACTTTACTGGATAGATGTTTGACAAAGAATAAAAACTGATTAAGAGATAAGATCCAGAATTTCTTTGCTTCGCTCAGCCTGAATGCAATACATTCAAAATAATTTTGTGCAATTGCAATTAAAATCAATGAAAATCTATTCATTTATAAAAATATGTTTTGACAGATTAAATAAAAATTAAGCATTTTATTTGAATGAAAGGTGTCGTCCCTCTGATATCTGTTGTGTTCATGTCATTTCTCTGCAAATTATACGACTATCTTTTTGAACAACTACATTCAATCAATATAAAAGAAACAAGACAAAGTAAAAGTTAAAAAAAAAGGAACCTGCATGGCAAGTTATAATTTTCTTTAAAAGTCTGTTTTCAAAAACAATTCTTACCAGTAACTTTTCCAAGGCAATTTCTTTGACATTACAGTGCGTGCATTGTGGGAAAGATCGAGGGTTGATAGCACTGCGTTTCTCATGAGATGGTATACTGCTTGCAGAACAGCTTCCAAGAGACAGCTTGAAAAATCCTATGAAAAGATAGTAAAATAAGTTTCAATTAGAAAATGAGCTATGCAAAAAAAATAAGGGGGGGGGGACAAAAGCTAGAAACATGTTACAAACTTTCTTACATTCTTGACATCAGTAGCCAGCTTACTTGTGATTTATGACATTTTAAAATACATTCTTAACTTATCCTAATTCATTAATCCTAATCAATTTGGTTTCCGTAAGAATCATTCTACCGATTTAGCCTTAATGCAGTTATTTGACAGAGTATCAGATGCCTTGGCAAATCATGAACATGTAATTGGTATATTTATGGATCTTAGCAAGGCATTTGATACTCTTGATCACAAAATTTTACTATATAAGTTACAACATTACGGGATTCGGGGTACTGCACTTCATTGGTTTGAGAATTATTTATCACACAGACAACAATTTGTTTCCTTTGAATCCGCTCATTCGAATATGTTACCAACAACATGCGGAGTCCCACAAGGCTCAATTTTAGGCCCCTTATTATTTCTAATTTATGTTAATGATATTTCAAATGCTTCACCTATGTTACAGTATATTTTATTTGCTGATGATACAAATGTCTTTTGTTCACACTCTGACTTACACCGTTTAATTACTATTTTGAATAATGAATTACCGAAGTTATCTACATGGTTTAAAAGTAATATCTTGTCACTCAATTTAAGGAAAACCAACTATATTTATTTCAGAGGTAAAAGAAAAGTTGACTTGCAAAATCATGATTTATATATTGATGGTAATCTTCTTGAAAACAAAATAATGACTAAATTTCTTGGTGTGTATATTAATGAAAATTTAAAATGGAATGATCATGTAAAACACATAATTTTACCTATCTCTCGTAATGTTGGTCTGTTAACTAAGCTAAAATATTTTTTACCTACTTCTGTACTATTTACGCTGTATAATACGCTTGTCTTGCCATACATATCATATTGTAATATTATCTGGGCAACTCATAAATGTTATACAAATCCCATATTAATTCTCCAGAAAAAAGCCATCCGGGCGTGTAGTGGGGCAAGTTTTTGCTCTCACACTGACCCTCTGTTTTTTCGTCTTAAGTCCCTCAAGGTCAAAGATATTAATTTCCTACAAAAAGCTCTATTCATGTTTAAGTATAACTCCAACCTTTTACCCCCAGTATTTGCAACATTATTTCAATCGAACACACAAATTCACGCATATCCCACCAGACAATCAAAAAATGTGCATTTATTTAACCCCAGGACTGCTCTTGCACATAATTCTATTAGGCACTCTGGCCCTGATGTATGGAATTCCCTTCCTCCCGAAATAAAAAACATGACTTTAATGTACTCTTTCAAGCGAGCAGCAAAAAATCACCTAATTAAGCAATATTCCCCACAATAATGATTGTGTAGTACACCCATAATATATCTTGTATAATTATGTAAATAGGACCCATGACTTGGCACATTTTCACCTCTTTGGGAGGCAGATATGATATTAGTTTACAAAACGAGTTTACCACTTGCTATTATGTTAATATCATGTCTGCCTCTCAAACCGGATGATTAACTCTCTATTGTTAATACAGTTGTTATTTAAAATATTTGGAAAGGTACAATTGCCTCATTTTATCCTCCTCTCTTCATCCCTATTTCTCTCTCTATCCTCTTCCCATTCTCTCTCTCATTACTTTTTTAATTATATTTTATCTCAAAGGGCTTTCATGCTGTCAAGCCTCGGCTTATTATGAAAACCCTCTTGTTTGATTTCTCTTTCTATAATCCTACTGTTAGCCTTGTAGTTTAAGATATATTAATGTCATGATGTTCCATTGTATTGTATATCGCATAATTTGTATAACGTATGCATTATTTGATGAATTGAGAAATCAAGCAGAAATAAATAAATGAAATGAAATGAAATATTCTGAAACAAATAGTACAACATAATCATGATCATCTAAAGTAGATCTCACAATAACTTTCAAAGTAATAACATGTAGCTGTTGACTGCTGAATTCTCTTATTCCCTAAAGTTTGCTCAAAACTTGATACAGGACCCACCTGATTCCAGAAGGCAATGGGTTAACTGAAAAAGAGATTATGTTTGAATAATGGGAAGTAAAATACATTGCAGCTATAAAAGAATTTAAACACTTATTGTTATGTGAACAAGGTAAATGATACCCAAAACCTCACTTTCAGTCCTTACAAATTGAATAATGAAGAATTCTTTGATCCTTAATCATAAATGTGAGCAAAAACCTGAATTTGCTGTCATCTCAACTCAGCTTAGTATTGGGTGAGCTGTGGATAATAGTAGATTACAAAAAATGAGATGCAAAATATATCAGCCTATTAATTAATATAAATAAAATCCATTTATCCAGCATGGCAAAGAATCCTAGAAGAGAGGGGAAAGTTTGAAAAATATTATAGATCTAATACATCTATATATTGAAGAAAAAAAATACCAAGGAGAAAAGCAGCTACCTAAAATTTGTATGCTGTTTACGACGCATGTAACTTATTGTAAGCACTGATGGACATGGCTGCCGAGCCCATATCTCAGGGAAGTTGAGGTACCGAAACGAGGCAAGCGTCGGTCCAGCGCCCTGGGGGCCAAATAATTTTAATAACCGTACATACCGTACTTCTTCGGCCAGCTGCCAGCTGCAACTCTCTCTCTCTTCTAACTTAGACGAGCCAACTATGAACAACTTAGGCCCTACATATTATTTATGTAAAAACATAGTTCCCATTCTTGTGCCCACAACGTAGACTAGGCCTAGACTACTAGTAGGCCTAGTACAACTCTTGTCATAGCCCGACCAGACGGCGCGACAGGGATGTGTAGGGTTACTCTTGTCACTGCTTCTGCCGCTGTTGAGTGTACTTTGTGGGTTAGAATTGAGATGAAAGGACTCCGAATTTTGGGGGAATAAGAACCTTCGAATAGTAGTCCCTAAAATAGTTAGACTTAGAGGTCAGTAATATATATGCATGGGGTTTTTACATTTATTTATCTCTAAGTAATTTAGATCTATGGCCTAGTAACTTTCTTTGTTTTACTTTACTATTATACTAGGTTAATTAGATTCTTAGATTAATTAAATTCTTTTTAGAATTAGATTTAGAGTAAGTCAAACTCAAACTCAAAGTATCCCACAAATTAGTTAATCTTCATGATCTTAGTTATGTACAAATGTGTGCATCAGACTTCAAGTTCTGGTATGATTTGGCAATGAGAATCCCAGACCAAATGAGGTTCGCCAAAACGATTAAGTAAAATTTTCAGGGTAAAATTCCCATCCAAAGAAACAGCCATACTCAAGTCAGATCTTCGACCCATTCCTGCACTGCGCAAAACGATGAAATCACACTCCAATCAAATCCTATGTACGGGACTACATATGCAAAAAATTTGTGCGATAAAAAAGGCATAGTGCACAATTTCATCGAATTACTTACGGTTACATCCAATCTCGTAACATGTTTCCGTCTTCATTCTGTATTTTGTCACGCGATTGTGATAGGCCGGCAGGTTGATGTTAAATAATGATGGCCTATCCGGCTATCCTGCCATATTTGAAGGAGAATCTCCACCCTTTCTCCATTGTTCCTCTGTCCACTAGATGGAAATCGCATCGCATCGCATCGCATCGCAACAAAATTTTTGAACATGTTCAAAACCCTGCGATGCGAGGCGATTGCTTGCGATATTGGAAAAATCGCCTGCTGTTGCGTCGCAAGACCTCTCACATTGCACGATCTCGGGCAATCTCCTGCGATGCGACGCGATATCGCAGGAAATCGCACAGTGTGAGGCGGGCTTAAAGGAGAATTAACCCCTGAGTACAAATTTACTTATATTGAAAGGTGTAGTATATTCCTACTTATTGGCCTAAATCATTTTCCAATAAGATATCAGAAAAGGGTATAATAAAGATATTCCAACACCCGGTATCGTCTACTACTCATTTACATGGGGGCTGCCATTTTCTTGCTGATTTGGATTTGTACATGAACCATTGAGAAATGTTCCGGTCAGGAAGATATTTTGAATCCAAGACCTAAATTGATTCTCTTCATTACCTAAAATCCCATATGTGACGAAAAATATAAAGTGGGTGTTTACATGATTTATAAAAATTAAATCTTTATAATGATACTTTTAAATTGTCTGGTTTTGCTTAACAAAAATCTATTTTCTTGGGTTTGCCAAACAGAGCAGAGCATAATATATGCAGCATGCATTCTGACTTTTCAAGTCCCATTATCCGAAAGCAGGTGAATGCATAGTTTGCCGCTATAGATGCTCAGGGAAGAAGCATCCATAAAATTTGAATTAATTTGCTCCGTCCATTGCGTCACAGTATCTAGAAAATAGATTTATATTAAGCGAATATCGATTTTCAACAGAAATATATAAGGAAATCTTCAGTTTAAAAATAAATTGACATATCTATTCTATATTTTAAATCTCAAATGGGTTTTTAATTTTGAAAAAGGCAATTGGGCATTTGGATTAAGAAAATCTTCTTGTACACATAAAAAAAATGGCAGCCCCCATGTATTGCTAGCAGACGATACATATTGCTAGCAGATGATAAATTTTGCTCAGAAAATCTTGATTCGTATCGATCTCGTATATTTTGACGCGAAGCCATATAGTCTAACAAGTAGGAATAAATAACACCTTTGAACACTATCGTCTTTATTGTTTGAGGTTAATTCTCCTTTAAGGTTTTAAACCACATCGCTCTCGGAAGAGTAACATGGCCGCGCCCACTTCAAGTGCTTGCACGCGCGGGAATGGGCGATGATCCGTCCAGGTGGTAGAGGTCAGTGTTTGGGATGCAGATCATCACGAGCGTACACACAAGGACTCCGCCCCCACGGCGAGTGGAACGACTTTTAGACAATTAGATTAAACCATCTATACAGAAAACGTCACCCCATCGTTGTTTAACCACGATTCCGATATGGCACAAACATCCACTTTAAACATAATCATTTCATGCAGTTCATCAAATCTGTTATCAATTGATCTCAAATAAGCCATGTATAGTGTTGGGAAATCATACATCACATTCGTCTGGTCTCGAGGATTGGTGTTGTTGAAAATTACATCACCAGTTTGTACATGTACAAGATTATTTTGATTTACACCTAATTGTCGATGGTGTCGGGGTTTGCTTAAAGAAACAACTCTGAGTTGTACATTTTCAAGCCGTTTCTTCCCTGTGCTTCCACAAGACCCCTGCTTCCGGCGTATGCCACATTCGATCACGTTTTGTTTAGAATGCGGTGGCAAAGGGGCTACGGGACATTACGTAATGCATAGAGTTCATTAAAGGGCAATCCAACCTTGGTGATAAGTTGATTTGTGTGAAAGCAGAAAATAAGAAGAACAGGATCGTGAAAGTTTGAGAGAAATCGGACAAGGAATAAGGAAAATGTTTGAAAAATGGGATCACTACATCTATGTGAATCTCAAATTGGCAATTTGGTGAGTCGATTGTGACATACTTGTGGACATACAACTCTCCCGTTTGTCGTACACAAAAATAGCATTAATTTGCGGTTTTCTCCGAAACGCCTTTACCCTCGGGGCAGTACTCAAAATATATTGGAGATAGCATATTGTTATAGGTCCTCATGAAAGAAAAAAAATCCTAAAAAAAAAAAATACATTTTGAAAAAAATGACATTTTAGTCATTTTTTGTGTTGGAGCGAATGGGAATTGTACGCAACTAAATCACAGTGATGTTACCTATTCGGCCAATTTGTAATTTCCATATGTATAGTGATTACAACTTTCAAAAAATCATAACTTTCTTATTGTATGTACGATTTCGTTCAAACTTTTACCAATCTGATTCTCTGATTTTTCCTGTTTCATTCAGAACAACTTGTCATTAGGGTTGGATTTCCCTTTAACAGTGTATTGCACTCTCATTTCCACGGTGACGATGCTACAAGTCACTGTTTCTTTGCAAGTCACTGAAGCGTTACTCAGGGATATACTACGTCCAATGTCTACTTGTGATATACCCGCGTTGTACATATGAATATAATGGCATGTATGTAATAATGAGATGACGGTAGTATATATATATATATATATATATATATATATATATATATAAAACAGTCGTTGAAATGTCACGAATAGCCAGTGTAATAAGAATAAATATCACTCATATATGGTCACGAGTATAAATATATATGACACGAGTATAAATCGAGACAAACTTACGCAGGTAAAACTGATGACATGATCAAGAAAACGAGTAATTAAGTGAAATTTAACAGGCCATCTACATTCACGGCGTCACTGTAAAGTGGCAGTGCGCCACCTAAGGCACTGCTCCTAAATACATGCAAGATCTCATTCCTACTACCACCCTACTATTAATCTTCGATCCGCGGCAAAAGATCCCTTAATTCCAAGCAAATATTCAAAAAACGGATATAGTAAACGGTCTTTCCAGCACGCCGTATCAGAACTCTGGAATAAACTTCCAAATTACATGAAAGAAGCACCCACATTAAAACAATTAACAAGGCTTTTTTCAAGGTTAACTTATACTTATTGTGAATCATTCCCCCCCCCCCTTCTTTTGTCCCCCATCCCCCCTCTCTCTCTCTCTCTCTCTCTATCTTATTTCATTATGACTCATGGAAATAGTCCAATTGAAGTGAGTGAAGACTTGTGTGGCACCTGCTCCGACTCAACAATTATAAGATCTTTGTCCATATCGCATGTTGTATTTGGTAATGTTTAAAGCGCGTAGAGACATAGACTTATGATATGCGCTATACAAGAATTGCATATTATCACAGGCGTAGCCAGGATTTTTCAATAGGGGGAGGCAAGACGTGAATGATCCAACCGCATAGCCAAGATTTTATTTTAGGGGGGCGGTTGTGGGACACGCAAAGAATGCGAAATTGGTGATGAACACGCAAAGCGTGCTCCCCAGGGGGTGGGTGCAGGGAGGGGGAATTTATGTAAACTTATCTACGTTATTCTACAGGTGAGGGAGCAAAGCGACCAAGCGGCAAATTTTATCAATTTTTAACCCTAAAATAGGCATTTTCTTGTGCATTTTACCAGGAAATTTTGCATTTGACCACCGCAGTTGAGCGGTAGAGAAGCTCGAATTTTATACATTGATAAACGGTTTTCTATTAACTCACTTCAATCTGCAATCGGTGTACAATCTAATGGCATGTATATAATAATGAGATGACGGTAAGGTTGTACCTTTGCAAATGCAGTTTTATACACTTTATCCTATATTGGGAGCGCAATATTTAGCAGGAGTCATATGAAACTTACATGATATAGCGAGCAAAGCAATTACCTCTCTATTTTTTCAAACCTTTTGAACCCTTTAAGCTATTTAAGAACTATATACTGCTGGAGTGAAATTTTCGCATTTAAAACCTTTAAAAACTAGATTTTTAGTGCATTTACCCTGCGAATTTGGGGGCGCGTGATCCGTAAAGATTATGATTTTCTTCATTTCCCCTATTTTTCTTTCCTGTGCGTTTTTGCGCCCCCTTCAAGTGCTGTCCGGGGCACGTGCCCCCATCCCCCTACACACTAAGAAATAGTACAATAGCAGCACCCCAAGGGTGCAGATATGCACCCTTACTTGGGGGTGCAGATTCTGCACCCCAATTAAGGGTGCAGACTTGAACCTTTTATTGGGAGCAGATTGGGAGCAGATGTGCACCCCTAGGGGTGCAGACTACTGGTACAATAGCAGCACCCCTGTATGGGGTTCAAAATTGCACTTCAATATAAGGTGCATTTTTACCCTCTGGGTTCATAACTGCACCCTAATGGGTGCAACGTCGATGAAACCATTCTGGCCTCTTCACAGCTTGGCGGCAGACCATTTAAAGTTGCCGTTGTTTCATATTTCAGGCACATAGAACACAGACACAGATCTCGGTGAAATCCATCACGCCACGCCGGGGGCTTCTACAGTCTCACATTTAGGAATACTTATTCCACTTTTAAGTTGCAGTGTATAGTCTACTATCTATTCCTATAACAAATCAGTATAGTAACTGTTAGTAAAACTAGCACTTTCCCTTAAAATGATATAATCCCGACTGAATTATTAATTTAAACACGTATTCTTATTTCAATAACTTTTTTTACAAAGAAACTATCAAAATGAGCCGTGATAAAATCCCCATATAATTTAAAAATGCAAATTATGCAAATTTTCCTGCCTTAATCCCTACGAGTAGCGATACGTTGGTTGCTGTCAACTTGCAAGCCGGTTACTGTTAGTCTTTGCGCGATTACTCTTTTGAAACACGTCACTACGGAGATGTTCAATTTAAGCAAATTTACGACACAAGCTGATCGAAATGGATTTATTATTTCCTCTTCTAATTAATTTCATTTCTATGCTTTTGAATAATAAGTCTTATACTTCATGACATATTGTGACATAAGTGTCAGCAATGCTAGTGTGGGCATTCATGTAAGACTAATACTTCTGCTCGAAGGGTGCAGAATTCAACCTTACACAATTTTGAACCCCGGTTTTCGCAAAGCGCACCCGTAGGGGTGCAAAATTCCACCCGAGTAGATATATGGGTGCTCCGCCAAAATTTGCACCCTAAAGTGAACCCTAATTTCTTAGTGTGTAGATACACTACTGAACGAAGTGACCGAGCGGGAGTGGGAGGGGCTATCCCCTCCTACATCAGGGAAGTTTTTAAAAATCTGTCTATAAAACTTGCATTTTAGAGCATCCCAAAATGGTTTTAATATAAAGAAGGATCTATGCCAATGGACGGAATCCCTTAATTGAGAATAACAATGCGAGCGAACAAATTTTCTTCGATATTTTCGCATTGAAATCATGGCATTTCTTATTTCCTTCCTTCTAATAATTAAAGCATGTCATGGTATTTCAAGATCAAACACCATGAGTTTGGATAATTATTAATTTTAAATTAATGTATCATAATTCTTGTTTATTTTATCCAAAAATATTGGGGGTGATAATACAGACCATCCCCCACCTCAATTTGCTTTTTGATATATATCCCCATTCCCCCTGGATCGACACCCATGGTAACAGGGGTGGGTGCAAGGAGAGGAGAGTTATCCCCCCCCCCCCCCCCCCCCCCCCCCCACTTCCCGGGCAAAGCGCGAAAACTTTGACGTTTTAGCAATTTTTGAGAGCCAGAGAACGGCTTGTAGCGCCTTTTTAGGCCCTTTTCTCTCACTTCCCCCGCTTTTTTGCTCTCGCTTTTTTTTGTGTGGCTGAATAGGGGGGGGGGGGGGGCATGGCCACCCGGTGTCCCCCCTCTCTACGCCAGTGCATATTATTATTATTATTATCATCATTATTATTATTATTACTATAACTCTAACTGCGACTTAGGGCGAAATCTTTTATCTCATTCTTTTGTTACGTTTCGCCCTAACCCACACTCGTTTCGCCCGAACGTTGAGTTTCTATTGGGACGGAATAAACCTATTGGTAGGTTTCGCCTTAAGTCGCAGTTAGGTAAATTGTCATTACTATTATTATTATCATTATTATTATTATTATTATTATTATTATTACTGGCTTCTTACGCTCATTGTTGCCGCATTCTGGACTTCAACCCAGTATTTATGTGTTTACATTCTCTTGATACTTTTCTTCCGATAGACAAATAGTTGCTTTTGTTACAACATGTATTTTTTCATCTTCTACGATCTACGAATGAAATGTTTCGGAAAGAGTGTTCCAATATTTCACTCGTTAATGTTTTATTAGCATAAACAGATAAGCAGTCCAAATTAACACCAAGAGGTTTTTGTTATTTTTAAAAGTAATGCAAACTGATTGGTGTTTTAAAACGAGACTTGAAAAAAAAAATGTCAATTGTGGATAATTTCCAAGCATTCTTCCAAGATGATTTCATGAAATGAAGAAAAAAAAAATTCTTTTCTTTAAAGGGAGGAAACGGCCAATGATTTACCATGGGTCTGGCATTCACCCACTGTTATATTTATGTTAGAACTAGTAGAATCTACCTTCATTTAGTGGTATTGTAAACGTTAAACCGGTATAGCTATTCGGCATTTTTTTAAATTAATGTCATTGTAGCTGAGCTAGTGGCCTGGTGTCCCGCTGATTTGACTGAAATATTTACACAGTCCTGTTTGTGTACTCCAGTGCTGACAATATTCCTTTTTGAACTAGGATCCAAAACACATGGCTAAACCGACCATATCACTTGTCTGCTTTTGAGGATTCTGCTCAGTATTCGAAGGCCATGAATCGACCACGCATTAACCAGGTGTTTGCGCTGAAGCAAATACATTGAAGAAGAATCAGTTTCAAAATTATGCAATAGTACATCATAGAGTAATATCCATAACAGAGAGAAGCGTAACAGGGTTAAAGATGTAGATTCTCCATTTTGGCCACGCATTTTTAGTAGGTGTGTGTTTCTGCCCCCCCCCCCCCCCCCCCCATGAAAAAATGAGGCACTGCAATTTGGGGTAAATTGGGGAGTTCCCGAGTAGTTCAAAATAGGGGACATTCCCTGAGAAAGAGGAATCAGGTATTGGGGAACGACAATGCATGTGTACCTCATTGTTCTATACGAAATGGGGGGGGGGGGTTATATCGCTAATGTAGGTTATAAAACTTCATCAGTAGTCGATGTAGTGCAGTCAAGCGCAGTCAAGCGCATGCTCATTGCAAACATTTTTATTTAAGATATTTGTTCTATTAGTTGGTTGTTAATTCCCCTGAACACAGCGTGTACTTAATTATATTATGATTGTATATATTCTATATATGTATACATGTATAATTTGCCATGATATGTAATTATGCGCAGTGGTATTGTTAATTAGGGCATCTTCCCACCACCCCCCCCCCCCCCCCCCCCCTCTCTCTCTCTCTCCCTCCCCCTCTCTCTTGCTTGTCTTACGTTTTCTTCTCTCTCTCTTTTCTCTCTGTTTCTCCTTCAGTATGGATGGACTGCACCTTTTATCATGTCTACTACATTTTTCCTGCTCTAGAACGTACTGTAGAGATTTCAATCTTATTCTTTATCTGTATTTGTATCTGTATATAGTGTATTATATTTGCACTTTTTTGTTGTTGTATTTAATCTATTAATCTATGTTTACTTTTAAGAATGTATGAAATATGTAAGATCTTAGGTATGGCAAAAACTTCAAGCGTGCAGCTTATATTGCCAGACCTCTGTGTGTTTCTATTTTCAAAGTTTGTATGTATAAAAATGATTATTGTGAAACATGCAGGAATCAAATAAATAAAAATAAATAAATAAATAATAAATGTGTGACGCGTCTATCGTCAAAGCGTGTTAATATTAAATTTGATTAATGATTGTATTACATATCAAATCAAACTCAATCTTTGAATGTACATTTGTCCATTTAAAAGCCCAGCATTGGCTTTTTGCCTTTTGTTGTGCTTTCGTCATAAATAAGACACCTTACATGCCTTATCATCGAGGTTTTGGTGTGATTTCAGCGCAAAGTATAACTTTCGCACACGCTTGGTGTAATGTCGAAATATGTGGTAGCGCTGTTTTTTTTAACAATAAAGTTTCCTCAAGGTTTAATGTTTATTTATTGTATGTGAGTTTAACACAGCAGCGGATGCAGCGCAGCGGCCGTCGAGGTAGCGCAGCAACCGAGGAGAGAGAGTGTGGTTGTCCCCCTCCCACAAAAATTTAAGTACTTTTTCTAAGAATTCCATCTGAAATTTGCATATTTAGGGGAGAAAACCGTACCTGAATCAAAGTTGCCAATGGAGTGTAGCGACCGGGGGCGGTATCATGCCTTTTAGCAGTCAGACCCAACTTCGGAAAACCAAGAACACGTATATACAAAAGTATTTTGTAATTGACCAACTTGGGGTTGATGGAACTACCTGGAGAGGCAACATATCAGCGTCTAGGAGCAACGAAACTACCCAGTGACAAGGACGGCAGAACGATCTTGAGAGTGGGCCAGTTATGAGGCAAAGAAATATGACGGTTCCGACATTGGCGCCGAGGTGGAGAGAGTTTTGTGTGGCGTCCCTGTCTAGGGCAGGGGATTTCTAATAACCAACCAATACAGGGTTGCCTGTTCAGTGTACACTTCAGTGGCATATATTTGTTTGGAGACTTAGGGATGATTGCAATGCGGCCGTCACATATATGGAGAAGGGGTCTAACTTGAAATTTTGACTTTTTGAGAAAATTTCGGATCTAAGTAATTAAAATGTGCTCTTTCCGATGGTTCAATCGGTTTTCAATAAAAATGTTGGATTTTTAATTTAAAAATGGCTAACTTGATCATTTTTTGATAATTTGGCCATTTTGTCATGGAAAAAGTGGCTAACTCAGAGATAGACACTTTTCAACGGCAGCACATTCGCAGAATTACATGGTAAACGGAGCTATCTTGAACATAGGCAGTTCTACCGTTAATTTTGCCTCCATGATATTTCGTTGTTTCACATGGTTAAAGGAGCTAACTCTGAGTTAGCTCCTTTCTCCAAATAAAACACGCAAATTTCGTATGCGCTAACTCAGAGATAGATCTTTTTACCGTGTGATACGCACGATTAATCATAAGTTAGCACTGATCCCTATAGTGCACGGCGGTTTCGCGCGTTCAAAAATTTTTGATACGCGCGCAAAATTGAAAAGTTGAAAAGTGATACGATACAGCCAAGCTTCGCGCGCCGGCGCGGCCGGGGGAAATTTGGTGAGAAACAAGTTGGGCTCCACGGTTTTCTCCCGAAATTGGTAAGTAGATGATGTTTGATATATTTCCATTAATAACTAATTTTCCACTAATCTTAAATGTAAAATTAATCAGTAAGTGTCAAATACGTGATTTTAATAACATTTGTCTAATTTCTGAAACTTTTCGGGGCAATAAGTTTAACACTATTAATCTGTTTATTTCACATTCGCCAAGCGACCAAATTCGAAACCGGCTGAGCCAAGACCGGACCTACTTTGGTATTGCCAGCTCCTTGACCATAGACTCGTTATTGTCAGGCCGGCAGACCCGGCGTACAGACGGGCCACGGTACGTATGAAATAGTTGTATGACGTGTTGGCTACTCTTTAATACTAGAAATGCATTTAGAATGACCCCCTTTATTTTGATAAATTCTTAGTTCTTAACACTGAAAGTTTATGCAAAGGTAGAGAAGGAATGTACAATATAGGACATGAATTTTCAGGCCAAGATGATTTCCACAAAAGTGACAAAATAAGCTCAAAGTTTGCTTATTACTGCATCTTTGACCATAGACTCGTCATTGTCAGACCGGCAGACCCGGCGTACGGATCGGAAGGGCTACGGTACGTATGGAACAGTTGTATGACGTGTGTTTTCTACTCTTTAATACTAGAAATGCATTTAGAATGACCCCCTTTATTTTGATAAATTCTTAGTTGTTAACACTGAAAGTTTATGCATAGGTAGAGAAGGAATGTACAATATAGGACATGAATTTTCAGGCCAAAATCCTTTCCACAAAAGTGACAAAATAAGCTGAAAATTTTGTTCATTACTGCGTAATGTTTGACTGTTCAACCATCGGCATTAGGGTAAAGTGGGTTTGTAAATTATGCATATAGGCCTAGATTCACCCTCTTTCTTTTGATAAATTCTTTATTGTTAACACTGAAAGTTTATGTATAGGGGCCTAGGTAGAGAAGGAATGTACAGTATAGGACATGAATTTTCAGGCCAAGATCATGTCCACAAAAGTGACAAAATAAGCTCAAAATGTGCTCATTTCTGCGCAAAGTTTGACTCTGTTTAGCTTATCTCATAAAGTGTGTGGTTATTACCGGTAGGCTATGTGTTTTTGTTTGTGTAGGGAATCTTGTTGGTTTTGGAACATGAAAGGACATGTCCAGGAGGAAACAAATAAATCTTAGAAAGCAATGATGTCAGAATTGTGGCCGCAATAGTTGCTAAATTGATTTACGTTGACATGTACCAGATCCTACAATACATGCATGTATTGTCAACGGACAATTTGGTACATGTAACACTACTTATTAGAAATTATGCAATGACTCCATTTGTAATTATCTTCCCCAGAACTCTAGGGCTGAACCATCATGACCGTAACTGTGGTGGCATGTCCCTCTTTAATTCTTATTTTGGCAGCTGTTTATAATTTTCCACAGAGAACATAAGCCTATTTCCTGCGTTCGAGAGGTAAACGACTACAATTCAGCGTGCCGTGAACTGCACCAAAGGACGGTCAAAGGTTATACATGTAGGTTTTTCATGTTAATTTTGAATTAAAATATGTATTAATGATTACGCTTATTTTTGCATGTCATTCACAGAGAACGTAAGCCTATTTCCTGCGTACGAGAGGAAAACGACTACAATTCAGCGTGCCGTGCACTGCACCACAGGACGGTCAACGATTATGGTGGTGAGATTTTTGTAGGTTTTTCATGTTAATTTTAAATTAAAATATGTATTAATGATTACGCTTATTTTTGCATGTCATTCACAGAGAACGTAAGCCTATTTCCTGCGTACAAGAGGAAAAGGACTGGTGGGGTTCACGGCACGCTGCATACTCAAGAAATCTGCGTAACTTCCTTGTACATCACGTACAAAAATGAGCGTAATCAATAAAGAACAAATATAAATATTTGATTATAACTTTATCTCAACATATTTTGGGTAAGATGGTTGACATTTCCTTTGCAAATGAAACCCCAGGATATGAATTTGCATGTTTGGGGTGGATATTTTTTACTAAATTGCCTTAAACACGAGTTCCCTGATCGCTTAATACTCCAACGGTTGAATTTTAATGCTATACGTTGCATGGGTTCGAATCCCATGAAGTTCAAAATATCACCTCCGAACTTTCATTGGTGGCAACAGCATGAAATGAGACCAAAGCGTTCTACGTGATCTAAAGTCGTAATGAATACTGGTACGCGGGAATGATGGATACAAAGGTTATTACAAAGACATGTTTAAATCTAGTTCTATAATTGGCAAGTTGTAATTCTTGGCTGCTATCACTGCCAAATATATACCAGCCTAAGTATTCAGTGTTGTTTATCATGATGAATATATGTAAATATTGTAAAAAAATATTTGTAAATAAATAATCCTAAATGATATATACATTTTCTGTCCTTTAAGGGTACGTCTCATGACCGTAAGAGTTTGGAAAGTCAGAGATGAAAGAAAAAGGGGGGAGGGGGGTGTGGGGGTAGGGCGAAAAGGATACAGTGTTTTTGTGTGTGGGAGAGACAGAGAGAGAGAATAGTAGAAAGAAGGAGATGGATAAAGAAAAGAGGGGGAGAGAGCTAGAGAATGAGATAAATGTAGATCTTTGAGAATAGTAGAGACAGAGGGGAAGACAGAAGGTAGATAGTGTATAGAGCTAGTGCGTGAGAGCTTGAGAGAGTGGTGGAGAGAAAGAAGGAGAGGAATACAAGAAAAGAGAGAGCGAATGAGGTAAATATTAGAGAAGAGAAGAGAGAGACAGGGCGATAGATCAGTAAGAGCGAAAGGAAGAAACATTTTTTTTTAAAGGGTGAATGTCTGATACCCCACGCTCCTCATTTCTGTCTTACTCCCCATTATCTATATCAGGGGCCCGTTTCACGAAACCGTCAAGTCTAAGTTTGTGGACATCCCATAGAAATGCGTGTTGATTTTACAACAAACGTTTCTATGTATTATCCAAGAAGACTAATGATGGATCTGTGAAAGGAGCCCCTGGCCTCTTTTCTTCTCCTCACTCAATCTGCATTCTCTCTTTATCTATATATATCTCCTCATTCTTTCTCTCTCTCTCTCACTCCTGCCTTCCCTTTCTCTCTACCTCTTTCTCATTGATACTCACTCTCCCTCGTTTCTTTGCTCTCTTCATTTCTCCTGCCTCCTGATCTGTCAATCATTAAATCTCTTTATCGTCCTCGCCCCCCTCTCCATCTCTCTTTCTTTCTCCTGATCGGACAATCAATCAATCAACCTGTTACACCCCTCACTCCCTCGTCTCTCTTTCCTCTTTCTTGTGATCTATCAATCATTCAATCTCTTTTCAACTGTGAACATGCAAATAAACGATGAAACAACTCGTCCTTTTCTTATTCATCTCTATTCTATTCTACAGTAACAAGTCATCTTCACGTCGATGGTCAATCTGCGAATTTGCGATTAGCAATAACGGTTCACTGTAAAGAAAGTATATAAAGCATTATAAACATATGCATCATTATAAACAAAATTAAATGCATGTAAACCTGTTTACTTTACAGTGAATCTTCAAATACTCTTGATATCATGTGATCTTGATATGACAAAATAAACCCCCAAAAAGAATTTAACCATCCAGCTCTACAATGTATGTCTCTGCTTATTATATTCTGCGCTTGGAATGAGCCTCTCATGCACTGCAATTATCAGATATGACATCTTATTTCCCCTTTAAATGAACAATTTGCAAAGTAGTCTATGCAAGTAGTCTATGCGAGTCCAGACCCTATGAGAACTGACATCAATAATATTCCCTCAGAACAGGGGTGGTATTCTGAGATTTATTTTATCTTGATTTTAGTGAAAAGATTTTGTGATAACATATTTCAAATTACAAAATTTAAATGGTGTTTGCACAGATGAATTCCGCGTACGCAGTCACTTTTGCACATGCATTAACCATATAAGCGTACATTTTGTTATGACAATTCAAATTATTTCACTAAAATCAAAATTAAATAAATCTCAGAATACCACCCCTCTTTCAGCTCTTGTAAGTTACTAAAAACATAAGCTAATTAAATCGTGCACCATCTTAGATCTTGTTTACATGAATAAACCCTTTATGCACGACACATACTGCGTTGCAATTGCAACCACTCCTATTCAATGGCTGAGGTCATGTACACTTATTATACGCAAACATGTATCCTGTGCGTAAGCACTTACATTTTGACGGGCTTTAACAACATAAAAAACTTGCAAAATTTACACAATGAAATCGTAGACCTGGGGATATTTCATAAAGCTGTTCGTAAGTTACGCACGACTTTATGCACGACTGGTGATCAGTTATTGTGCTAAATGATTGAGAATCTGGTTAGTATAGCACCCAAGAACATGTTCCAGTCGTTCGTAAAGTCATTCGTAACTTTACGAACAGCTTTATGAAACACCCCCAGGCCACTTTAACGATAAACAATCATTCCACGTTTACGTTTTGTCAAACTCATTAACAATTTTCCCCTTCTGGAGAACTTGCCAAACGAATCTTGATAACAATCAAAGGCCATGTTTACTTTTACATGGTATCTGCTCCTGGATTTCCCCTTTCGCTGTAGGTGGTGCTTCAGATATAATCTACACCCACCCTGTTTTTCACTTTTTGCCTTCTTCCCCACTGCACATGCATTATTATGAAGAAAAAAATAGTATATTCAGCCACAGAGATTAATTTCAAAGACGAATTTATTTATTGTGCATGGCCAATAAACACTGAACTCTTGTTTAGGAGGTAAATTTTCAAGAAAGCACCCAAAAATAACTTGAATACTTGAATAGGGTGTAAATCTGACCAATGGTGGTTTGTAAAAGCTGTGGTAACGTGAATGTACAGGATTTTGTAGTCGAGTGGTTCCCCCACGTGATTCTCATTTTGTGCTATGTCGGATGGGTTCGATTCCCATGATGTTCCGGATATCAATTAAGAACTTTCATTGGTGGCGACAGCGTGAAATGAGACTAAATCTGCATACTCGCGAAAAATCTTGAAAAACGGCATTCATGTCCACTGAGTACCCACCACTGTTGGTCGTCTCCATCTGACGGCAAATTTTGGGTTAGGCCATGGTTAGGTACTCGGCAACTTGTGACTTAGGATCCATCCATGGTATGTCTTGGGAAGGGGCGAAGGCAGTGTCAGATGACCTAGATATGTACACAAAAGAAAAAAGCTTGGGATTATTTATTTATATGCAGGTCACATATGAATTTGCCGGTGCCAAAGTTTTTTGATAACATGAAAGAAAAGCTTAGCAAAAATAATAAATGAATGTAAATATTAATTTCGAAGATGACTGATTAGTAATTAGGCCTAGTGATATTACAAAAAGCAATGGAAAATTACTGGGTGGTTTTGGTGACCGTAAATGATAATCTCGTTAGTCACATCAAAAGCTTGGTGCATTGATCGCATCGCATTTGGTGTATGTGCGGGTGCGTAGCTCTTGAACCTGTATAGATTTCGGACGCCTTACCATACATAATTTAAGCGTGTTTTTTATGCAAGAAGTTTCTTCAAAGGCAAAGCCTAGCCTTCTGTTTTGTTGTGGACAATAAAGGGGCTTTCACACCGGGATTTGCGTAGAGTTGCATAGATTTGCGTAGGGAGTACGCCGAAATTCCCTGCGTACTCATCAAAAAACAAATGACGGATTGGCGTAGTCTCTGCGTATAGGCTATAGCGTAGGGTTGCGTAACTTGTCCATGCTAGGTCAGGCGTTAAGTCGGCGTAGTTTTGCTGACGGTTGCGTACGGATTCTGTGCGCAAGCGAAGATGAAAAAAAGAAAGAAAAAAACATTAGGCCTATAGCATTTCCCGCCTTATGAACTTCTCAAGCAACTCTTGCTTGCTGTGCTACTGCTAGAATCAAAAGATAATGAGTTGGTTAAGTACTGTAACGGCCACGGTTCGCCACGCCGGCTGACACGGCAATCTTGTCAGGATGCCCCGTGCCTTGCCGAGCTCCCCGTCCGTTTGGTCAAAATATATGACCGCTGCTGATGGCTTGGAGTTACCGGCATACAGCCATCACCAACCGTCAAGTACTGCTCACCACCAGGTATACCAGCAATCACCCATCCGTCGATTTCAATTGATCACCCTTCTCGCCTCGGCACAGCAGCAGACAATTGATCATCCTTCGAACAATCAGTCACTCAATTGAAGATCATTCATTAGCATTCATCGTCTTTCGAAGCCCTAATGTTAATTAATCAATTGAACTAAATATGCAAAGGAATTAGTCTGGAACCATCATTTTCAGTTGAAAAGCAAGTTTAATCATTACCTTTAGGCAACACAAGAGTACAGGTTACAGGGTGGAAGCCAAATCTCGGTGAGATTGATCGGGCTACTCAGGGGGCGGATACAATGTGATGGCTAGTCCTAAGCACATAATCCTCCCACACACAATTTGTATTCCAATATTTACCCATATGACAAATCATTGTGAAAACAGTTAGTAAAAACAACACTTTCGCTTAAAACAATATAACCCCGACTGAATTATCAAATGTAACCACTGATTCCCGTCCAGATAACTTGTCCAACAAATAATCTATCAAAATGAGTCATGACAAACCCCCCATATAATTTGAATATGCGAATTATGCTAATTTTCCTTCATTAAGCAGTACCTATACCGATACGTTGCAATCCCCATTGGTCTACACGTTATAGCGGATGTGCTGTTACTTATACCCATCCCTTACTACAGAATAGTGCTAAAATATTTAGCACAGGTTCGTTACACGACCCCCTTCTCTCCCAAGCTTGGTCCCCAAGCTAACAAATCCACAATTATTGACAGCTTAAAACAAAAATCAGCATGCACTTTCTTACGTAGAACATTATGATCAACACTTCTCGACGTACAATTCTATCTCCCGCTTTCTGCCATTACCCATCTCTAAATATCACTAGGCTTATAAACATACAGAACTATCAACTATTCACCTTTTATGACATATTCTTCCCTTTACGACTTATGAAAACCTCTGTATCGTCGTCACACTTTCTTATGACGGCTGGTCAACAGCACAACTCAAGCTTATATACAACATATGAAAATCAACAAATGCTAAAGTTCACAACCAAGTCGTTTTTCGACAGTTCAAATTCTCCTTGTGTTAAGTGTTCAACTGTTCGGCTCACATGGCCCTAGCAAGGTTTTCGTGTAGTGTCTCGATCATCTCCCCTTGGGTTGTCACCAGTTACTGGAAGGCTGTCGTCTGGCGGATCTCCAGCTACCTCGTCATCTGCTAGGCTGTCATGTGGCAAGTCTTCAGCTGCCTCGTCACCCACCAGGCTGTTGTCTGGCGGATCTCCAGCTACCTCGTCATCTGCTATGCTGTCATGTGGCAAGTCTTCAGCTGCCTCGTCACCCACCAGGCTGTTGTCTGGCGGATCTCCAGCTTCCTCGTCATCTGCTAGGCTGTCATGTGGCAAGTCTTCAGCTGCCTCGTCACCCGCTAGGCTGTTGTCTGGCGGATCTCCAGCTACCTCGTCATCTGCTAGGCTGTCTTGTGGCAAGTCTTCGGCTGCCTTGTCACCTGCTAGACTGTTGTCCGGCGGATCCCCAGCTACCTCATCACCTGTTAAGGTGTCATCTGATGGGTCCTGGACTGAGCTAAGACTGGCCACCATTGTGTCCTTTTTGACAGTGGTCTCTCTCCCGGTTGGGTTGAACATTCTCACTGGCAGAATTCCGGAATCTGCAGTAACCACGGCTCTTGCTACCAGTAGACCCTTTCTGCTCAGCTCCGTCGGGTTAGGAGGAGGCTCTAACAAACCAACTTGGTTAACGACGCCAGGGTTACGGCCGGTTACTTCTCCCCTCAGTACTACCTCATGACCAGCAGGGACAATGCTTGTCTCACTAGCCACGACTCGAAAACAGAAATCTTGTCCTTCTTGGTCCTGACAGGCGATGGACTGCCATGGCGTCCGCAGTTCCATTTTGTGGCAGTCTAATTCGGCATGCATCTGCATCAAGAGATCTAGGCCAAGGATTCCTTCGTTCTTAAGAGCGGCAACTGTCATCTCAACGATGAAGAGTAAACCTCCAACCTGCAACTCCATGGAGGCTCTCCCCATGGTGTCCAAAGGCGATCCATCAGCCTGATGAATTGTATTGGGCACCCTCTGCAAGACTGGTTTTCTGGCTTCCTCAATTTTGTTGAAAACGGCGTCGGTAATGAACGACTGCGTTGACCCAGTATCGATGAGGAATGTCACAGGCTGCCCATTTATCTTGGATTTGATGAACAGTCCTTGGCGTTTCACTCTTTCTGTCGTGCCTACTCTCACTTGCCCAGCTTCTGGTTGTCTGTTGTTCTCAGCCGTTCGATCACGGCTTGACATCAAATCACCTGTATCCCTACCAGGGTGTTTAGCTGCCCAGTCTCCCCTTCCAGCTTGGTTATGAGGGCAATTCCTCTTGAAGTGTCCAGCCTCATGACATTGGTGACAGCGTTTGCTCTCAACTTCCATGATTTCCGAACCATCAGGTGTGTACTGCATCTTAGGGTGAGGACAATTTCGGGAGAAATGTCCTAGTTGACCACAATTGTAACAAGCCCCGACTTGGCGTCTCCTCTGGGAGTGTGGTCCTTTGTTACCACCCTGTGACGTACCTCCCACTTGGCTTGTCAGTGATTCCAATCTAGCTGTAAGATCACCTAGCGCTTTCTCCATCTTTCTCACAAGTTCTGATGTATCGCTATCAGGAGGCTGAGGCCAACCACTGTCTGTCAAAGCTCGGCTGTGGCTGTGACGGTGAGAGTATTTCAACTCGCCCCTCTCTGTTTCCATCTTAAGGAATGCCTCGGTGTTTAGAGCTGCTTCGATGGCTTCGTCCAAGGTATGTGGTTGGGCTCGAAACAAGCCCTCTCGGATTGCCGGATTCACTATTGCATCCAGAAAATGACCCCGAGCAAGCTTATCCTGTCCATCAGGATCGAATTCCTGGTAAGCCATCCCCGCCAGGTCTCTGATGCTTTGACCCAGTTCTTGAAGAGTCTCATGTGGCTTTCTTCGCCGGGAACGTAGTTCAGCCAAAAACACATCAGCTTTTCCTGAAGGTCCGAAGCGATGTTTGAGCCGACTGACCAAGTCACGGTACGTCAGTTCTGTCTCACCATTCTTCCCCAGTAGTTTCAGCGCTGGCCCACGTAGACTGGCTGCTAGATAGTGTGTCGCCTTTCTATCCGTCCAGTTATTGATAACTGCGCATGCTTCGAAATGCTCCAAGTAATCCAGTATAGGAGTTTTCCCATCGAACCGATCCGGCAACATGTAGGGTTTTGTATTATCAGTTGGTCCAGTGAGAGGTCGCCGAAACATCCGTCCCTGAAGACTGCCTGGCCGCGACTGTGGCTGATATTGGGCCTGGGCTGCCTCGTTCGTCATGGAGAACTCCTGTGGTAACTGCTGGTGCATATTAAAGCTAGGAAGCTCAGAATAAGTTGATCTGGGAAAGGGTGGACTGACCCGTGGACTCTGCCAGTTGCCTGCTCCTGTCTGGGGCATCTCAGTATAGACACCGTCAAAGCTTCCTATAACTGGAACCCTTCTCTCAGCATGCCTCGCCCGTACTGCCGCATTGGCCCCGACACTCCCCTGTCCAAGTGACGGTTCTGACAATGTTACTCTATCCCCATCGCTGATTACTGACGGTTTGATGCCTGATGACGGCATGCTGACAAACCCTGTGTCAGCAGAATGTGGAAAAAGTGGAGTGCTCTGCTCTGGCCGAGGTTGTGATGTTGGTGCTTCTGACGATCGCTGTAACTCGGCAAGCATCTCATCCACTGCTGTTATGTTACCTTCCACTTGCTGTATCAATTCTGCTGGTGACAGATGACCACCATATTTGGTCTGTAAAGATTCCATTATCAACTGCCGTCGAGTATTCAATCACCGTCAGTTCTGCTGCCCGTCGTCCACCAGCTCTGCCTTAGCTGTGACGCCCGTCAGTTCTGCTGCCCGTCGCCCACCAGCTCTGCTTTAGCTGTGACGCCGTCAGTTCTGCTGCCCGTCGCCCACCAGCTCTGCCTTAGCTGTGACGCCGTCAGTTCTGCTGCCCGTCGCCCACCAGCTCTGCCTTAGCTGTGACGCCGTCAGTTCTGCTGCCCGTCGCCCACCAGCTCTGCCTTAGCTGTGACGCCGTCAGTTCTGCTGCCCGTCGCCCACCAGCTCTGCCTTAGCTGTGACGCCGTCAGTTCTGCTGCCCGTCGCCCACCAGCTCTGCCTAGCCTAGACGCCGTCAGCTCTGCCTTACTCCAGACCGTCAGCAATCCCACTCCTGACACCACGTGTAACGGCCACGGTTCGCCACGCCGGCTGACACGGCAATCTTGTCAGGATGCCCCGTGCCTTGCCGAGCTCCCCGTCCGTTTGGTTATAATATATGACCGCTGCTGATGGCTTGGAGTTACCGGCATACAGCCATCACCAACCGTCAAGTACTGCTCACCACCAGGTATACCAGCAATCACCCATCCGTCGATTTCAATTGATCACCCTTCTCGCCTCGGCACAGCAGCAGACAATTGATCATCCTTCGAACAATCAGTCACTCAATTGAAGATCATTCATTAGCATTCATCGTCTTTCGAAGCCCTAATGTTAATTAATCAATTGAACTAAATATGCAAAGGAATTAGTCTGGAACCATCATTTTCAGTTGAAAAGCAAGTTTAATCATTACCTTTAGGCAACACAAGAGTACAGGTTACAGGGTGGAAGCCAAATCTCGGTGAGATTGATCGGGCTACTCAGGGGGCGGATACAATGTGATGGCTAGTCCTAAGCACATAATCCTCCCACACACAATTTGTATTCCAATATTTACCCATATGACAAATCATTGTGAAAACAGTTAGTAAAAACAACACTTTCGCTTAAAACAATATAACCCCGACTGAATTATCAAATGTAACCACTGATTCCCGTCCAGATAACTTGTCCAACAAATAATCTATCAAAATGAGTCATGACAAACCCCCCATATAATTTGAATATGCGAATTATGCTAATTTTCCTTCATTAAGCAGTACCTATACCGATACGTTGCAATCCCCATTGGTCTACACGTTATAGCGGATGTGCTGTTACTTATACCCATCCCTTACTACAGAATAGTGCTAAAATATTTAGCACAGGTTCGTTACAGTCCATTCCAAAAAGCTGTTATCCTTCGGCATTTGTAAGCCACGTGATGAAAAACATTAGGATCCAGCATGAGTACTATAGTATAAGCAACTATACGCAAATGTACGACAGGTCTACGCTACGCAAGTCTACGTCGGTCTATACGCCACAGTAGTCAACGCTACGCAATTTCATGCGCAAGTATCAAAATGTGTTTTGAGACACCGGGCCGGGGCATTTTGGCGTAGTGTTGCGTAGGAATAGCGTACAGTGACGAAGTGTTGCGTAGGCTTGCATATAAACTGCGTTCTCTTGCTATACGCAGACAGTACAGTACGCCCAAAAATTAAACATGTTTAATTTTTTGCGTACCTATTTTGCGTACCTAGTATCATTGATCATGCCTATTTTGCGTTCCTCGGCGCAGGCACAGCGTACGCCAGCGAAGTGTTGCGTAATCGCTACGCAACACTATGTACATTAACTCTAGGCAGATCCCGGTGTGAAAACCTAAACTAAAATTACATGACTAAAGTAAAGAGTAAATAAAAAAAATTCTGAGTAATGTAAAGTGAAATGTAAACATCCATTGATCCAAATTGTTCTTTTCTCAGTCAGCCATAAAAAATGTTTCTAATTCTAGTCTCTTCTTCCATAATTCATATTCATTATATTTTCATGATTTTATGAATTTCTTATACTATCAGTATCACATTGTTTTTAATTATTAGACTCATTGTAATGAATCCCCATTCTAATGATTTAATAAAGTTTAGTTGAACTTGAATTGAAGTCCAACGGAAGGCTGGTCCGGGCTGGTCGGGCCGGGCTGGGGGGCAGCGCCCGTGACGCGCCGCTGCAGCAAACTAAGCAAAGCCAAAAGTTCAGTCTTAACTGGTGATATTATAGGCCCTACAGCTACGCTATTTCTTAGTTGGGTTGGATAATAATAAACTTAAATGTTTCTTAACTTACCTGCAGATGTAGGTTGCTCTATTTTTACTTGAAAATCCGGGAGAGACAATTAAATTTGAATCTAACTTTCCACGGACAATGATCGGCGCTTCGTTGCACGCTATACACCAGACTTCCCCCGTGTATATACCAACCACAGAACTCCTAAAGACGTAGAAGGCTCATGCCCATTCACAACGCACAGATCGCGGTATCGCCGTAATACCCGGTGTAGGATTCGCTCGAGTGCACACGCCGCCATATTGCTTAGTCCTCGATCTTTTCAACTAACCCACCCATAGACGTATTATAGATTTACTAGACGGAAAGCAGCACGCGCGGAAATCATTACGCGAATGGAATTAGGCCACGCCTCTTGGGACCATTAGAAAGGACGATAAGCACCCGTTATCGCCGTGATATCGATAGTAGCCGTTGCATTATTTTTTCTTGCGCTTGTCATTTTATTGTGAGACTTTGATTGGATGCTATGTTATGAATATGTATTTATTTCGATAGTATCGATCAGGGTTATGTTAATTTTTTTGACCTCAAATTCGTCACTCAAGATAAATTAATTATGCAGATTATATGCAATGACGTCACCCGCACGAAATGAGAGATTTTAGTTCAAAAGTACAAGGTGAGTAGAGCTCAAATTGCGAGTAAATTATATAATTTAATTCATTAATAACAATTAGTTGTACTATTCTAGGTGATCTATAATAATTTCTTTACAATTTATAAGGATTGACAAGAGCTGTGTTGAAAAAGAACTGAAACAATTTTCTCTCGAAATTACAGTTCTAAATTTATCGTCGAGAGGTAGTTTGACACGGAGATGGCTGTCCTCACACGCTGCGGCTCATGACAGCTACCCAGGCAGTCCCGGGTCAGTTCCAGCCACCGGCGCGGTGGCTATTTCGACAGCGTCAAAAATGCAGTGCATGCAAGCAAGAAATATTGGATCTAAGTAGGCCTAGAGCTAGATCTAGATATAACGTTAGTCAACTCTTTGAATTATGATAGACTATTGCATAAGTTTTTCCTCCTCATGTTGTTCATCTATATGCTGCACACAAGTGTATTCATTAGTCCAACTTGGCCTTGGAATCTTGGATCTATTAAACGTACGGTTAGAATAGATTTGGAGACTGAGTGTGACTGTGCGACTGTATGGTGGGATTTACTGTTTTCAACTCACAATAATTGTTGACATTTTATTCCATAAACCGAAGTCTGAAGAATAGTACCGTATCTTGAGTAGATGTAGACTCACTTAGCTAGGCCTAGGGCTAAAGCTGTGTTTGGGGAACGAATTCAAAGTAACCATGTTTGATAAGAAATTAAGATGGATGTAGACTCTGTTCAACTTCACTTTCGTGCCTGACTTTGTTTTCGTTCTCAAAAGACTTGGATCTATTATCATACTTGGTTCAGTTCATGCCATTTGGTCAATTAAACTGACGAAGTTAAATATTAGTCCGATAGACTGATTTTTTTTTTTAATGGGGGGGGGGGGGGGTAGGCAAATGTATTTTGGGCAAAATTTCAGTCTGGTGTAAATTAAGCCAGTTTATGGACCCTTTTGAAAATTTCAGACACACTATAAGTTGCAGAGGTTGTTTCTTTTTCTTTCCAAGAATCTTATAAAGCTTGAATATAAGACAGCTGATGAATATTGAATTTTTACCTATTACAAATAATGGATTGGAATTTACAAATGTATTTGCGTGATAAAAATAATTATTATCAATGTAACTATGACATGTATCAATTAGAAAGACAAAAAAAAAAGTTACAACTGTGTTTTCTTCTTTTTTTTTTACAACAGATCTAAATGGAAAGGAACCCAAGAAGTGTTATGCAAACATTGCGACAACTGTTGACTGTACATGATGAAGCAGAAATTATAGCCCTCCTAAATTACAGGTAAGTTTACAGAGCATTTTCATTCATCTTTCATGAGTATTGTATATGCTTACTACGTAATTCAAATCAATTTAACAGGAAACAATGAAATTAAATATAAAAGCAATTAGGGCTTCCAGGGGTCCCTGAAAGTGTTCGTTAAAATCATATTACAGATACCCTCACTAGTTCCCATTGATATTTTGATAGCTTGTCCTTAAACTATGTAAACATTATTTGAAACCATTTCTAACAAAGCCCACCATTGTGTGTAAGCATGGAGAAGGGGAAGATTGCACATTTATTAACAATACATTCTATGAAAACAGTTTCTTTTGAGCTTTAATCTATGATCTAAATTAGATGTACATTTCTACATGAATCTAAATGTTTAAGAAGATCGAAAAAATAAGAATTAGTGGAGTACAAGTTTTTCTGCGATTACTTTCATATACTTATAAATTTATTTATTTATCCTTTTTTTTACACAGCATGATTCTTTACAATGGATGGTGAAAGAATATTGAGATACACAATCAGGAGAGATGAACAAAGAGCAAATATAATAGTACTGACCTGCTCAAGCTTGGAGAGGTAGGCCTATACTGTGTACAATTAAATTTAATTGGTAATCCCCCCCCCCCCCACAACAATTTTTTTTTTAATTCATGAATATAAAAAATATGTAATATATATAATATATCAATAGTACACAACTTGTATAGAGGAGGAAGCAAGTTATTTGAAATAATTGTAATTTCATTCCCCTCTGTAAAAGAAGAATTTTTAGTCAAATATGGGAATTTTTTTCAAAGGATTCATCATTCCCATTTTCATGCTTACAAAAGAACTTGATTTTAATGAATGTGGGTAAAATAGCTTTTTATCAAGCTTTATTTACTCTGTTTCAGTCATGCATATACACATATCTCGCACATTGCAGTCCTGTCATATTGTGTACGTCCTTAGTAGTTTTATTTTCTCTTTTCATTCAACAGACTTACGGTATACCACTACAGCTCTTCATAGACATCTACCTTATCATGATACCATGTGCTTCAGAGGCCAGCAGTGGATGTTCAAAAACTGTTCAAAGAATAAACTCATACAATTTAGCAGGAAAGTTCAACCCTGATATTAAGTTGGTTATAAAAGAAGCAGAAAAATTAAACAGATCAGTGGAGGTTTGAGCTCCTCTCCCATTTGCTCCGTACAGAAAATTTCATAAATTTCCATTTTCTTAGTTTCTGATGAAGGAATAGATTTTTTCCTACAGGTTTTGTAAAAAAAAAAATTGTATGAGCAATGATTATATATCTAAGGTGCATGCCATGTATGTTTGAATATTTTCTTTAGAGAAAATGGAAATTAATGATTTTTGGGTACAGTGCAAATGGGAGAGGAGCTCACAAGATACGACACAGAGTTGCCAATTTATCTTTGATTGATTACAACTTCAAAAAATCATAACTTGTTTCTTATGTCGTATCATATTTTGCTCAAACCTTCACTGATCTGTTTCTTTAAGTTTTCTGCTTCTTATAAAACCAACTTATAATCAGGGTGAACTTTCAATTTAATATTATACTAGCTCAATATGTATTTTTGTAAGGTCCTCATTAATCAGCAATCTCACAAGTGGAGACATGTAATGAAGGTGAGGCTTTCATTCAAAATAAAACAATACAGATATCCCTAACAATGGTTTCTGATTGGGAGGATTTCTATTGGAATATTGCATTTGCTGAAAGCCTAACAAATAAGTGCCTTCAGCTGAATGAAATTTAACCAAACCTAGATTTAATTTATGTTGGTGACCAGCAACAGTATAATAGAATGAAGCGGTTGTCATGAATATTTCTTGAAAACTGTTGAAAAAAACCCTGAATATTCATTCAATTATATGTGATGTGAAAATTTAGACTTCTGCAAAGATTTTCATTATTATTTTTTGTTTAATTATAAACTTGTTATTTTAACTGATATTTATTGTTATTAAATAAACAACAACAACAAAAAAAAAAGATTTAGTTTATCTCTTTTATGTTAAGGAGATGAAAAGTCATCTAGTTGCCTTAAATATTTACATTTTTTTAGAGCTTGTCAAATTCAAAATTCTCATTTCAGTGATAATGTTCATGTGATATACTTTTATGTATGAGAGGATTCAAAGTGGGAGGGTTCCATAACTAGAAATGTGAAATGTAAAATTTGTGTGAAAGGTAAGCTAGAGTGACCTTTATATTGAAAGGAATGAGAAAGATACAAAATGAGAGTAAAAGCAGTGGTATCGCTGGAGGGGGTAGGGGTGGGTGGGGCCAGCAGTGGCAGAAGGCTTGCAGCCCATGCCCCCTTGATACAAAGTGACATACCTTCAATATACAACTTCAAGATTGTACCCCCCCCCCCCTTTTCCCTTTTCAGCTTGTCAGAGAATTTTCTGCAACGTGTGCCCCATCTTTACAAAATCCTGGATGCACCCCTAGGGTGGTGGAGGGTAATACACCTTAATATTTGTAATTTTCAAACTGTCGGTATTTTGGCATGTCAAAAAATATATAAAACTAATTGAACTTCCATTTTCTTTTTTCATTGAAAATTTGTGGGAATTTTTTTTTCGGCACGGTTAGTATTGGCCCACCTCTCCTATTCAAAATGCTCTAGCGACACCCCTGCTTGAAATGAAAGGAAGAGTGAAGACAATAAGCTCTGACTGGAATGGTTAATCATAAGTAGAAGGAAATGAATGGTATTGTAAGACATGTGATTGAGTGGTGACTTACAGGCATGAAAGCTGGAAAGGAATGGCAACATAAATTTTACTCACAAATGCAAAGTAAACGTTAATATAGAAGATATACTTCTTCCCGGTAATTTGATTATTCCTGTCAAATAAAAAAAAAATCCCTTAAAAAAAGAATAAACTAATACTATTTAATTGCCAACATAAAAACAAAATTACATTAACATCAAGTCTAAATAAAATGGTACAAAAAACCTCAATTAACTAAAGGACCCCAACCCCACACCCCAAATGAAGATTATCCTTCCTGTTAAGAAAACCATCCCTGAAAAAATCTTACTTTGAAAGATAACTTCTTTGTTTTTTATTTCATTATGCATGTATTATTTATGTATTTATGTATTTATTTATCATTATACTTACTTAATGCATATTTAATTAATACATTCACGGGTATTATATCAACAAGAAAGAGACTTTTGCCACTGTGACGTATCAAATACTTCACACATTATTTTTACATTATCTGTGTTCATGATTAGATTTGATTCGGTCCCGTCCGGTTACATTTTAAAGCTTTATTTACTTGTTTACATCTTTGCAAAGCGATAGATTTTGATTCGGAGATCGATTACAATTAAAGTGCATTGACCGAGCCCCATCTGTCATAATTAGAAATTGCCGTCGCTGATTTGCCGAATCTGTTGCGTTGAAGCGATGAATATATTACCATAAATGCATATATTAGTGAATTTGACCTTTCTTACTGCGCATGCCCCGAGCTGATGTGCGAATTTGTTTTCATACCACGTACAAACACACGCTACTCTCGGGAGCATCTTACAAAAATGAATCATGCATTTACGCTCATGAATTATGCAACGTGCTTATCGGGCCTTCTAATGACCCCGACAAGATGGAGGAGAGGAGAGTGAAATGATGCAGGAGACCGACATCGTAACC
>CM046854.1:3039572-3215540 GCA_025617745.1 Heliocidaris erythrogramma
TGTGAAGTTTATGTGATGTAAATATAGTTGATTTTGATGATCGATTTGAAGATATAATCGATCTTGTAAATTTATTTACAAAATGGCGTCTTGATGACGTCATGATAAACTGATGACCTTGAATGAATGCCACATCTTGACATTGACCAGTCTGATAAGTGACGAAAATTTTGAAAAAATTGAGAATGAACTTTTTGAGAATCATGGTAACAAGAAAATGGGCGAAAAATAAAAATAAATAAATAATACTAATAATAAATAAAACTAGAGTTTAATTCGTCATGACGAATTAGGTGATCTGTCTTTCACTTTGTACGATCATGATTGTAATCAGGATGATCATAATAATGGGGAAATGCTAAACTGAAGATAGGAAGTCAAGAATGCCATGAATGGAGATGCTTCTTGAGGACAGGAATGTAGCAAAATGTGTGAAACGGTCATTGTAAAAAGATTACGGTGATGATAATGGTGATGATGATGAAGATGATAATATAATGATGGTGATGATAATGAATTCATGATGATTATGGTGTTGGTGATTTTGAAGATGATTGATGATATAATGATGATAATGATAATGATGATAATGATGGGGATAATGGTAAGGATCATGACTGCAATGACAGTGACGTTAACCATGCCAAATATGAACGAGAAATCACATTTCGTTATGAAGATACGACCATAAGTTGATTTGTAGAAAATGGCGTCTAGATGACGTCACAATAAGATAATTAAGATAATTGACTAAGCCAATTTTGAGAAATTGTGATATCTAATAGGACTAATGATATTGTAGGATAGCTTTAATACACGTCAGTGAAACAGATTTTCCATAGGGATATACATAAACCACTGCACAGCACTTTGCAATAGACATAACATGCAAAATAAGGCATTTTATTACTTGGTTTGTGATTGTTTATGTTATAATAGTCGTAGAGGATGGTAAAATGACAAGTAAAAAGAAGCAAAAAAAAAAAAAAAAAAAAATCGGCCCCGGGATCGAACCAGGTACCTTGACCATGGTAGTCATGTGCTTTACCGATAGACCAAAATATTTCCCATAGAGATAACACGTAAACGAAAAACGTGATTCTCAAATCCCATTTGGTACTGAAAAATTGGGCATGATCCCGACATCTGATCAAAAATTGGAGGCTTACTAATAAAAGCTTATAGTCTCAGCTACAACATATTAAAATCTGGAAGGAAATAGACCAAAAATAACTGAGATACTGCTCAGAGAACGATGTCATGTAGATTCATGATTCGAAAAAAAATCATCTTCCATAGACATAACACGCAAATAGGGAAAAATTTGACATGTCGTCTTTAATTGAAGATTTCAGTGTGATGACGTCATCAAAATGAATAATGGTGGCAAGATGTCTCGTAGAGAATTGTTGCAGCTATAACATATCAAAATTTGGAGAAAAACGACCAATAATTACGAATCTAGAGCCAAATTTGCATAAATGTGATGACGTCAAAACATGAAAAATGGAAATTTTGACTTCTGGTGCCATTTTGATGACGTCATAATGTTTATGGATGAAATGATACATGAAATGAAATCTATGATTCATACCCTACCTGATGATGACAAAAAATTTGGGGGGTCAACGGACTATCTAACGAGCTACAATGAATTTTGTAGAGGCATGTTTTTGCACGTTTTTACGTTATTTTCGCCATAGACGCGCGCACGGATTTCGAACTTTGACGCGCCCGTACGACCTTATTATTGATTGAAATTGATTCAAATTGATGGAAATGATGAAGAAAAGTGTCAGGATTGCAAATCAATAAAAAAAACAGCGTTCTAACGTTATTTACGATTTGTGCGCGCGTAAAACGCGCGCGCGGACGCTTACGCACGGACATTTTTGAAATGCTCAAACTGACCTGAAACGTGTGCAGACTTGATCCTACGTGATTTTGAGCATTTTAAAATTTTGACGCGCGCGTACGCGTACGTCCTGACCTCTAGATGACCTGTGAGGACATGACCTGATGACCCGTCATGTGAAGTTTATGTGATGTAAATATAGTTGATTTTTGATGATCGATTATGAAGATATAATCGATCTTGTAAATTTACAAAATGGCGTCTTGATGACGTCATGATAACCTGATGACCTTGAATGAGATGCCACATCTTGACATTGACCAGTCTGATAAGTGACGAAAATTTGAAGAAAATTGAGAATGAAATTTTTGAGGAATCATGGTAACAAGAAAATGGGCGAAAAATAAAAATAAACTAGAGTTTAATTCGTCATGACGAATTAGGTGATCTGTCTTTCACTTTGTACGATCATGATTGTAATCAGGATGATCATAATAATGGGGAAATGCTAAACTGAAGATAGGAAGTCAAGAATGCCATGAATGGAGATGCTTCTTGAGGACAGGAATGTAGCAAAATGTGTGAAACGGTCATTGTAAAAAGATTACGGTGATGATGATAATGGTGATGATGATGAAGATGATAATATAATGATGGTGATGATAATGATATTCATGATGATTATGGTGTTGGTGATTTTGAAGATGATTGATGATATAATGATGATAATGATGATAATGATGGGGATAATGGTAAGGATCATGACTGCAATGACAGTGACGTTAACCATGCCAAATATGAACGAGAAATCACATTTCGTTATGAAGATACGACCATAAGTTGATTTGTAGAAAATGGCGTCTAGATGACGTCACAATAAGATAATTAAGATAATTGACTAAGCCAATTTTGAGAAATTGTGATATCTAATAGGACTAATGATATTGTAGGATAGCTTTAATACACGTCAGTGAAACAGATTTTCCATAGGGATATACATAAACCACTGCACAGCACTTTGCAATAGACATAACATGCAAAATAAGGCATTTTATTACTTGGTTTGTGATTGTTTATGTTATAATAGTCGTAGAGGATGGTAAAATGACAAGTAAAAAGAAGCAAAAAAAAAAAAAAAAAAAAATCGGCCCCGGGGATCGAACCAGGTACCTTGACCATGGTAGTCATGTGCTTTACCGATAGACCAAAATATTTCCCATAGAGATAACACGTAAACGAAAAACGTGATTCTCAAATCCCATTTGGTACTGAAAAATTGGGCATGATCCCGACATCTGATCAAAAATTGGAGGGCTTACTAATAAAAGCTTATAGTCTCAGCTACAACATATTAAAATCTGGAAGGAAATAGACCAAAAATAACTGAGATACTGCTCAGAGAACGATGTCATGTAGATTCATGATTCGAAAAAAAATCATCTTCCATAGACATAACACGCAAATAGGGAAAAATTTGACATGTCGTCTTTAATTGAAGATTTCAGTGTGATGACGTCATCAAAATGAATAATGGTGGCAAGATGTCTCGTAGAGAATTGTTGCAGCTATAACATATCAAAATTTGGGAGAAAAACGACCAATAATTACGAATCTAGAGCCAAATTTGCATAAATGTGATGACGTCAAAACATGAAAAATGGAAATTTTGACTTCTGGCGCCATTTTGATGACGTCATAATGTTTATAAGGATGAAATGATACATGAAATGAAATCTATGATTCATACCCTACCTGATGATGACAAAAAATTTGGGGTCAACGGACTATCTAACGAGCTACAATGAATTTTGTAGAGGCATGTTTTTGCACGTTTTTACGTTATTTTCGCCATAGACGCGCGCACGGATTTCGAACTTTGACGCGCCCGTACGACCTTATTATTGATTGAAATTGATTCCAAATTGATGGAAATGATGAAGAAAAGTGTCAGGATTGCAAATCAATAAAAAAAACAGCGTTCTAACGTTATTTACGATTTGTGCGCGCGTAAAACGCGCGCGCGGACGCTTACGCACGGACATTTTTGAAATGCTCAAAATGACCTGAAACGTGTGCAGACTTGATCCTACGTGATTTTGAGCATTTTAAATTTTGACGCGCGCGTACGCGTACGTCCTGACCTCTAGATGACCTGTGAGGACATGACCTGATGACCCGTCATGTGAAGTTTATGTGATGTAAATATAGTTGATTTTGATGATCGATTATGAAGATATAATCGATCTTGTAAATTTACAAAATGGCGTCTTGATGACGTCATGATAACCTGATGACCTTGAATGAGATGCCACATCTTGACATTAACATGTCTGATAAGTGACGAAAATTTGAAGAAAATTGAGAATGAACTTTTGAAAATCATGGTAACAAGAAAATGGGCGAAAAATAAAAATAAATAATAATAATAATAAATAAAGAAGAAAAATCTTGACGAAATAAGAGGTGATCTGTGATGTACGACAGATCACCTAATAAATAAATGACGAATTAAGATGATGTCATTGATCATAGAGTTTAATTCGTCATGACGAATTAGTGATCTGTCTTTCACTTTGTACGATCATGATTGTAATCAGGATGATCATAATAATGGGGAAATGCTAAACTGAAGATAGGAAGTCAAGAATGCCATGAATGGAGATGCTTCTTGAGGACAGGAATGTAGCAAAATGTGTGAAACGGTCATTGTAAAAAGATTACGGTGATGATGATAATGGTGATGATGATGAAGATGATAATATAATGATGGTTATGATTATGATGATATAATGATGGTGATGATAATGATGATTATGATGATGTGATATTCATGATGATTATGGTGTTGGTGATTTTGAAGATGATTGATGATATAATGATGATAATGATAATGATGATAATGATGGGGATAATGGTAATGATCATGACTGCAATGACAGTGACCTTAACCATGCCAAATATGAACGAGAAATCACATTTCGTTATGAAGATACGACCATAAGTTGATTTGTAGAAAATGGCGTCTAGATGACGTCACAATAAGATAATTAAGATAATTGACTAAGCCAATTTTGAGAAATTGTGATATCTAATAGGACTAATGATATTGTAGGATAGCTTTAATACACGTCAGTGAAACAGATTTTCCATAGGGATATACATAAACCACTGCACAGCACTTTGCAATAGACATAACATGCAAAATAAGGCATTTTATTACTTGGTTTGTGATTGTTTATGTTATAATAGTCGTAGAGGATGGTAAAATGACAAGTAAAAAGAAGCAAAAAAAAAAAAAAAAAATCGGCCCCGGGGATCGAACCAGGTACCTTGACCATGGTAGTCATGTGCTTTACCGATAGACCAAAATATTTCCCATAGAGATAACACGTAAACGAAAAACGTGATTCTCAAATCCCATTTGGTACTGAAAAATTGGGCATGATCCCGACATCTGATCAAAAATTGGAGGGCTTACTAATAAAAGCTTATAGTCTCAGCTACAACATATTAAAATCTGGAAGGAAATAGACCAAAAATAACTGAGATACTGCTCAGAGAACGATGTCATGTAGATTCATGATTCGAAAAAAAATCATCTTCCATAGACATAACACGCAAATAGGGAAAAATTTGACATGTCGTCTTTAATTGAAGATTTCAGTGTGATGACGTCATCAAAATGAATAATGGTGGCAAGATGTCTCGTAGAGAATTGTTGCAGCTATAACATATCAAAATTTGGGAGAAAAACGACCAATAATTACGAATCTAGAGCCAAATTTGCATAAATGTGATGACGTCAAAACATGAAAAATGGAAATTTTGACTTCTGGCGCCATTTTGATGACGTCATAATGTTTATAAGGATGAAATGATACATGAAATGAAATCTATGATTCATACCCTACCTGATGATGACAAAAAATGGGGGTCAACGGACTATCTAACGAGCTACAATGAATTTTGTAGAGGCATGTTTTTGCACGTTTTTACGTTATTTTCGCCATAGACGCGCGCACGGATTTCGAACTTTGACGCGCCCGTACGACCTTATTATTGATTGAAATTGATTCAAATTGATGGAAATGATGAAGAAAAGTGTCAGGATTGCAAATCAATAAAAAAAACAGCGTTCTAACGTTATTTACGATTTGCGCGCGCGCGTAAACGCGCGCGCGGACGCTTACGCACGGACATTTTTGAAATGCTCAAAATGACCTGAAACGTGTGCAGACTTGATCCTACGTGATTTTGAGCATTTTAAAATTTTGACGCGCGCGTACGCGTACGTCCTGACCTCTAGATGACCTGTGAGGACATGACCTGATGACCCGTCATGTGAAGTTTATGTGATGTAAATATAGTTGATTTTTGATGATCGATTATGAAGATATAATCGATCTTGTAAATTTACAAAATGGCGTCTTGATGACGTCATGATAACTGATGACCTTGAATGAGATGCCACATCTTGACATTAACAAGTCTGATAAGTGACGAAAATTTGAAGAAAATTGAGAATGAACTTTTTGAGAAATCATGGTAACAAGAAAATGGGCGAAAAATAAAAATAAAATAAATAAATAAAGAATCTTGACGAATTAATGATCTGTCATGTACGACAGATCATAATAAATAAGAAGTCTTGACGAAATTAAGAGGCTGTCGATTATACAGATCACCTAATCTAGAGTTTAATTCGTCATGACGAATTAGGTGATCTGTCTTTCACTTTGTACGATCATGATTGTAATCAGGATGATCATAATAATGGGGAAATGCTAAACTGAAGATAGGAAGTCAAGAATGCCATGAATGGAGATGCTTCTTGAGGACAGGAATGTAGCAAAATGTGTGAAACGGTCATTGTAAAAAGATTACGGTGATGATGATAATGGTGATGATGATGAAGATGATAATATAATGATGGTGATGATAATGATATTCATGATGATTATGGTGTTGGTGATTTTGAAGATGATTGATGATATAATGATGATAATGATAATGATGATAATGATGGGGATAATGGTAAGGATCATGACTGCAATGACAGTGACGTTAACCATGCCAAATATGAACGAGAAATCACATTTCGTTATGAAGATACGACCATAAGTTGATTTGTAGAAAATGGCGTCTAGATGACGTCACAATAAGATAATTAAGATAATTGACTAAGCCAATTTTGAGAAATTGTGATATCTAATAGGACTAATGATATTGTAGGATAGCTTTAATACACGTCAGTGAAACAGATTTTCCATAGGGATATACATAAACCACTGCACAGCACTTTGCAATAGACATAACATGCAAAATAAGGCATTTTATTACTTGGTTTGTGATTGTTTATGTTATAATAGTCGTAGAGGATGGTAAAATGACAAGTAAAAAGAAGCAAAAAAAAAAAAAAAAAAAAAATCGCCCCGGGGATCGAACCAGGTACCTTGACCATGGTAGTCATGTGCTTTACCGATAGACCAAAATATTTCCCATAGAGATAACACGTAAACGAAAAACGTGATTCTCAAATCCCATTTGGTACTGAAAAATTGGGCATGATCCCGACATCTGATCAAAAATTGGAGGGCTTACTAATAAAAGCTTATAGTCTCAGCTACAACATATTAAAATCTGGAAGGAAATAGACCAAAAATAACTGAGATACTGCTCAGAGAACGATGTCATGTAGATTCATGATTCGAAAAAAAATCATCTTCCATAGACATAACACGCAAATAGGGAAAAATTTGACATGTCGTCTTTAATTGAAGATTTCAGTGTGATGACGTCATCAAAATGAATAATGGTGGCAAGATGTCTCGTAGAGAATTGTTGCAGCTATAACATATCAAAATTTGGGAGAAAAACGACCAATAATTACGAATCTAGAGCCAAATTTGCATAAATGTGATGACGTCAAAACATGAAAAATGGAAATTTTGACTTCTGGTGCCATTTTGATGACGTCATAATGTTTATATGGATGAAATGATACATGAAATGAAATCTATGATTCATACCCTACCTGATGATGACAAAAAATTTGGGGTCAACGGACTATCTAACGAGCTACAATGAATTTTGTAGAGGCATGTTTTTGCACGTTTTTACGTTATTTTCGCCATAGACGCGCGCACGGATTTCGAACTTTGACGCGCCCGTACGACCTTATTATTGATTGAAATTGATTCCAAATTGATGGAAATGATGAAGAAAAGTGTCAGGATTGCAAATCAATAAAAAAAACAGCGTTCTAACGTTATTTACGATTTGTGCGCGCGTAAAACGCGCGCGCGGACGCTTACGCACGGACATTTTTGAAATGCTCAAAATGACCTGAAACGTGTGCAGACTTGATCCTACGTGATTTTGAGCATTTTAAAATTTTGACGCGCGCGTACGCGTACGTCCTGACCTCTAGATGACCTGTGAGGACATGACCTGATGACCCGTCATGTGAAGTTTATGTGATGTAAATATAGTTGATTTTTGATGATCGATTATGAAGATATAATCGATCTTGTAAATTTACAAAATGGCGTCTTGATGACGTCATGATAAACTGATGACCTTGAATGAGATGCCACATCTTAACATTACATGTCTGATCAGTGACGAAAATTTGAAGAAAATTGAGAATGAACTTTTTGAGAAATCATGGTAACAAGAAAATGGGCGAAAAATAAAAATAAATAAATAACTAGAGTTTAATTCGTCATGACGAATTAGGTGATCTGTCTTTCACTTTGTACGATCATGATTGTAATCAGGATGATCATAATAATGGGAAATGCTAAACTGAAGATAGGAAGTCAAGAATGCCATGAATGGAGATGCTTCTTGAGGACAGGAATGTAGCAAAATGTGTGAAACGGTCATTGTAAAAAGATTACGGTGATGATGATAATGGTGATGATGATGAAGATGATAATATAATGATGGTGATGATAATGATATTCATGATGATTATGGTGTTGGTGATTTTGAAGATGATTGATGATAAATGATGATAATGATAATGATGATAATGATGGGGATAATGGTAAGGATCATGACTGCAATGACAGTGACGTTAACCATGCCAAATATGAACGAGAAATCACATTTCGTTATGAAGATACGACCATAAGTTGATTTGTAGAAAATGGCGTCTAGATGACGTCACAATAAGATAATTAAGATAATTGACTAAGCCAATTTTGAGAAATTGTGATATCTAATAGGACTAATGATATTGTAGGATAGCTTTAATACACGTCAGTGAAACAGATTTTCCATAGGGATATACATAAACCACTGCACAGCACTTTGCAATAGACATAACATGCAAAATAAGGCATTTTATTACTTGGTTTGTGATTGTTTATGTTATAATAGTCGTAGAGGATGGTAAAATGACAAGTAAAAAGAAGCAAAAAAAAAAAAAAAAAAATCGGCCCCGGGGATCGAACCAGGTACCTTGACCATGGTAGTCATGTGCTTTACCGATAGACCAAAATATTTCCCATAGAGATAACACGTAAACGAAAAACGTGATTCTCAAATCCCATTTGGTACTGAAAAATTGGGCATGATCCCGACATCTGATCAAAAATTGGAGGGCTTACTAATAAAAGCTTATAGTCTCAGCTACAACATATTAAAATCTGGAAGGAAATAGACCAAAAATAACTGAGATACTGCTCAGAGAACGATGTCATGTAGATTCATGATTCGAAAAAAAATCATCTTCCATAGACATAACACGCAAATAGGGAAAAATTTGACATGTCGTCTTTAATTGAAGATTTCAGTGTGATGACGTCATCAAAATGAATAATGGTGGCAAGATGTCTCGTAGAGAATTGTTGCAGCTATAACATATCAAAATTTGGGAGAAAAACGACCAATAATTACGAATCTAGAGCCAAATTTGCATAAATGTGATGACGTCAAAACATGAAAAATGGAAATTTTGACTTCTGGTGCCATTTTGATGACGTCATAATGTTTATATGGATGAAATGATACATGAAATGAAATCTATGATTCATACCCTACCTGATGATGACAAAAAATTTGGGGGTCAACGGACTATCTAACGAGCTACAATGAATTTTGTAGAGGCATGTTTTTGCACGTTTTTACGTTATTTTCGCCATAGACGCGCGCACGGATTTCGAACTTTGACGCGCCCGTACGACCTTATTATTGATTGAAATTGATTCAAATTGATGGAAATGATGAAGAAAAGTGTCAGGATTGCAAATCAATAAAAAAAACAGCGTTCTAACGTTATTTACGATTTGTGCGCGCGTAAAACGCGCGCGCGGACGCTTACGCACGGACATTTTTGAAATGCTCAAACTGACCTGAAACGTGTGCAGACTTGATCCTACGTGATTTTGAGCATTTTAAAATTTTGACGCGCGCGTACGCGTACGTCCTGACCTCTAGATGACCTGTGAGGACATGACCTGATGACCCGTCATGTGAAGTTTATGTGATGTAAATATAGTTGATTTTTGATGATCGATTATGAAGATATAATCGATCTTGTAAATTTACAAAATGGCGTCTTGATGACGTCATGATAACCTGATGACCTTGAATGAGATGCCACATCTTGACATTAACATGTCTGATAAGTGACGAAAATTTGAAGAAAATTGAGAATGAAACTTTTGAGGAATCATGGTAACAAGAAAATGGGCGAAAAATAAAAATAAATAAATAAAAAATAATAAATAAAGAAGAAAAATCTTGACGAAATTAAGAGGTGATCTGTCGATGTACGACAGATCACCTAACTAGAGTTTAATCGTCATGACGAATTAGGTGATCTGTCTTTCACTTTGTACGATCATGATTGTAATCAGGATGATCATAATAATGGGGAAATGCTAAACTGAAGATAGGAAGTCAAGAATGCCATGAATGGAGATGCTTCTTGAGGACAGGAATGTAGCAAAATGTGTGAAACGGTCATTGTAAAAAGATTACGGTGATGATGATAATGGTGATGATGATGAAGATGATAATATAATGATGGTGATGATAATGATATTCATGATGATTATGGTGTTGGTGATTTTGAAGATGATTGATGATATAATGATGATAATGATAATGATGATAATGATGGGGATAATGGTAAGGATCATGACTGCAATGACAGTGACGTTAACCATGCCAAATATGAACGAGAAATCACATTTCGTTATGAAGATACGACCATAAGTTGATTTGTAGAAAATGGCGTCTAGATGACGTCACAATAAGATAATTAAGATAATTGACTAAGCCAATTTTGAGAAATTGTGATATCTAATAGGACTAATGATATTGTAGGATAGCTTTAATACACGTCAGTGAAACAGATTTTCCATAGGATATACATAAACCACTGCACAGCACTTTGCAATAGACATAACATGCAAAATAAGGCATTTTATTACTTGGTTTGTGATTGTTTATGTTATAATAGTCGTAGAGGATGGTAAAATGACAAGTAAAAAGAAGCAAAAAAAAAAAAAAAAAAAAATCGGCCCCGGGGATCGAACCAGGTACCTTGACCATGGTAGTCATGTGCTTTACCGATAGACCAAAATATTTCCCATAGAGATAACACGTAAACGAAAAACGTGATTCTCAAATCCCATTTGGTACTGAAAAATTGGGCATGATCCCGACATCTGATCAAAAATTGGAGGGCTTACTAATAAAAGCTTATAGTCTCAGCTACAACATATTAAAATCTGGAAGGAAATAGACCAAAAATAACTGAGATACTGCTCAGAGAACGATGTCATGTAGATTCATGATTCGAAAAAAAATCATCTTCCATAGACATAACACGCAAATAGGGAAAAATTTGACATGTCGTCTTTAATTGAAGATTTCAGTGTGATGACGTCATCAAAATGAATAATGGTGGCAAGATGTCTCGTAGAGAATTGTTGCAGCTATAACATATCAAAATTTGGGAGAAAAACGACCAATAATTACGAATCTAGAGCCAAATTTGCATAAATGTGATGACGTCAAAACATGAAAAATGGAAATTTTGACTTCTGGCGCCATTTTGATGACGTCATAATGTTTATAAGGATGAAATGATACATGAAATGAAATCTATGATTCATACCCTACCTGATGATGACAAAAAATTTGGGGGTCAACGGACTATCTAACGAGCTACAATGAATTTTGTAGAGGCATGTTTTTGCACGTTTTTACGTTATTTTCGCCATAGACGCGCGCACGGATTCGAACTTTGACGCGCCCGTACGACCTTATTATTGATTGAAATTGATTCAAATTGATGGAAATGATGAAGAAAAGTGTCAGGATTGCAAATCAATAAAAAAAACAGCGTTCTAACGTTATTTACGATTTGTGCGCGCGTAAAACGCGCGCGCGGACGCTTACGCACGGACATTTTTGAAATGCTCAAAATGACCTGAAACGTGTGCAGACTTGATCCTACGTGATTTTGAGCATTTTAAAATTTTGACGCGCGCGTACGCGTACGTCCTGACCTCTAGATGACCTGTGAGGACATGACCTGATGACCCGTCATGTGAAGTTTATGTGATGTAAATATAGTTGATTTTTGATGATCGATTATGAAGATATAATCGATCTTGTAAATTTACAAAATGGCGTCTTGATGACGTCATGATAAACCTGATGACCTTGAATGAGATGCCACATCTTAACATTAACATGTCTGATCAGTGACGAAAATTTGAAGAAAATTGAGAATGAACTTTTTGAGAAATCATGGTAACAAGAAAATGGGCGAAAAAAAAAAATAAACTAGAGTTTAATTCGTCATGACGAATTAGGTGATCTGTCTTTCACTTTGTACGATCATGATTGTAATCAGGATGATCATAATAATGGGGAAATGCTAAACTGAAGATAGGAAGTCAAGAATGCCATGAATGGAGATGCTTCTTGAGGACAGGAATGTAGCAAAATGTGTGAAACGGTCATTGTAAAAAGATTACGGTGATGATAATTGTGATGATGATGAAGATGATAATATAATGATGGTGATGATAATGATATTCATGATGATTATGGTGTTGGTGATTTTGAAGATGATTGATGATATAATGATGATAATGATAATGATGATAATGATGGGGATAATGGTAAGGATCATGACTGCAATGACAGTGACGTTAACCATGCCAAATATGAACGAGAAATCACATTTCGTTATGAAGATACGACCATAAGTTGATTTGTAGAAAATGGCGTCTAGATGACGTCACAATAAGATAATTAAGATAATTGACTAAGCCAATTTTGAGAAATTGTGATATCTAATAGGACTAATGATATTGTAGGATAGCTTTAATACACGTCAGTGAAACAGATTTTCCATAGGGATATACATAAACCACTGCACAGCACTTTGCAATAGACATAACATGCAAAATAAGGCATTTTATTACTTGGTTTGTGATTGTTTATGTTATAATAGTCGTAGAGGATGGTAAAATGACAAGTAAAAAGAAGCAAAAAAAAAAAAAAAAAAAATCGGCCCCGGGGATCGAACCAGGTACCTTGACCATGGTAGTCATGTGCTTTACCGATAGACCAAAATATTTCCCATAGAGATAACACGTAAACGAAAAACGTGATTCTCAAATCCCATTTGGTACTGAAAAATTGGGCATGATCCCGACATCTGATCAAAAATTGGAGGGCTTACTAATAAAAGCTTATAGTCTCAGCTACAACATATTAAAATCTGGAAGGAAATAGACCAAAAATAACTGAGATACTGCTCAGAGAACGATGTCATGTAGATTCATGATTCGAAAAAAAATCATCTTCCATAGACATAACACGCAAATAGGGAAAAATTTGACATGTCGTCTTTAATTGAAGATTTCAGTGTGATGACGTCATCAAAATGAATAATGGTGGCAAGATGTCTCGTAGAGAATTGTTGCAGCTATAACATATCAAAATTTGGGAGAAAAACGACCAATAATTACGAATCTAGAGCCAAATTTGCATAAATGTGATGACGTCAAAACATGAAAAATGGAAATTTTGACTTCTGGCGCCATTTTGATGACGTCATAATGTTTATAAGGATGAAATGATACATGAAATGAAATCTATGATTCATACCCTACCTGATGATGACAAAAAATTTGGGGTCAACGGACTATCTAACGAGCTACAATGAATTTTGTAGAGGCATGTTTTTGCACGTTTTTACGTTATTTTCGCCATAGACGCGCGCACGGATTTCGAACTTTGACGCGCCCGTACGACCTTATTATTGATTGAAATTGATTCAAATTGATGGAAATGATGAAGAAAAGTGTCAGGATTGCAAATCAATAAAAAAAACAGCGTTCTAACGTTATTTACGATTTGTGCGCGCGTAAAACGCGCGCGCGGACGCTTACGCACGGACATTTTTGAAATGCTCAAAATGACCTGAAACGTGTGCAGACTTGATCCTACGTGATTTTGAGCATTTTAAAATTTTGACGCGCGCGTACGCGTACGTCCTGACCTCTAGGACCTGTGAGGACATGACCTGATGACCCGTCATGTGAAGTTTATGTGATGTAAATATAGTTGATTTTTGATGATCGATTATGAAGATATAATCGATCTTGTAAATTTACAAAATGGCGTCTTGATGACGTCATGATAAACTGATGACCTTGAATGAGATGCCACATCTTGACATTAACATGTCTGATCAGTGACGAAAATTTGAAGAAAATTGAGAATGAACTTTTGAGAAATCATGGTAACAAGAAAATGGGCGAAAAATAAAAATAAATAATAATAAATAAAAATAAAGAAAAGAAAAATCTTGACGAAATTAAGAGTGATCTTCGATGTACGACAGATCACCTAATAAAATAATAATCAAATAATAAAGAAGAAAAATCTTGACGAAATTAAGAGGTGATCTGTCGATGTACGACAGATCACCTAATAATACTAACAGAGTTTTAATTCGTCATGAGGACGAATAGGTGGATCTGTCATTTCAATGATGTAATGATCAAATGATTGAATCAGGATGATCATAATAATGGGGAAATGATAAACTGAAGATAGGAAGTCAAGAATGCCATGAATGAAGATGCTTCTTGAGGACAGGAATGTAGCAAAATGAGTAACGGTCCATTATAAAATCATTTATGTGATGAAGATTAAAGGTGATTATGAAATTATAAATGAAATGATAATTTAAGATAATTGACTAAGCCAATTTTGAAATTGTGATATCAAATAGACAATTATGATATTGCAGATACTTGGGAATAAACGTAGCTCTAATACACTCAGGAAACAGAATTTCCATAGGGATATACATAAACCACTGCACAGCACTTTGCAATAGACATAACATGCAAAATAAGGCATTTTATTACTTGGTTTGTGATTGTTTATGTTATAATAGTCGTAGAGGATGGTAAAATGACAAGTAAAAAGAAGCAAAAAAAAAAAAAAAAAAAAATCGGCCCCGGGGATCGAACCAGGTACCTTGACCATGGTAGTCATGTGCTTTACCGATAGACCAAAATATTTCCCATAGAGATAACACGTAAACGAAAAACGTGATTCTCAAATCCCATTTGGTACTGAAAAATTGGGCATGATCCCGACATCTGATCAAAAATTGGAGGGCTACTAATAAAAGCTTATAGTCTCAGCTACAACATATTAAAATCTGGAAGGAAATAGACCAAAAATAACTGAGATACTGCTCAGAGAACGATGTCATGTAGATTCATGATTCGAAAAAAAATCATCTTCCATAGACATAACACGCAAATAGGGAAAATTCTGACATGTCGTCTTTAATTGAAGATTTCAGTGTGATGACGTCATCAAAATGAAAAATGGTGGCAAGATGTTGTAGAGAATTGTTGCAGCTATAACATATCAAAATTTGGGAGAAAAACGACCAATAATTACGAATCTAGAGCCAAATTTGCATAAATGTGATGACGTCAAAACATGAAAAATGGAAATTTTGACTTCTGGTGCCATTTTGATGACGTCATAATGTTTATAAGGATGAAATGATACATGAAATGAAATCTATGATTCATACCCTACCTGATGATGACAAAAAATTTGGGGTCAACGGACTATCTAACGAGCTACAATGAATTTTGTAGAGGCATGTTTTTGCACGTTTTTACGTTATTTTCGCCATAGACGCGCGCACGGATTTCGAACTTTGACGCGCCCGTACGACCTTATTATTGATTGAAATTGATTCCAAATTGATGGAAATGATGAAGAAAAGTGTCAGGATTGCAAATCAATAAAAAAAACAGCGTTCTAACGTTATTTACGATTTGTGCGCGCGTAAAACGCGCGCGCGGACGCTTACGCACGGACATTTTTGAAATGCTCAAACTGACCTGAAACGTGTGCAGACTTGATCCTACGTGATTTTGAGCATTTTAAAATTTTGACGCGCGCGTACGCGTACGTCCTGACCTCTAGATGACCTGTGAGGACATGACCTGATGACCCGTCATGTGAAGTTTATGTGATGTAAATATAGTTGATTTTTGATGATCGATTATGAAGATATAATCGATCTTGTAAATTTACAAAATGGCGTCTTGATGACGTCATGATAACCTGATGACCTTGAATGAGATGCCACATCTTGACATTGACCAGTCTGATAAGTGACGAAAATTTGAAGAAAATTGAGAATGAAATTTTTGAGGAATCATGGTAACAAGAAAATGGGCGAAAAATAAAAATAAATAATAAATAATAACTAGAGTTTAATTCGTCATGAGGACGAATTAGGTGATCTGTCTTTCACTTTGTACGATCATGATTGTAATCAGGATGATCATAATAATGGGGAAATGCTAAACTGAAGATAGGAAGTCAAGAATGCCATGAATGGAGATGCTTCTTGAGGACAGGAATGTAGCAAAATGTGTGAAACGGTCATTGTAAAAAGATTACGGTGATGATGATAATGGTGATGATGATGAAGATGATAATATAATGATGGTGATGATAATGATATTCATGATGATTATGGTGTTGGTGATTTTGAAGATGATTGATGATATAATGATGATAATGATAATGATGATAATGATGGGGATAATGGTAAGGATCATGACTGCAATGACAGTGACGTTAACCATGCCAAATATGAACGAGAAATCACATTTCGTTATGAAGATACGACCATAAGTTGATTTGTAGAAAATGGCGTCTAGATGACGTCACAATAAGATAATTAAGATAATTGACTAAGCCAATTTTGAGAAATTGTGATATCTAATAGGACTAATGATATTGTAGGATAGCTTTAATACACGTCAGTGAAACAGATTTTCCATAGGGATATACATAAACCACTGCACAGCACTTTGCAATAGACATAACATGCAAAATAAGGCATTTTATTACTTGGTTTGTGATTGTTTATGTTATAATAGTCGTAGAGGATGGTAAAATGACAAGTAAAAAGAAGCAAAAAAAAAAAAAAAAAAATCGGCCCCGGGGATCGAACCAGGTACCTTGACCATGGTAGTCATGTGCTTTACCGATAGACCAAAATATTTCCCATAGAGATAACACGTAAACGAAAAACGTGATTCTCAAATCCCATTTGGTACTGAAAAATTGGGCATGATCCCGACATCTGATCAAAAATTGGAGGGCTTACTAATAAAAGCTTATAGTCTCAGCTACAACATATTAAAATCTGGAAGGAAATAGACCAAAAATAACTGAGATACTGCTCAGAGAACGATGTCATGTAGATTCATGATTCGAAAAAAAATCATCTTCCATAGACATAACACGCAAATAGGGAAAAATTTGACATGTCGTCTTTAATTGAAGATTTCAGTGTGATGACGTCATCAAAATGAATAATGGTGGCAAGATGTCTCGTAGAGAATTGTTGCAGCTATAACATATCAAAATTTGGGAGAAAAACGACCAATAATTACGAATCTAGAGCCAAATTTGCATAAATGTGATGACGTCAAAACATGAAAAATGGAAATTTTGACTTCTGGTGCCATTTTGATGACGTCATAATGTTTATATGGATGAAATGATACATGAAATGAAATCTATGATTCATACCCTACCTGATGATGACAAAAAATTTGGGGTCAACGGACTATCTAACGAGCTACAATGAATTTTGTAGAGGCATGTTTTTGCACGTTTTTACGTTATTTTCGCCATAGACGCGCGCACGGATTTCGAACTTTGACGCGCCCGTACGACCTTATTATTGATTGAAATTGATTCAAATTGATGGAAATGATGAAGAAAAGTGTCAGGATTGCAAATCAATAAAAAAAACAGCGTTCTAACGTTATTTACGATTTGTGCGCGCGTAAAACGCGCGCGCGGACGCTTACGCACGGACATTTTTGAAATGCTCAAAATGACCTGAAACGTGTGCAGACTTGATCCTACGTGATTTTGAGCATTTTAAAATTTTGACGCGCGCGTACGCGTACGTCCTGACCTCTAGATGACCTGTGAGGACATGACCTGATGACCCGTCATGTGAAGTTTATGTGATGTAAATATAGTTGATTTTTGATGATCGATTATGAAGATATAATCGATCTTGTAAATTTACAAAATGGCGTCTTGATGACGTCATGATAAACTGATGACCTTGAATGAGATGCCACATCTTGACATTAACATGTCTGATAAGTGACGAAAATTTGAAGAAAATTGAGAATGAAATTTTTGAGGAATCATGGTAACAAGAAAATGGGCGAAAAATAAAAATAAATAATAATAATAAATAAAATAATAAAGAAAAAATCTTGACGAAATTAAGAGGTGATCTGTCGATGTACGACAGATCACCTAATAAATAAGAAGAAAAATCTTGACGAAATTAAGAGGTGATCTGTCGATGTACGACAGATCACCTAACTAGAGTTTAATTCGTCATGACGAATTAGGTGATCTGTCTTTCACTTTGTACGATCATGATTGTAATCAGGATGATCATAATAATGGGGAAATGCTAAACTGAAGATAGGAAGTCAAGAATGCCATGAATGGAGATGCTTCTTGAGGACAGGAATGTAGCAAAATGTGTGAAACGGTCATTGTAAAAAGATTACGGTGATGATGATAATGGTGATGATGATGAAGATGATAATATAATGATGATGGTGATAATGATATGATATAATGATGGTGATGATAATGATGATATTGATGATGATATTCATGATCATTGGTGTGGTGATTTTGAAGATGATTGATGATATAATGATGATAATGATAATGATGATAATGATGGGGATAATGGTAAGGATCATGACTGCAATGACAGTGACGTTAACCATGCCAAATATGAACGAGAAATCACATTTCGTTATGAAGATACGACCATAAGTTGATTTGTAGAAAATGGCGTCTAGATGACGTCACAATAAGATAATTAAGATAATTGACTAAGCCAATTTTGAGAAATTGTGATATCTAATAGGACTAATGATATTGTAGGATAGCTTTAATACACGTCAGTGAAACAGATTTTCCATAGGGATATACATAAACCACTGCACAGCACTTTGCAATAGACATAACATGCAAAATAAGGCATTTTATTACTTGGTTTGTGATTGTTTATGTTATAATAGTCGTAGAGGATGGTAAAATGACAAGTAAAAAGAAGCAAAAAAAAAAAAAAAAAAATCGGCCCCGGGGATCGAACCAGGTACCTTGACCATGGTAGTCATGTGCTTTACCGATAGACCAAAATATTTCCCATAGAGATAACACGTAAACGAAAAACGTGATTCTCAAATCCCATTTGGTACTGAAAAATTGGGCATGATCCCGACATCTGATCAAAAATTGGAGGGCTTACTAATAAAAGCTTATAGTCTCAGCTACAACATATTAAAATCTGGAAGGAAATAGACCAAAAATAACTGAGATACTGCTCAGAGAACGATGTCATGTAGATTCATGATTCGAAAAAAAATCATCTTCCATAGACATAACACGCAAATAGGGAAAAATTTGACATGTCGTCTTTAATTGAAGATTTCAGTGTGATGACGTCATCAAAATGAATAATGGTGGCAAGATGTCTCGTAGAGAATTGTTGCAGCTATAACATATCAAAATTTGGGAGAAAAACGACCAATAATTACGAATCTAGAGCCAAATTTGCATAAATGTGATGACGTCAAAACATGAAAAATGGAAATTTTGACTTCTGGTGCCATTTTGATGACGTCATAATGTTTATATGGATGAAATGATACATGAAATGAAATCTATGATTCATACCCTACCTGATGATGACAAAAAATTTGGGGGTCAACGGACTATCTAACGAGCTACAATGAATTTTGTAGAGGCATGTTTTTGCACGTTTTTACGTTATTTTCGCCATAGACGCGCGCACGGATTTCGAACTTTGACGCGCCCGTACGACCTTATTATTGATTGAAATTGATTCCAAATTGATGGAAATGATGAAGAAAAAGTGTCAGGATTGCAAATCAATAAAAAAAACAGCGTTTTAACGTTATTTACGTGTGCGCGCGCGCATAACGCGCGCGCGGACGCTTACGCACGGACATTTTTGAAATGCTCAAAATGACCTGAACGTACTCAACTTGATCCTACGTGATTTTGAGCATTTTAAAATTTTGACGCGCGCGTACGCGTACGTCCTGACCTCTAGATGACCTGTGAGGACATGACCTGATGACCCGTCATGTGAAGTTTATGTGATGTAAATATAGTTGATTTTTGATGATCGATTATGAAGATATAATCGATCTTGTAAATTTACAAAATGGCGTCTTGATGACGTCATGATAAACTGATGACCTTGAATGAGATGCCACATCTTGACATTAACAAGTCTGATAAGTGACGAAAATTTGAAGAAAATTGAGAATGAACTTTTTGAGAAATCATGGTAACAAGAAAATGGGCGAAAAATAAAAATAAATAAATAACTAGAGTTTAATTCGTCATGACGAATTAGGTGATCTGTCTTTCACTTTGTACGATCATGATTGTAATCAGGATGATCATAATAATGGGGAAATGCTAAACTGAAGATAGGAAGTCAAGAATGCCATGAATGGAGATGCTTCTTGAGGACAGGAATGTAGCAAAATGTGTGAAACGGTCATTGTAAAAAGATTACGGTGATGATGATAATGGTGATGATGATGAAGATGATAATATAATGATGGTGATGATAATGATATTCATGATGATTATGGTGTTGGTGATTTTGAAGATGATTGATGATATAATGATGATAATGATAATGATGATAATGATGGGGATAATGGTAAGGATCATGACTGCAATGACAGTGACGTTAACCATGCCAAATATGAACGAGAAATCACATTTCGTTATGAAGATACGACCATAAGTTGATTTGTAGAAAATGGCGTCTAGATGACGTCACAATAAGATAATTAAGATAATTGACTAAGCCAATTTTGAGAAATTGTGATATCTAATAGGACTAATGATATTGTAGGATAGCTTTAATACACGTCAGTGAAACAGATTTTCCATAGGGATATACATAAACCACTGCACAGCACTTTGCAATAGACATAACATGCAAAATAAGGCATTTTATTACTTGGTTTGTGATTGTTTATGTTATAATAGTCGTAGAGGATGGTAAAATGACAAGTAAAAAGAAGCAAAAAAAAAAAAAAAAAAAAAATCGGCCCCGGGATCGAACCAGGTACCTTGACCATGGTAGTCATGTGCTTTACCGATAGACCAAAATATTTCCCATAGAGATAACACGTAAACGAAAAACGTGATTCTCAAATCCCATTTGGTACTGAAAAATTGGGCATGATCCCGACATCTGATCAAAAATTGGAGGGCTTACTAATAAAAGCTTATAGTCTCAGCTACAACATATTAAAATCTGGAAGGAAATAGACCAAAAATAACTGAGATACTGCTCAGAGAACGATGTCATGTAGATTCATGATTCGAAAAAAAATCATCTTCCATAGACATAACACGCAAATAGGGAAAAATTTGACATGTCGTCTTTAATTGAAGATTTCAGTGTGATGACGTCATCAAAATGAATAATGGTGGCAAGATGTCTCGTAGAGAATTGTTGCAGCTATAACATATCAAAATTTGGGAGAAAAACGACCAATAATTACGAATCTAGAGCCAAATTTGCATAAATGTGATGACGTCAAAACATGAAAAATGGAAATTTTGACTTCTGGTGCCATTTTGATGACGTCATAATGTTTATAAGGATGAAATGATACATGAAATGAAATCTATGATTCATACCCTACCTGATGATGACAAAAAATTTGGGGGTCAACGGACTATCTAACGAGCTACAATGAATTTTGTAGAGGCATGTTTTTGCACGTTTTTACGTTATTTTCGCCATAGACGCGCGCACGGATTTCGAACTTTGACGCGCCCGTACGACCTTATTATTGATTGAAATTGATTCCAAATTGATGGAAATGATGAAGAAAAGTGTCAGGATTGCAAATCAATAAAAAAAACAGCGTTCTAACGTTATTTACGATTTGTGCGCGCGTAAAACGCGCGCGCGGACGCTTACGCACGGACATTTTTGAAATGCTCAAAATGACCTGAAACGTGTGCAGACTTGATCCTACGTGATTTTGAGCATTTTAAAATTTTGACGCGCGCGTACGCGTACGTCCTGACCTCTAGATGACCTGTGAGGACATGACCTGATGACCCGTCATGTGAAGTTTATGTGATGTAAATATAGTTGATTTTTGATGATCGATTATGAAGATATAATCGATCTTGTAAATTTACAAAATGGCGTCTTGATGACGTCATGATAAACTGATGACCTTGAATGAGATGCCACATCTTGAACATTAACTGTCTGATCAGTGACGAAAATTTGAAGAAAATTGAGAATGAACTTTTTGAGAAATCATGGTAACAAGAAAATGGGCGAAAAATAAAAATAAATAAATAACTAGAGTTTAATTCGTCATGAACGAATTAGGTGATCTGTCTTTCACTTTGTACGATCATGATTGTAATCAGGATGATCATAATAATGGGGAAATGCTAAACTGAAGATAGGAAGTCAAGAATGCCATGAATGGAGATGCTTCTTGAGGACAGGAATGTAGCAAAATGTGTGAAACGGTCATTGTAAAAAGATTACGGTGATGATGATAATGGTGATGATGATGAAGATGATAATATAATGATGGTGATGATAATGATATTCATGATGATTATGGTGTTGGTGATTTTGAAGATGATTGATGATATAATGATGATAATGATAATGATGATAATGATGGGGATAATGGTAAGGATCATGACTGCAATGACAGTGACGTTAACCATGCCAACTATGAACGAGAAATCACATTTCGTTATGAAGATACGACCATAAGTTGATTTGTAGAAAATGGCGTCTAGATGACGTCACAATAAGATAATTAAGATAATTGACTAAGCCAATTTTGAGAAATTGTGATATCTAATAGGACTAATGATATTGTAGGATAGCTTTAATACACGTCAGTGAAACAGATTTTCCATAGGGATATACATAAACCACTGCACAGCACTTTGCAATAGACATAACATGCAAAATAAGGCATTTTATTACTTGGTTTGTGATTGTTTATGTTATAATAGTCGTAGAGGATGGTAAAATGACAAGTAAAAAGAAGCAAAAAAAAAAAAAAAAAAAAAATCGGCCCCGGGGATCGAACCAGGTACCTTGACCATGGTAGTCATGTGCTTTACCGATAGACCAAAATATTTCCCATAGAGATAACACGTAAACGAAAAAACGTGATTCTCAAATCCCATTTGGTACTGAAAAATTGGGCATGATCCCGACATCTGATCAAAAATTGGAGGGCTTACTAATAAAAGCTTATAGTCTCAGCTACAACATATTAAAATCTGGAAGGAAATAGACCAAAAATAACTGAGATACTGCTCAGAGAACGATGTCATGTAGATTCATGATTCGAAAAAAATCATCTTCCATAGACATAACACGCAAATAGGGAAAAATTTGACATGTCGTCTTTAATTGAAGATTTCAGTGTGATGACGTCATCAAAATGAATAATGGTGGCAGGATGTCTCGTAGAGAATTGTTGCAGCTATAACATATCAAAATTTGGGAGAAAAACGACCAATAATTACGAATCTAGAGCCAAATTTGCATAAATGTGATGACGTCAAAACATGAAAAATGGAAATTTTGACTTCAGGCGCCATTTTGATGACGTCATAATGTATATAAGGATGAAATGATACATGAAATGAAATCTATGATTCATACCCTACCTGATGATGACAAAAAATTTGGGGGTCAACGGACTATCTACGAGCTACAATGAATTTTTTGAGGCATGTTTTTGCACGTTTTTACGTTATTTTCGCCATAGACGCGCGCACGGATTTCGAACTTTAACGCGCCCGTACGATCTTATTATGATTGATTGATCCAAATTGATTGGAATTGATGGAAATGATGAAGAAAAGTGTCAGGATTGCAAATCAATAAAAAAAACAGCGTTCTAACGTTATTTACGATTTGTGCGCGCGTAAAACGCGCGCGCGGACGCTTACGCACGGACATTTTGAAATGCTCAAAATGACCTGAAACGTGTGCAGACTTGATCCTACGTGATTTTGAGCATTTTAAAATTTTGACGCGCGCGTACGCGTACGTCCTGACCTCTAGATGACCTGTGAGGACATGACCTGATGACCCGTCATGTGAAGTTTATGTGATGTAAATATAGTTGATTTTTGATGATCGATTATGAAGATATAATCGATCTTGTAAATTTACAAAATGGCGTCTTGATGACGTCATGATAAACTGATGACCTTGAATGAGATGCCACATCTTAACATTAACATGTCTGATCAGTGACGAAAATTTGAAGAAAATTGAGAATGAACTTTTTGAGAAATCATGGTAACAAGAAAATGGGCGAAAAATAAAAATAAATAAATAATAATAATAAATAATAATAATAAATAAAGAAGAAAAATCTTGACGAAATTAAGAGGTGATCTGTCGATGTACGACAGATCACCTAATAAATAATAATAAATAAAGAAGAAAAATCTTGACGAATTAAGAGGTGATCTGTCGATGTACGACAGATCACCTAAAAAGAGAAAATCTTGACGAAATTAAGAGGTGATCTGTCGATGTACGACAGATCACCTAACTAGAGTTTAATTCGTCATGACGAATTAGGTGATCTGTCTTTCACTTTGTACGATCATGATTGTAATCAGGATGATCATAATAATGGGGAAATGCTAAACTGAAGATAGGAAGTCAAGAATGCCATGAATGGAGATGCTTCTTGAGGACAGGAATGTAGCAAAATGTGTGAAACGGTCATTGTAAAAAGATTACGGTGATGATGATAATGGTGATGATGATGAAGATGATAATATAATGATGATGGTTATAATGATTATGATGATATAATGATGGTGATGATAATGATGATTATTGATGATGTGATATTCATGATGATTATGGTGTTGGTGATTTTGAAGATGATTGATGATATAATGATGATAATGATAATGATGATAATGATGGGGATAATGGTAAGGATCATGACTGCAATGACAGTGACGTTAACCATGCCAAATATGAACGAGAAATCACATTTCGTTATGAAGATACGACCATAAGTTGATTTGTAGAAAATGGCGTCTAGATGACGTCACAATAAGATAATTAAGATAATTGACTAAGCCAATTTTGAGAAATTGTGATATCTAATAGGACTAATGATATTGTAGGATAGCTTTAATACACGTCAGTGAAACAGATTTTCCAGAGGGATATACATAAACCACTGCACAGCACTTTGCAATAGACATAACATGCAAAATAAGGCATTTTATTACTTGGTTTGTGATTGTTTATGTTATAATAGTCGTAGAGGATGGTAAAATGACAAGTAAAAAAAGCAAAAAAAAAAAAAAAAAAAATCGGCCCCGGGATCGAACCAGGTACCTTGACCATGGTAGTCATGTGCTTTACCGATAGACCAAAATATTTCCCATAGAGATAACACGTAAACGAAAAACGTGATTCTCAAATCCCATTTGGTACTGAAAAATTGGGCATGATCCCGACATCTGATCAAAAATTGGAGGGCTTACTAATAAAAGCTTATAGTCTCAGCTACAACATATTAAAATCTGGAAGGAAATAGACCAAAAATAACTGAGATACTGCTCAGAGAACGATGTCATGTAGATTCATGATTCGAAAAAAAATCATCTTCCATAGACATAACACGCAAATAGGGAAAATTTGACATGTCGTCTTTAATTGAAAATTTCAGTGTGATGACGTCACAAAATGAAAAACCGTGGAAATGTCTTGTAGAGAATTGTCAGCTATAACATATCAAATTTTGGAGAAAAACGACCAATAATTACGAATCTAGAGCCAAATTTGCATAAATGTGATGACGTCAAAACATGAAAAATGGAAATTTTGACTTCTGGTGCCATTTTGATGACGTCATAATGTTTATATGGATGAAATGATACATGAAATGAAATCTATGATTCATACCCTACCTGATGATGACAAAAAATTTGGGGGTCAACGGACTATCTAACGAGCTACAATGAATTTTGTAGAGGCATGTTTTTGCACGTTTTTACGTTATTTTCGCCATAGACGCGCGCACGGATTTTGAACTTTGACGCGCCCGTACGACCTTATTATTGATTGAAATTGATTCCAAGTTGATGGAAATGATGAAGAAAAATGTCAGGATTGACAAACCATGCGAAAAAAACGCGTTTTTACGTTATGTACGTGCTGCACGCGCGCATAACGCGCGCGCGGACGCGCACGGACGGAAAATTTTAAAATGCTTAAAATGTCCTGAACAATACTCTAATTTGATTAAAAAGTGATTTTGAGCATTTCTAAATTTTGACGCGCGCGTACGCGTACGTCCTGACCTCTAGATGACCTGTGAGGACATGACCTGATGACCCGTCATGTGAAGTTTATGTGATGTAAATATAGTTGATTTTTGATGATCGATTATGAAGATATAATCGATCTTGTAAATTTACAAAATGGCGTCTTGATGACGTCATGATAACCTGATGACCTTGAATGAGATGCCACATCTTGACATTAACAAGTCTGATAAGTGACGAAAATTTGAAGAAAATTGAGAATGAACTTTTGAGGAATCATGGTAACAAGAAAATGGGCGAAAAATAAAAATAAACTAGAGTTTAATTCGTCATGACGAATTAGGTGATCTGTCTTTCACTTTGTACGATCATGATTGTAATCAGGATGATCATAATAATGGGGAAATGCTAAACTGAAGATAGGAAGTCAAGAATGCCATGAATGGAGATGCTTCTTGAGGACAGGAATGTAGCAAAATGTGTGAAACGGTCATTGTAAAAAGATTACGGTGATGATGATAATGGTGATGATGATGAAGATGATAATATAATGATGGTGATGATAATGATATGATGATTATGGTGTTGGTGATTTTGAAGATGATTGATGATATAATGATGATAATGATAATGATGATAATGATGGGGATAATGGTAAGGATCATGACTGCAATGACAGTGACGTTAACCATGCCAAATATGAACGAGAAATCACATTTCGTTATGAAGATACGACCATAAGTTGATTTGTAGAAAATGGCGTCTAGATGACGTCACAATAAGATAATTAAGATAATTGACTAAGCCAATTTTGAGAAATTGTGATATCTAATAGGACTAATGATATTGTAGGATAGCTTTAATACACGTCAGTGAAACAGATTTTCCATAGGGATATACATAAACCACTGCACAGCACTTTGCAATAGACATAACATGCAAAATAAGGCATTTTATTACTTGGTTTGTGATTGTTTATGTTATAATAGTCGTAGAGGATGGTAAAATGACAAGTAAAAAAAGAGAAAAAAAAAAAAAAAAAATCGGCCCCGGGGATCGAACCAGGTACCTTGACCATGGTAGTCATGTGCTTTACCGATAGACCAAAATATTTCCCATAGAGATAACACGTAAACGAAAAACGTGATTCTCAAATCCCATTTGGTACTGAAAAATTGGGCATGATCCCGACATCTGATCAAAAATTGGAGGGCTTACTAATAAAAGCTTATAGTCTCAGCTACAACATATTAAAATCTGGAAGGAAATAGACCAAAAATAACTGAGATACTGCTCAGAGAACGATGTCATGTAGATTCATGATTCGAAAAAAAATCATCTTCCATAGACATAACACGCAAATAGGGAAAAATTTGACATGTCGTCTTTAATTGAAGATTTCAGTGTGATGACGTCATCAAAATGAATAATGGTGGCAAGATGTCTCGTAGAGAATTGTTGCAGCTATAACATATCAAAATTTGGGAGAAAAACGACCAATAATTACGAATCTAGAGCCAAATTTGCATAAATGTGATGACGTCAAAACATGAAAAATGGAAATTTTGACTTCAGGCGCCATTTTGATGACGTCATAATGTATATAAGGATGAAATGATACATGAAATGAAATCTATGATTCATACCCTACCTGATGATGACAAAAAATTTGGGGGTCAACGGACTATCTAACGAGCTACAATGAATTTTGTAGAGGCATGTTTTTGCACGTTTTTACGTTATTTTCGCCATAGACGCGCGCACGGATTTCGAACTTTAACGCGCCCGTACGATCTTATTATTGATTGAAATTGATTCCAAATTGATGGAAATGATGAAGAAAGGTGTCAGGATTGCAAATCAATAAAAAAACAGCGTTCTAACGTTATTTACGATTTGTGCGCGCGTAAAACGCGCGCGCGGACGCTTACGCACGGACATTTTTGAAATGCTCAAAATGACCTGAAACGTGTGCAGACTTGATCCTACGTGATTTTGAGCATTTTAAAATTTTGACGCGCGCGTACGCGTACGTCCTGACCTCTAGATGACCTGTGAGGACATGACCTGATGACCCGTCATGTGAAGTTTATGTGATGTAAATATAGTTGATTTTTGATGATCGATTATGAAGATATAATCGATCTTGTAAATTTACAAAATGGCGTCTTGATGACGTCATGATAAACTGATGACCTTGAATGAGATGCCACATCTTTAACATTAACATGTCTGATCAGTGACGAAAATTTGAAGAAAATTGAGAATGAACTTTTTGAGAAATCATGGTAACAAGAAAATGGGCGAAAAATAAAAATAAATAAATAATAATAAATAAAGAGAAAAATCTTGACGAAATAAGAGGTGATCTGTCGACTACGACAGACCACCTAACTAGAAATTTAATTCGTCATGAGGACGAATTAGGTGGTCTGTCTTTCAATTTGTACGATCATGATTGTAATCAGGATGATCATAATAATGGGGAAGTACTAAACTGAAGATGGGAAGTCAAGAATGCCACAAATGGAGATGCTTTTTCAGGATGAAACGGTCATGGTAAATGAATTGGTGATGTGATAATGGTGATGATGATGATGTAATGATGATTATGATGGTGATGATAGTCATGATAATGAAGGGGATAATGATGAAGATTGATGATGTGATAATGGTGATGATTATGGTGATGGTGATTATGAAGATGATTGATGATATAATGATGATGGTGATAATGATGATAATGATTGGGATAATGGTGATAGACATGACTGCAATGACAGTGACCTTAACCATGTCAAATATGAAAGAGAAATCACATTTCGTTATGAAGATACGACCATAAGTTGATTTGTACAAAATGGCGCCTAGATGATGTCACGATAACCTGATGACCTTGAAAAAGATGTAGGAACTTGAGCTTATTAGGATTGAAGATAATTGAGTAAGCCAATTTTGAGAAATTGTCATATCAATAGGACTAATGATATTGCAGGATAACTTTAATACACTTCAGGGAATCAGATTTTCCATAGGGTTATACATAAACTACTGCACACTACTTTCTAATAGACATAACATGCAAAATAAGGCATTTGATCAAAAATTGGAGACCACACTTAAAAAAGTTTACAGTCTCAGCTATAACATACTAAAATCTGGAAGAAAATAGACCCAAAACAACTGAGATACAGCTCAGAGAACAATGTCATGTAGATTCATGATTAAAAAAATCATCTTCCATAGACATAACACGCAAATAGGGAAAATTCTGAATCTTTATTGAAAATTCCTATAATGACGTCATCAAAATGAAAAATGGTTTTGTAGGAATTGCCTCAGCTACAACATATTAAAATCTGGGCGAAAAACGACCAATAATTACGAATCTAGAGCCAAATTTGTATAAATGTGATGACGTCAAAACATGAAAAATGGAAATTTTGAATTCTGGCGCCATTTTGATGACGTTATAATGTTTGGGTCAAATGATACATGAAATGACATTCATGATTCATACCCTACTGATGATGATGGGGGGGGGGGGGGGGTCAACGGGCTATCTAACGAGCTACAGTGAATTTTGTATAGGCATGTTTTTGCCCATATATGGCCTATAGTGAATCACGCCCGCGCGTGCTGCAAACTTTGACGGACGATAATTTCCTTATTAATTGTCGTAGAAAGATAGAAAGGATCAAATTGCTCAGAATTTTGTGTTCATGATGCACAGAAAAAACGGCATTTTCTCCGTCATCTGGATACGAAACGTGCACGCACCCGTGTACGGCGCAAATTTTTGAAATGTCTCAAAATGACCTGAAAGTGTGCAGACTTGATACGTGATTTGAGCATTTTTAAATTTGACGCGCGCGTACGCGCACGTCCTGACCTTTAGATGACCTGTGAGGACATGACTTGATGACCCGTCATGTGAACTTCATGTGATGTGAATATAGTTGATTTTTGATGATCGATTATGATGATATAATCGATCTTGTAAATTTACAAAATGGTGTCTTGATGACGTCACGATGACATGATGACCTTGTGCTTTTCACAGTCAAGTTTTCGTACAAAATTTTATGGCTGTGCCAAATTTCAAAAAGATTCAAGATTTAGTTTTTAAGTGTGGGCCTAGCAAAAAATGGTGGTTTGGGTGGTTTTTGGAGAATTAATATGAAATTTCCCGTTTTTCTCCGTTTTTTTCATTTGTCAATGGGAGGAAAATAAGGAAAAATGTGAAGAATCTTTAAATTGGAAGTAAAATGGTCCAACATTTCCTCCAAAGTTCAACCATTTTTTTCGTTGTAGATGGCAGGATGGAGGAGCTATTAAGGAAAAGATGGACAAGAAAACGACGTCTACACTACACTAGATAGGCATGTTTTTCCCACTTTTTACATGAGAATGCCTGTTGACGCGCGCACGAATTTGAAAGTTTGACGCGCGCCTGTGGCATTATGGAAGGTCGAGAATGACTGTAAATAGTTGGAAATTGTCAAGAATAGTGTCAGGAAGACAAACCATGCGAAAAAAAGGCATTTTTAAGTTTTGTACGCGCTGCGAGCGCGCATAACGCGCGCGCGGACACGAACGGTTGGGAAATTTTGAAATGCTTAAAATGTCCTGAACCGTACTCTAATTTGATTAAAAAGTGATTTTGAGCATTTCTAAATTTTGACGCGCGCGTACGTGCGCGTCATGATGCGCGCGCGGATTTGGTTGACATTTTATGTTGACGCTTGACCTGAAGTTCATGTGTGTCAAATATGGTTCATTTTTGATAACTCGTTATGAAGATATCATTGATAATGTGATTTCACAAAATGGCGCCTGGATGACGTCACGATGACCTGATGACCTTGAAAAAGATACCCGAGCTTGAACTCATAGAACCTGATTACTGATGAAAATTTGATAAAAATTGAATCAGCCGATTTTGAGGAATCATGGTAACAAGAAAGTGGTGGAAAAATAAAAATACAGAAACACAATTCTGACGAAATTAAAAGGTGATCTGTCGTTGACAGACCACCTAATAAAGCTACAACGTGTGTGTCTATGGGGGAAATGGGCAATTTTAACTTTGAAAGCCATTTTCACCCTGAAGACGCCCGTGAAAACGCTTGAGCTATACGAGCTTTTTTTGTGTAGAATTTTTGCTCTATCGTCTGAATCAAGTCCCAAGTCTCTAGGACCACGCAAACTGAAGTTAGAGGTCCGAAAAGGGAATTTTTTCATCAAAAATTCACTTAATGAAGCCTGGATGACGTCATAATGACGTCGTGAACTTGATTTTTTTACTGTGAACTCTTCCTATCAGGTCTCATGACTGTGTCGAATTTGAAAAAGATTCACTGTTTCGTTTTCGAGTTATTTTCCCCGTAAAAAGGGGGGGGGGGGGTCCAAAAGACAATAAATGATTTTAAAAAAAAAAATAATTGAGCTACGAATGTGCCTTTTTGTGTGCATGATGTTTGGTCAAGATGTGATGATTGTGGAAAGATTCAGAAAGATCGACGAAGTTGTTTAGGAGTTATCGGGGTTGGCATTTTTCATTGTTGTGCGCGCACTGACGCGCGAACATAAGCGTACGCGCGCGTCTAATTTTCTGAAATTGACGGGATCAGTATTAGCTTTAATCCTGCCAAATATGAGTGAGAAATGACTTTCCGTTATGAAGATATGACCATGAACTAATACACGACAGGGAATCAAAATTTCCATAGAGTTGTACACAAACTACTGGAGACTACTTTCCAATAGACATAACATGCAAAATACGGCAGTTTATTGCATGGTTTGTGATTGTGTATGTTATAATAGTCGAACAAGATGGTAAAATGAAAGGCAAAAAGAAGCAAAAAAAATTTTTTTTTAATGGACGCACCGGGGATCGAACCTGGGTCACCGGATGGGAGGCAAGTGCTTTGACCAATAGACCAAAATATTTCCCATAGAGATAACACGTAAACGAAAAGCGGGATTCTCAAATCCCATTTTGTAGTTGAAAATTGGGCATAATCCCGACATCTGTTCAAAAATTGGAGACAACACTTATGAAAGCTTATAGTCTCAGCTACAACATATTAAAATCTGGAAGGAAATAGACCCATAATAACTGAGATACTGCCCAGAGAACGATGTCATGTAGATTCATGAGTCGAAAAAAAATCATCTTCCATAGACATAACACGCAAATAGGGGGAATTCTGACATGGCGTCTTTAATTGAAAATTTCACTATGATGCCTTCATCAAAATGAAAAATGGTGGCAAGTGATCTAGTAGAGAATGGTCTCAGCTATAACATATCAAAATTTGGAAGAAAATCGACCACCTATTACTGAAATTATATCTAAAGAATACAAAAATGATGACTTCATTTTTTTCAAAATGATATTTTTTAGTTCATGTGGAAATATGATGACGTCAGAACATGAGATAAGTAAAGATTCTGCATGAATTCAAATCTACAACTCACAGGCTTTCAGAATACGTAATGAAATTTGGGGGTATCCGTGCATTCTGAGGAGCTATGGCGAATTCTAGATAGGCATGTTTTTCCCACTTTTTACATGAGAATGCCTGTTGACGCGCGCACGAATTTGAAAGTTTGACGCGCGCCTGTGGCATTATGGAAGGTCGAGAATGACTGTAAATAGTTGGAAATTGTCAAGAATAGTGTCAGGAAGACAAACCATGCGAAAAAAAGGCATTTTTAAGTTTTGTACGCGCTGCGAGCGCGCATAACGCGCGCGCGGACACGAACGGTTGGGAAATTTTGAAATGCTTAAAATGTCCTGAACCGTACTCTAATTTGATTAAAAAGTGATTTTGAGCATTTCTAAATTTTGACGCGCGCGTACGTGCGCGTCATGATGCGCGCGCGGATTTGGTTGACATTTTATGTTGACGCTTGACCTGAAGTTCATGTGTGTCAAATATGGTTCATTTTTGATAACTCGTTATGAAGATATCATTGATAATGTGATTTCACAAAATGGCGCCTGGATGACGTCACGATGACCTGATGACCTTGAAAAAGATACCCGAGCTTGAACTCATAGAACCTGATTACTGATGAAAATTTGATAAAAATTGAATCAGCCGATTTTGAGGAATCATGGTAACAAGAAAGTGGTGGAAAAATAAAAATACAGAAACACAATTCTGACGAAATTAAAAGGTGATCTGTCGTTGACAGACCACCTAATAAATAAATAAAGAAGAAAAATCTTGACGAAATTAAGAGGTGATCTGTCGATGTACGACAGATCACCTAATAAAGAAGAAAAATCTTGACGAAATTAAGAGGTGATCTGTCGATGTACGACAGATCACCTAATAAATAAACTAGAGTTTAATTCGTCATGACGAATTAGGTGATCTGTCTTTCACTTTGTACGATCATGATTGTAATCAGGATGATCATAATAATGGGGAAATGCTAAACTGAAGATAGGAAGTCAAGAATGCCATGAATGGAGATGCTTCTTGAGGACAGGAATGTAGCAAAATGTGTGAAACGGTCATTGTAAAAAGATTACGGTGATGATGATAATGGTGATGATGATGAAGATGATAATATAATGATGGTGATGATAATGATATTCATGATGATTATGGTGTTGGTGATTTTGAAGATGATTGATGATATAATGATGATAATGATAATGATGATAATGATGGGGATAATGGTAAGGATCATGACTGCAATGACAGTGACGTTAACCATGCCAAATATGAACGAGAAATCACATTTCGTTATGAAGATACGACCATAAGTTGATTTGTAGAAAATGGCGTCTAGATGACGTCACAATAAGATAATTAAGATAATTGACTAAGCCAATTTTGAGAAATTGTGATATCTAATAGGACTAATGATATTGTAGGATAGCTTTAATACACGTCAGTGAAACAGATTTTCCATAGGGATATACATAAACCACTGCACAGCACTTTGCAATAGACATAACATGCAAAATAAGGCATTTTATTACTTGGTTTGTGATTGTTTATGTTATAATAGTCGTAGAGGATGGTAAAATGACAAGTAAAAAGAAGCAAAAAAAAAAAAAAAAAAAAATCGGCCCCGGGGATCGAACCAGGTACCTTGACCATGGTAGTCATGTGCTTTACCGATAGACCAAAATATTTCCCATAGAGATAACACGTAAACGAAAAACGTGATTCTCAAATCCCATTTGGTACTGAAAAATTGGGCATGATCCCGACATCTGATCAAAAATTGGAGGGCTTACTAATAAAAGCTTATAGTCTCAGCTACAACATATTAAAATCTGGAAGGAAATAGACCAAAAATAACTGAGATACTGCTCAGAGAACGATGTCATGTAGATTCATGATTCGAAAAAAAATCATCTTCCATAGACATAACACGCAAATAGGGAAAAATTTGACATGTCGTCTTTAATTGAAGATTTCAGTGTGATGACGTCATCAAAATGAATAATGGTGGCAAGATGTCTCGTAGAGAATTGTTGCAGCTATAACATATCAAAATTTGGGAGAAAAACGACCAATAATTACGAATCTAGAGCCAAATTTGCATAAATGTGATGACGTCAAAACATGAAAAATGGAAATTTTGACTTCTGGTGCCATTTTGATGACGTCATAATGTTTATATGGATGAAATGATACATGAAATGAAATCTATGATTCATACCCTACCTGATGATGACAAAAAATTTGGGGGTCAACGGACTATCTAACGAGCTACAATGAATTTTGTAGAGGCATGTTTTTGCACGTTTTTACGTTATTTTCGCCATAGACGCGCGCACGGATTTCGAACTTTGACGCGCCCGTACGACCTTATTATTGATTGAAATTGATTCAAATTGATGGAAATGATGAAGAAAAGTGTCAGGATTGCAAATCAATAAAAAAAAACAGCGTTCTAACGTTATTTACGATTTGTGCGCGCGTAAAACGCGCGCGCGGACGCTTACGCACGGACATTTTTGAAATGCTCAAACTGACCTGAAACGTGTGCAGACTTGATCCTACGTGATTTTGAGCATTTTAAAATTTTGACGCGCGCGTACGCGTACGTCCTGACCTCTAGATGACCTGTGAGGACATGACCTGATGACCCGTCATGTGAAGTTTATGTGATGTAAATATAGTTGATTTTTGATGATCGATTATGAAGATATAATCGATCTTGTAAATTTACAAAATGGCGTCTTGATGACGTCATGATAACCTGATGACCTTGAATGAGATGCCACATCTTGACATTGACCAGTCTGATAAGTGACGAAAATTTGAAGAAAATTGAGAATGAAATTTTTGAGGAATCATGGTAACAAGAAAATGGGCGAAAAATAAAAATAAATAAAGAACTAGAGTTTAATTCGTCATGACGAATTAGGTGATCTGTCTTTCACTTTGTACGATCATGATTGTAATCAGGATGATCATAATAATGGGGAAATGCTAAACTGAAGATAGGAAGTCAAGAATGCCATGAATGGAGATGCTTCTTGAGGACAGGAATGTAGCAAAATGTGTGAAACGGTCATTGTAAAAAGATTACGGTGATGATGATAATGGTGATGATGATGAAGATGATAATATAATGATGGTGATGATAATGATATTCATGATGATTATGGTGTTGGTGATTTTGAAGATGATTGATGATATAATGATGATAATGATAATGATGATAATGATGGGGATAATGGTAAGGATCATGACTGCAATGACAGTGACGTTAACCATGCCAAATATGAACGAGAAATCACATTTCGTTATGAAGATACGACCATAAGTTGATTTGTAGAAAATGGCGTCTAGATGACGTCACAATAAGATAATTAAGATAATTGACTAAGCCAATTTTGAGAAATTGTGATATCTAATAGGACTAATGATATTGTAGGATAGCTTTAATACACGTCAGTGAAACAGATTTTCCAGAGGGATATACATAAACCACTGCACAGCACTTTGCAATAGACATAACATGCAAAATAAGGCATTTTATTACTTGGTTTGTGATTGTTTATGTTATAATAGTCGTAGAGGATGGTAAAATGACAAGTAAAAAGAAGCAAAAAAAAAAAAAAAAAAATCGGCCCCGGGGATCGAACCAGGTACCTTGACCATGGTAGTCATGTGCTTTACCGATAGACCAAAATATTTCCCATAGAGATAACACGTAAACGAAAAACGTGATTCTCAAATCCCATTTGGTACTGAAAAATTGGGCATGATCCCGACATCTGATCAAAAATTGGAGGGCTTACTAATAAAAGCTTATAGTCTCAGCTACAACATATTAAAATCTGGAAGGAAATAGACCAAAAATAACTGAGATACTGCTCAGAGAACGATGTCATGTAGATTCATGATTCGAAAAAAAATCATCTTCCATAGACATAACACGCAAATAGGGAAAAATTTGACATGTCGTCTTTAATTGAAGATTTCAGTGTGATGACGTCATCAAAATGAATAATGGTGGCAAGATGTCTCCTAGAGAATTGTTGCAGCTATAACATATCAAAATTTGGGAGAAAAACGACCAATAATTACGAATCTAGAGCCAAATTTGCATAAATGTGATGACGTCAAAACATGAAAAATGGAAATTTTGACTTCTGGTGCCATTTTGATGACGTCATAATGTTTATATGGATGAAATGATACATGAAATGAAATCTATGATTCATACCCTACCTGATGATGACAAAAAACTTGGGGGTCAACGGACTATTTAAAGAGCTAGAGTGAATTTTGTAGAGGCATGTTTTTGCACGTTTTTACGTTATTTTCGCCATAGACGCGCGCACGGATTTTGAACTTTGACTCGCCCGTACGACCTTATTATTGATTGAAATTGATTCCAAGTTGATGGAAATGATGAAGAAAAGTATCAGGATTGCAAATCAATCGAAAAAACAGCGTTTTAACGTTATTTACGACTTGCGCGCACGCATAACGCGCGCGCGGACGCGTATGCGCGGAAATTTTTGAAATGCTTAAAATGACCTGAAACGTACTCCAATTGAGACCTTTCTTGATTTTGAGCATTTTTAAATTTTGACGCGCGCGTACGTGCGCGTCATGATGCGTGCGCGGATTTTGATGACATTTTATGTTGACCCTTGACCTGAAGTTTATGTGCATTTAATATTTTTGATTTTTGATGATCAATTATGTTGATATGATTGATAATGTGATTTTACAAAATGGCGTCTTGATGACGTCATGATAAACTAATGACCTTGAATGAGAAGCCACATCTTGACATTAACAAGTCTGTTAAGTGACGAAAATTTGAAGAAAATTGAGAATGAAACTTTTGAGGAATCATGGTAACAAGAAAAGGGGAGAAAAATAAAAATAAAGAAAGAAGAAAAATCTTGACGAAATTAAGAGGTGATCTGTCGATGTACGACAGATCACCTAATAAAGAATAAATAAATAAAGAAGAAAAATGTTGACGAAATTAAGAGGTGATCTGTCGATGTACGACAGATCACCTAATAATAATAATAATAAAGAAGAAAAATCTTGACGAAATTAAGAGGTGATCTGTCGATGTACGACAGATCACCTAATAACTAAAAAAAATATATATAAAAGAAAGAAAGAAATAAATAAATAAACAAATAAAATAATAAATACAAACAATACCGAATGCCCAAGAATCGGTCTGTGTGGAATTTAAATGGAATCGGGTGTGAATGAGGTATCCGTCACACCGCCAAACCGAATCCAACCCCAGCGATTCTTGACAGTTCGGTGTCACGTATGTTTTACTCCAGTCTGTAATTGGTGTAGGGTTGATCTCGCTGACTTGACTAAGGTATAACGTAATTACTCTTGGGCGCCATCATCATAAAGCTGCTGATGAAATAATGTATTATTATTTTTGTCTTCGATTTTATAATGGCACTTTTACTTTTTTACTTGGCAGACAACTCCCGCAACGTGTGGCATCCACTGTCATGCATTTTACCATTCGGCCTCTCTAAGAGCATACGATCTGCGTTTTCACTCGGTTGATTAGTTTCCCAATCTGAAAAAGGAGAGATTTCTTCAGGTGAATACAGTGATACGAATGACACGTTGTTAAGTATTCCGACTCCGACTCCCCACCACCACCCCGAAAATGTGCCTGCACGCTCTATACAGATGAAATGTTTAAGTAAAAGACTGCACACCTATATAAGTGGACTGCGCGTTGAAATTCCATTACACCATGATGATATACGATTGTTGCTCTGGGTAGTACATTACGTGAAAAATGAAACCTTAAATTACTTATTTCTCAAAACTTCTCTCTATTGACCTCATTTGGCAATTCATTAATCTGGTTTTTATTTTTCAACTCTGAAGCAAAGTGAAACATGTAAATGGTACAAAGTACGGAAAAAATTCGAAATGTGTGGTAATAATGATTTTAGATAAGCTTAGAAATACAACTCAGACAGTATACATCAAAATAATTATTTGTATTATTTTTTAGACATACTATAATTGTAAGGGGTTCAGAAAACGTGAGATTTTTTTTTTTTTTCGTGGGGGGGGGGGGGGAGGGGCAGGGGGATGGAAGATTCGTGTATCTTCAATATCACTGGGAGTGTCGTGGACCATTGGTAAACTGTTCTACGTTCGTAATGAACTCTAAACTCACTTCTGTAAGAGCTCGTAGTTCCTTCCCGATCAGTTACACACACCCATGTCCTTTGGGTATTCGACCGGTTACAGTTCTCCCACACCCAATAGGGGGTTATATGAGACTTGAGATGATTGTATTCTTCCGTGCTCTCTATGAAAAGTAGGGACGGACCAACCACATCCCCGTTGCCCATGGTAACCGCATCCAGATTATCGCAGTAATTATAAGCATCTTGCCAAGAACGATTTGGACCATTGATATTCAGGATGCATTTTGTTTTCCCATACACACAACCAACCGGGCAGATTTCTAAAATTGTTAGAGACGGGATGAAAAATAAACAACAGGCAGGGATTAGATTAAAAAAAAATCACATACCTTCCCGATACAAATAGAGCATGCATAAGGACATAATTTCTTATGTAGAGTAGATACTCACACACACACACACACACACACACACACACCCACGCAGACACGTTTACATGGCTTTACTTCCGAGGACAACTATTGTTCCTCTATTGTTACTCGTCCTCGGACAGTCGACGGAATAAGGCATAAATTCATTGTTCGACGATCGAGGACTATTGTCCGGCTTCCGAGGACCATTGTTGTCATGATTTTTTTTTTGTTCTCTGTCCGAAAATGTCCTCAGACATAATGCTAAACAAACGCATACTCACACACAGCACACAGGTTAAATTCTTATGTAATGAACTTGAAGCATATAATTATGGTTAAGTATGACTTCCTAAAGGAGAGGTATAGCAAGTGTCGGATTTTTACAAAAATGACACCAAGATTAGATTGGATTGGATTGGACTGGAATAGCTGACGTCATAAAACAAGTACTTTATAATTATGTTGCAAAGGTTACGACGTCAAAATAATAACCATATCTAACCACTGTACCAACTTTGAGTTGGATAGTGGATAATGATAAATAACAAATAATAATAATAATAATAATAATAATAATAATAATATTATTATTACTACTACTACTACTAGTAATAATAATACTAATAATGATATAAATAATAATAATAACCATAAATTCAATAATACAGAAATTCAGAAGAAAACAAAAGTCGCACTGTACTTGATGAGCAGCCAACATAATTGTAAGAAAAATAAGGAATGTACTCAATAATAAAAATTAATGATAATTGCTTTACAAGGATTCGTCAAAAATGAAAATTAGTATTACATTGATGATCATGAATATGTCATAAGGCCTTATTCGTTACCTTCAAACCTGTACAGCCCCCGAATAAAAATAAATAAATAAATGGATAAAGTAAAACATCCGAATCTCGGTTTCATACTTAAACGTGATTTAAAACGCAATGAGACAGCCACTAGTTGAGGACAATGGATGTCGTCATTTAACATTACGTCATCTAGCAGTATGGTATGATAACGCTCCGCCTCTGCAGATACCTGACAGTTTTGACTTAGATTTCTTTCAAAACCATACAAAAAAGCCTGTGGAGTTTTGGCGAGCCTGAATTACTTGATTTAGGCTTCAGTTTTTCCCCAGCGTCGTTAGAGTGTAAGTATTGTGGCAGCGAAAAGCGTTGCTCACAGTTCACGCGTGCTCACCAATGCTGTCCTTGTCTCGTTACTGGATGGGTATATAGTCACTCAGTAACAGCTATATGCCTGCCTGTTCAAAACAGAGTGTAAAGTAATCAAACATACCATATTCACAACGTGTTCCTCCGAATCCTCCTTGACAAGAGCAGCTAAATCCATCAAGTTCCTCCGTGCAAGCCCCTCCATTATGACACAGCTGTGGGTAACATGCTGTATATAAGATAGATAGATAGACAGTTACAGGTATGACGTAATGCACTAGGTGTTGCTAATCGTCCCTAAATAATTATAATTCAGATAATTTGATTGCACATTTAACGTTCTGGCGGAAATGAAGCCTTTCTTTCTGTTTAATATTATATAGCAAATATGTGACACTCCACCACAAAACGCCCAATAAGTCGCAATGGGAGTTTTAGTGTAAACGGCTGAAAAAAGGTTGTTTGGGCTGGGAATGTTTATTTATTTTATTTATTTATTATTTTTAATTTTCTGAAAGTTAATTTATTAAACTCACAAAATTTCGGGGTGAAATATAACGTTGAAATTAAGTGTTTTTTTTTTCTCTGATTCAAAATGACCATTTCTTCCTGGATATTTTAACTTTGTGTGTCAGCTTGCTGGGATCGTACTTCACATCGCTTTCATGGTATAGCTAAACAACTATGCACTGTCTGATATTCAAAATCTACAGAAAAAAAGAAACATATCTATTCTAAAGGGAGTTTTGACAAAGCCTTTTGTGCGACAAACAATAGGACATACATTAGACGCAAATGGTCACTCTTCTTCAGAGCCCGTTTTCTCTATTGTTTTAGTCATTAGCCTGTCTGCCACTTTGACAAACAATGGGACACACATAAGACGCAAATGGTCACTCTTCTTTAGAGCCCGTTTTCTCTACTGTTTTAGTCATTAGCCTGTCTAACACTCTGACATTCTCCTTGTAATTCATAAGGGTTTGCTTAGTCTATACAAGACACGTTTTATATAATTAAAAAAATAACTTTAAAGGTTAGAATTGTTTTGTCGTAAAGGGTCATATATTGTATTGTTGAATCTGCTATACGATAACTGTTGTTTTTTTTACAGCATATACATTTCAAGCATTTTTTATCATTGCATGTTTGGCTGATTTGCGACATATTCTCTTCATTTGTTGGCAAATAAAAAAAAACACAAACACATGATCACTTTACGCTTCATCTAACTTGCATGGAAAACAAAGTTATCATACCCGGATGTGCGCAGTATAAGCTTATTTTGTCCCTCGCTTCTTCTGGCGTTCTTACGGCATATTCAGGGTGATCACGTGGTAGATATTTGGGAACGAGCTTAACCCATTCCCCAGTATATTCGGAGACACCATAGGGGCAGATTTCCGGTGGTATTTCATGGCATGTTCCATCCCCGAGAAGGCCTGTCAGTTTATGTGAAATTAGAAAAAATATTTTCAAAAACATTAAATGCCTCCTTGTACCTTTTTTTTTTTAATTCATTTGTGTATTAGATAATGAAAGATATCTTTATAATTAAAAAAAAATGAATACATGAAATATGTTAACCCATTGACTACTGAATTATCTCATTCCTGTAGGCTTAATTTTAATATTCATGCAAAATTGGTCCCCTTTCGGCAATGGGCTGCAGCGCCCACCAACCCCCCCCCCCCCCCCCCCCCCCCCCTTCTCCGAGGATTTTCAAAAGTTCCGATATTCATATTCGGGCTGCTGGAATATCCAATTTTTGTGAAGCATTGCAAGGTTCCCAGATAATAATATCTTGTAACTTGTGTATATACAGGCGTAGCCAGGATTTTTCAAGGGGGCGGTTATGAGCGCGCGAAGCGTGCGAAATTGGTGATGAGGTATGGGTGCAGGGAGGGAGAGGGAAGTCCAACTATAACGTTCCGCCCAAAGGAATTGTTTGCTACGAGCCGTTATCTTTCCCTCAAAGTTGTTATAAAACATAAGAGCTTTCGAGCTGCGCGTGGGAGGGGGGGGGGGGGGGGGGATTCCCCCTCCCTGCACCCACCTCTGTTACATACAGTGCAGTATTGCGTCTAAATAATTGAAAAGGGCCAGGCGTCGAACTAACTTTTCGCCTAAAAAAGATGCTAGCTGTTATCGTTCTCTCAAATTTGCTAAAACATTTCTGGCTTCTCGCGGGAGGGGGGACACTTCCCCTTCCCTCCCTGCACCCACCCTAGTCATCACCAATTTCGTTTCGCGTGCTCACAACCGCCCTCTAAAATGAAATCCTGGCTGCGCGGTTGCATCCTTCACGTCTGCCCACCCCTTGAAAAATCCTGTCTACGTTTGTGCACACGCAAGCTACATAATATTATTATCTGGGAACCTTGCAATGCTGCACACAAATTTGATATTCCAGCACTTCGCTGCCCGAATATGAATATCGGAACCTTTGAAAATCCTCAGGGAAAGGGGGGGGGGGGGGGGGGGGGCTAAAGGCCATTGCCAAAGGGGGACACATTTAATATTAACGCATTTAAATACCAGTGTTCTTCCGAGCGAGCCAAAAATAATGCCACTTTTCCTTGTTTCTTTCCTTCCCTTCTTTTTTCCCCGTTTTCTTTTTGTTTTTCCTTCCTTTCCCTTTTCTTTTTTTCTCTTTTCTTCCCCTTTTCCTTTTATCTTTGCTCTTCCCTTTTCCCTTTTCCCCTCTTTCTTTTTGCCGACAAAAACTTTGAGCGACGTCCCTGTCTACATGTGCGATTTTCTTTAATTATTATTATGTGTGTGGGGGGGGGGGGGGGAGGGGGGTTAGGGTGCAGCATTTTTGTCGGCAAATTTGGGTGTCACATATTATATAAGTCATGTACAGTAATGTACAATACACTGCAGTTTCTAAAAGTGCTCAACTGGAGGAGCTGTGTATAATTTTATTGGCTAGATAGTTTAGCTTATGAGTCGTACAGCCTGTTTCACCCGAAGGTTCATCAGCGACTGACCAGTATTACAATCTTTACAAGAGAGCAAGACAAGATGACAGAAAACATGTTCAGTGAAGTAAGACAAGTACAATAAATGATTGATAACAAAACAGGTATTACAAGTACTACTGCATGGGATTACCGGGCATTAGGATTGTACAGTGACTGCCCGTTCAACTACGGGGATAAGGGTGAAATAAGGGTAAATATAGTGATGGGGGGGGGGGGGGGGGGGTTCATCCATATCCAGAAAGGAGGAATTTTTTCTTGTGTCTACATGTAGATGTGAGTTCAGATCTTGAGTTCAATGTGGTATCCTTGTTTGCTGTGATGATGAAGTATTTCTCCCATAGGCAGAGATTGCAGCGTTTTGTTCTCGGTGAGTAAGGCTGTGCGTGGCGGAGTATGTTCCAGGTTAGTGTGTATGGTGTGCCATCATCTTTGAGTTTCCAGATGTGTTTGCTGAGCTAAGTGCCGTGTTTCTTTCCTTTGTCTTTGAAGGAAGCTTTATGTCCGGCATGTCTAGTTTTGAATGTGGTGGCTGTCAGTCCTATGTAGTATTTTTCGTCCTGAGGAGTGGAGACCTTGGCTTGGTAGATGACGTTTTTTGTTGTGCATTTTCCTGGTAGAGGGCAGTCTTCTTTTTTTCGGCAATTGCACTTTTCCGTTTCTTGGCTGCGTTTCGAGTTGGTTACTTTGTTGTTATGTGCTTTTATGATGGCTCCCATGTTATCCATGCAACTGTAGCTCATTTTGATGGTGCTTCTGTTGCAGATTTTATGGAGTTCGTGTTCCTTGGGGAAATGTTGGTCGACCAGGGTCAGGAACTTTCTGCCGATGTTTGTGTTCACATTTTTGCTGTAGGGTGGGTTAAACCGGGTTATTGTTCGTTGTCTCCTCTTCCGCTGTGTCTTCGTTTCTTGGTTGTTCTTGGGGTTGTAGGTGAGGGTCACTCTCTTGGCTGAGATAAGCGACCTCATACCCAAGGAGAACATTGGCCTTTACAGAGACGACGGGTTAGCATTGATCAGCAAGCCACCAGCAATAGCCGAGCGTATCAAGAAAGACTCTGTGACAAGTTCCACCAGCTCGGGCTACAGATAACTGCCACAGCAAACTCGACGGTCACTGACTCCTGGATGTCACATTCGACCTGGCAAGAATGGAATACAGGCCATACTCCAAACCAGGAAACACCCACCAGTATGTGCACACCGAATCAAACCACCCATCAACCCATAACAAAGCGAATACCCCAATCCATACAAACTCGCCTGTCAAACATCTCCAGCAACCACGAAGTATTCAGCAATGCCAAACCAGAGTACGAAAAGGCCCTCCCTGCAGGAAGCCGGACACGGAGTGACCTCACCTACAACCCCAAGAACAACCAAGAAACGAAGACACAGCGGAAGAGGAGACAACGAACAATAACCTGGTTTAACCCACCCTACAGCAAAAATGTGAACACAAACATCGGCAGAAAGTACCTGACCCTGGTCGACCAACATTTCCCCAAGGAACACGAACTCCAAAATCTGCAACAGAAGCACCATCAAAATGAGCTACAGTTGCATGGATAACATGGGAGCCATCATAAAAGCACATAACAACAAAGTAACCAACTCGAAACGCAGCCAAGAAACGGAAAAGTGCAATTGCCGAAAAAAAGAAGACTGCCCTCTACCAGGAAAATGCACAACAAAAAACGTCATCTACCAAGCCAAGGGTCTCCACTCCTCAGGACGAAAAATACTACATACGACTGACAGCCACCACATTCAAAACTAGACATGCGGACATAAGCTTCCTTCAAAGACAAAGGAAAGAAACACGGCACTGAGCTCAGCAAACACATCTGGAAACTCAAAGATGATGGCACACCATACACACTAACTGGAACATACTCCGCCACGCACAGCCTTACTCACCGAGAACAAAACGCTGCAATCTCTGCCTATGGGAGAAATACTTCATCATCACAGCAAACAAGGATACCACATTGAACTCAAGATCTGAACTCACATCTACATGTAGACACAAAAAAAAAATCCTCCTTTCTGGATATGGATGAACCCCTCCCCCCCCCCCCCCCCCCCCCCCCCCCATCACTATATTTACCCTTATTTCACCCTTATCCCCGTAGTTGAACGGGCAGTCACTGTACAATCCTAATGCCCTGTAATCCCATTCAGTAGTACTTGTAATACCTGTTTTGTTATCAATCATTTATTGTACTTTTCTTACTTCACTGAACATGTTTTCTATCATCTTGTCTTGCTCTCTTGTAAAGATTGTAATACTGGTCAGTCGCTGATGAACCTTCGGGTGAAACAGGCTGTACGACTCATAAGCTAAACTATCTAGCCAATAAAATTATATATATATATTATATATTTTAATATATATATTATATATATATATTATTCACATTTACATTTATATATATATATATATATATTGTTTTTTTTACAGCATATACATTTCAAGCATTTTTTATCATTGCATGTTTGGCTGATTTGCGACATATTCTCTTCATTTGTTGGCAAATAAAAAAAACACAAACACATGATCACTTTACGCTTCATCTAACTTGCATGGAAAACAAAGTTATCATACCCGGATGTGCGCAGTATAAGTTTATTTTGTCCCTCGCTTCTTCTGGCGTTCTTACGGCATATTCAGGGTGATCACGTGGTAGATATTTGGGAACGAGCTTAACCATTCCCCAGTATATTCGGAGACACCATAGGGGCAGATTTTCGGTGGTATTTCATGGCATGTTCCATCCGAGAAGGCCTGTCAGTTTATGTGAAATTAGAAAAATATTTTCAAAAACATTAAATGCTCCTTGTACCTTTTTTTTTTAAATTCATTTGTGTATTAGATAATGAAAGATATCTTTATAATTAAAAAAATGAATACATGAAATATGTTAACCCATTGACTACTGAATTATCTCATTCCTGTAGGCTTAATTTTAATATTCATGCAAAATTGGTCCCCTTTCGGCAATGGGCTGCAGCGCCCACCAACCCCCCCCCCCCCCCCCCCCCTTCTCCCGAGGATTTTCAAAAGTTCCGATATTCATATTCGGGCTGCTGGAATATCCAATTTTTGTGAAGCATTGCAAGGTTCCAGATAATAATATCTTGTAACTTGTGTATATACAGGCGTAGCCAGGATTTTTCAAGGGGGGCGGTTATGAGCGCGCGAAGCGTGCGAAATTGGTGATGAGGTATGGGTGCAGGGAGGGAGAGGGAAGTCCAACTATAACGTTCGCCCAAAGGAATTGTTTGCTACGAGCCGTTATCTTTCCTCAAAGTTGTTATAAAACATAAGAGCTTTCGAGCTGCGCGTGGGGGGGGGGGGGGGGGATTCCCCCTCCCTGCACCCACCTCTGTTACATACAGTGCAGTATTGCGTCTAAATAATTGAAAAGGGCCAGGCGTCGAACTAACTTTTCGCCTAAAAAAGATGCTAGCTGTTATCGTTCTCTCAAATTTGCTAAAACATTTCTGGCTTCTCGCGGGAGGGGGACACTTCCCCTTCCCTCCCTGCACCACCCTAGTCATCACCAATTTCGTTTCGCGTGCTCACAACGCCCCTCTAAAATGAAATCCTGGCTGCGCGGTTGCATCCTTCACGTCTGCCCACCCCCTTGAAAAATCCTGTCTACGTTTGTGCACACGCAAGCTACATAATATTATTATCTGGGAACCTTGCAATGCTGCACACAAATTTGATATTCCAGCACTTCGCTGCCCGAATATGAATATCGGAACCTTTGAAAATCCTCAGGGAAATGGGGGGGGGGGGGGGGGGGGGGGGCTAAAGGCCATTGCCAAAGGGGGACACATTTAATATTAACGCATTTAAATACCAGTGTTCTTCCGAGCGAGCCAAAAATAATGCCACTTTTCTTGTTTCTTTCCTTCCCTTCTTTTTTCCCCGTTTTCTTTTTGTTTTTCCTTCTTTCCTTTTCTTTTTTTCTCTTTTCTTCCCTTTTCCTTTTATCTTTGCTCTTCCCTTTCCCTTTTCCCTCTTTCTTTTTGCCGACAAAAACTTTGAGCGACGTCCCTGTCTACATGTGCGATTTTCTTTAATTATTATTATGTGTGTGGGGGGGGGGGGGGGGAGGGGGGTTAGGGTGCAGCATTTTTGTCGGCAAATTTGGGTGTCACATATATATAAGTCATGTACAGTAATGTACAATACACTGCAGTTTCTAAAAGTGCTCAACTGGAGGAGCTGTGTATAATTTTATTGGCTAGATAGTTTAGCTTATGAGTCGTACAGCCTGTTTCACCCGAAGGTTCATCAGCGACTGACCAGTATTACAATCTTTACAAGAGAGCAAGACAAGATGATAGAAAACATGTTCAGTGAAGTAAGACAAGTACAATAAATGATTGATAACAAAACAGGTATTACAAGTACTACTGCATGGGATTACCGGGCATTAGGATTGTACAGTGACTGCCCGTTCAACTACGGGGATAAGGGTGAAATAAGGGTAAATATAGTGATGGGGGGGGGGGGGGGGGGGGGGGTTCATCCATATCCAGAAAGGAGGAATTTTTTCTTGTGTCTACATGTAGATGTGAGTTCAGATCTTGAGTTCAATGTGGTATCCTTGTTTGCTGTGATGATGAAGTATTTCTCCATAGGCAGAGATTGCAGCGTTTTGTTCTCGGTGAGTAAGGCTGTGCGTGGCGGAGTATGTTCCAGGTTAGTGTGTATGGTGTGCCATCATCTTTGAGTTTCCAGATGTGTTTGCTGAGCTAAGTGCCGTGTTTCTTTCCTTTGTCTTTGAAGGAAGCTTTATGTCCGGCATGTCTAGTTTTGAATGTGGTGGCTGTCAGTCGTATGTAGTATTTTTCGTCCTGAGGAGTGGAGACCTTGGCTTGGTAGATGACGTTTTTTGTTGTGCATTTTCCTGGTAGAGGGCAGTCTTCTTTTTTTCGGCAATTGCACTTTTCCGTTTCTTGGCTGCGTTTCGAGTTGGTTACTTTGTTGTTATGTGCTTTTATGATGGCTCCATGTTATCCATGCAACTGTAGCTCATTTTGATGGTGCTTCTGTTGCAGATTTTATGGAGTTCGTGTTCCTTGGGGAAATGTTGGTCGACCAGGGTCAGGAACTTTCTGCCGATGTTTGTGTTCACATTTTTGCTGTAGGGTGGGTTAAACCAGGTTATTGTTCGTTGTCTCCTCTTCCGCTGTGTCTTCGTTTCTTGGTTGTTCTTGGGGTTGTAGGTGAGGGTCACTCTCTTGGCTGAGATAAGCGACCTCATACCCAAGGAGAACATTGGCCTTTACAGAGACGACGGGTTAGCATTGATCAGCAAGCCACCAGCAATAGCCGAGCGTATCAAGAAAAGACTCTGTGACAAGTTCCACCAGCTCGGGCTACAGATAACTGCCACAGCAAACTCGACGGTCACTGACTTCCTGGATGTCACATTCGACCTGGCAAGAATGGAATACAGGCCATACTCCAAACCAGGAAACACCCACCAGTATGTGCACACCGAATCAAACCACCCATCAACCATAACAAAGCGAATACCCCAATCCATGCAAACTCGCCTGTCAAACATCTCCAGCAACCACGAAGTATTCAGCAATGCCAAACCAGAGTACGAAAAGGCCCTGCAGGAAGCCGGACACGGAGTGACCCTCACCTACAACCCCAAGAACAACCAAGAAACGAAGACACAGCGGAAGAGGAGACAACGAACAATAACCTGGTTTAACCCACCCTACAGCAAAAATGTGAACACAAACATCGGCAGAAAGTTCCTGACCCTGGTCGACCAACATTTCCCCAAGGAACACGAACTCCATAAAATCTGCAACAGAAGCACCATCAAAATGAGCTACAGTTGCATGGATAACATGGGAGCCATCATAAAAGCACATAACAACAAAGTAACCAACTCGAAACGCAGCCAAGAAACGGAAAAGTGCAATTGCCGAAAAAAAGAAGACTGCCCTCTACCAGGAAAATGCACAACAAAAAACGTCATCTACCAAGCCAAGGTCTCCACTCCTCAGGACGAAAAATACTACATACGACTGACAGCCACCACATTCAAAACTAGACATGCCGGACATAAAGCTTCCTTCAAAGACAAAGGAAAGAAACACGGCACTGAGCTCAGCAAACACATCTGGAAACTCAAAGATGATGGCACACCATACACACTAACCTGGAACATACTCCGCCACGCACAGCCTTACTCACCGAGAACAAAACGCTGCAATCTCTGCCTATGGGAGAAATACTTCATCATCACAGCAAACAAGGATACCACATTGAACTCAAGATCTGAACTCACATCTACATGTAGACACAAGAAAAAAAATCCTCCTTTCTGGATATGGATGAACCCCCCTCCCCCCCCCCCCATCACTATATTTACCCTTATTTCACCCTTATCCCCGTAGTTGAACGGGCAGTCACTGTACAATCCTAATGCCCTGTAATCCCATTCAGTAGTACTTGTAATACCTGTTTTGTTATCAATCATTTATTGTACTTTTCTTACTTCACTGAACATGTTTTCTATCATCTTGTCTTGCTCTCTTGTAAAGATTGTAATACTGGTCAGTCGCTGATGAACCTTCGGGTGAAACAGGCTGTACGACTCATAAGCTAAACTATCTAGCCAATAAAATTATATATATATATATATATATATATATATATATATATATATATATATATAAATGTAAATGTGAATATATATATATATATATATATATATATATATATAGGAAGAAACAAATAATTTCTTGGTACTGCAAAATTTCAATATGGCACGAAAAAGAGACATGATAACGAAGCTTTTCGACCTGCACTCATCAGGTTATCACGCAGGTATAAAACAAATTACTTGAAATCAACTATATTATACTCGGTGAACCCGGACGCAACCTAGACGCCGTAATTTCAGAACAATCGCAAAGCTTGGACGAACTCCTTTTGTCTGCACAGAAGAGGTTCTTGCGATTGGATATAAGCAGCTTCCAGAAAGCGTAAATGCGCTGAGCTTCTGGCCGGGACATAATTGAGAATTGATCGTCGGCATAGCTTTGTGCGCAAGCTGGATTGTTCAGCAAGTGGAGACCAATCGCTGAATCGCATTTGGCTATCTTTGGTCTGTTAGCGTGCATTTCAGATTTGCAGGCACGGACGGGCTGCGTGCGCTGATTGGTTGTACGGTTCCGAATAATCGAGGGAATGTGTTGTTTAATGCGATCAGCCAACCGCTGAGAAGTACGGCCCACGTACCTGGCATCGCACCGGCAATGAAATTGGTAAATAACATTACTCAAGTGGGGGGTGGGTAGTACATCCTTGCTAGTTGACGGTAGCATCCTGTGTGTAGAAAACACAATGCGTGTCGAAACCGCGTAATAGCAACGTGACACTGCGTGTTTGATCTGACTGGCGTATTTCAGCCAGTCTTAGATTGTTTGTCTGTTCATACTGTTAGAGATTCGTTTACGTTTGCTAAACTCGTCCGCGATCTGCCCTTGATAATAGTAATTGTGTTATGTGTTCATTCGATATCTCTAGCCTATTTACCAACGTGCCACTGAAAGAAGCTATTGACATTTGTGCTTCTTATCTCTATCATGGCGACTTAGACTCACCACCTGTTCCTGAGCCCGTATTCATTGATCTCATGAACTTTGCCACTCGCGCGGTTGAGTTTAGTTTCAATGATACGATGTATTCACAGATAGATGGTGTGGCTATGGGATCCCCATTAGGCCCCGCGCTTGCTAACATCTTTGTTGGCTTTCATGAAATGCGCCTGCTACAGAACGCACCGATCTTAATATAGTCCCACATGTGTATTGTCGGTATGTTGATGATACGTTTGCAATTTTTGATAACCGCGCAGCGTGTGAGGTTTTCCTTACACAACTGAACCGGCTCCATCCCGCGCTAAAATTCACATGTGAAATTGAACTGTCCAATGCGCTCCCATTTCTCGACGTTCTCGTTGAGAGAAGTGATGGGAAATTCATCACTTCCGTCTACCGCAAGCCCACATTCACCGGGCAATACACGAGATGGGACTCGTACAGTGCAACTTCATACAAGATTGGGCTCATTAGAAACTTAGTGTGCCGCGCCCATAGGATTTGCTCTGCGTGCAAATTAGTTCCCGAAATCGCGAAAATCAAAACTATCCTCCTTGACAATGGTTACCCTGAGCATGTTATATCTCGCACCATAACACGGACGCTGGAGGCACAATCCAAATCCGACACCAGATTTGGACCTGACAAATGCCCGTGTATCTCAAACTACCCTGGAGGGGTAAGGTATCTGACAAATACGCCAGTCAGATCAAACACGCAGTGTCACGTTGCTATTACGCGGTTTCGACACGCATTGTGTTTTCTACACACAGGATGCTACCGTCAACTAGCAAGGATGTACTACCCACCCCCCACTTGAGTAATGTTATTTACCAATTTCAGTGCCGGTGCGATGCCAGGTACGTGGGCCGTACTTCTCAGCGGTTGGCTGATCGCATTAAACAACACATTCCCTCGATTATTCGGAACCGTACAACCAATCAGCGCACGCAGCCCGTCCGTGCCTGCAAATCTGAAATGCACGCTAACAGACCAAAGATAGCCAAATGCGATTCAGCGATTGGTCTCCACTTGCTGAACAATCCAGCTTGCGCACAAAGCTATGCCGACGATCAATTCTCAATTATGTCCGGGCCAGAAGCTCAGCGCATTTACGCTTTCTGGAAGCTGCTTATATGCAATCGCAAGAACCTCTTCTGTGCAGACAAAAGGAGTTCGTCCAAGCTTTGCGATTGTTCTGAAATTACGGCGTCTAGGTTGCGTCCGGGTTCACCGAGTATAATATAGTTGATTTCAAGTAATTTGTTTTATACCTGCGTGATAACCTGATGAGTGCAGGTCGAAAAGCTTCGTTATCATGTCTCTATTTCGTGCCATATTGAAATATAGGAAGAACTTAATTCCAAAAAGGAGCTAAATCCATTTTTGGCCGAAATTGATTTTTTAAAGATAAATATGTTCTCAGATGTGGGAATCGAATGCATATTATCGCCTATTTGTGCAAAGTTGAAAAAAATTGTATAAAATTGAGGTTTCATTCCAAATGGAGTTAAATCCACTAAGTATGGTAATTTAGGATTAGTTCATTTAACCTCATTCCCTAAATCTATGTAATAAGATTTTAGGCACATGTTGAGGCTACCAGTTCACATCAGTGCAAAATTTTGACAATAATTAACCGAGTTTTAATATTTTTATGAATATTTTTCCATTTAGCTCCTTTTGGAATGAAACATCGAAATATCCCTTTAGAAGAGATAAGAAATTCTTTTGAAATATTGTTTCCAAAATTCTCAACAATTGAACTTCAGAAAAAGTACTCTGCTACCAATATTAATGCCTTTCCTGTTAAATTTTAATTGTTAAACGTCTTTAAATGTGCAGAAATATATATTCAACCAAGGTTTCAATCAAAAACGAGCTAAATCCATGGAAAAAATATTCAGACAAATTTCTTAAAAATTGAAACTAATTGCAAGATTTTAAAAACATGACTGCATTAATTTAAGACAATAATCATACCATATTATAATCATAATCGAATAACAGTGGACAGGGGAACCTGGTAAATTAAAAAATATGGATTTAGCTCCTTTTGGAATGAAAATGTTCTTATGTGTTTTTTTCATATAGATGTCAGTCTGTCTCTGTATCTCTCAATTTTTCTGTCTTCATCTCTCTCTCTCTCTCTCTCTCTCCCTCTCTATCTCTCTGTCGATTCATTTGTTCTGTTTATCACTCGTTGTCTCTCCCCTGGACCTTCTTCTGCTCATTATAATCGTCCCTGTATAATATATATATATATATACTAACTGTATTCTTGCACTCATAAACTCTCTATGTCAGTTATACTATGATTGTCTACAAATAATGTCAGTGAATCCTTACTATGACTTTATTTGACATCAACTGAACTCCAAATATGTGAAATCAATAACTTACCTTCGATATGTTGGTTGAGTATGAAGAATATTATAGTAAGCTTCAAAGACTGTTTAAATAAAGTTAGAGACATTATAGGTCAAAAAAGTGTAGGTTTTATTTCATAGAACATAAGATCTAAAAGTAATTCGGAAAGGTTAATTATTGTAGTACTTAAGAATAATTGTGTATTGTGGGGTTTTGGAATCATACAAATGAAAACATATTTACGCAATCCTCCCTAGAATCGATGACAATCTGTAAACACAGATATTGGTATTTCGAAATTCTCACGCATTTTTATTTTGTTGTTTTTTCAACTATTGCCGGCAATATTAAGAATATAGGGCATTTAAACCCAAACTCCTTTAATGAGTCATTGCTAGTTTGACTTTCTTTAAAAAAATAATAAAAGATGAGAAAACTATACATCTATGACACTGTTATTTACCTAGAATCATAGTCAACGTACCTTGTATCTCAAAATAAGCTACGCATTTTCAAAGATCTGATATTAAGATGGCAAAGGTAAAAACAAATTACGTTTTAAAATTATCGAAGACAGCATATACATACCATACTGGCACATCTAGCACCAAGGGCACCCTGTATCAATATGAACAAACTGTTTAGTATGCACACTCTGTGCCAACGAATGTCTGTCACCATCCCAATATGTAGCATTTTCTTTCGGGATGGTTGGGGGGGGGGGGGGGAGGGGGAGAGAATGAGACTTAGCCCCCTAAAATTGATGGTGATACAAATCGAGTAAAAACAAATCCAAACACTTGCATTATTTTGCACGCAGAATGCTAATATCAGGACTAAATTCATAAATATTCGTCATATTTATATAAGGGGGAGGAGTGAGAACTCGCACCACACCCCATATTGATACGCCAATATTAATGCACCGGCTTCGAAAGCGCTTTCACCACGACGAGCGCATATTGGAAAAGTGATATCAGTTATCACGATAATAACATCTACAAATGAAGATATATGAAACTCGATGATTAATATTATACGTTGGCATAGCCATGCATGCGTAAAGACGGTCATGCATAATAGATGATCACAGTATATCGCTTTATCATCCACTAAAAACGAAGTACGACAAATTACCTTAATAACATCTAAACGAAGGAATATTAAATTCGCTGATAGCTTAATAGCCGCTGAATATTCACAACAAATGCATTCTTATTTCAGGCCATATTTTGTGCATACATAAATGCAATAAATACTCCCCAAACTTGTTAATCGTTAGAGGGAAGATTGTTTATATAAAACCATTGACAGGATGGTACTACGCCTTATTCGTCATAGGCCATATAGACATTTTCGGTCTTTATCTCACATGTCGCGGTAAATTCCTGCAGTTTACTCGTGGCTTTTTTAAAGCTTATCAAATCAGCTGGTTTGAGAATAGTAATCCATTATTTAGTCTTTTACTCAGGTAAACATAGTCATATAATAAAACACTTCTCGTAGATTTTAAAATTAGACATGTTTAAAGATGAAGTAGGCATCGGTCCAATGTGCAAGGAATTTGTCCTTATTCAAGACGCCATAATGACACATAAGACCTATCGTAAGCACTACTATGGGATTCTCTATTATACATGTGTTAAACTATATATGGGTATATATATATATATAAACGATATATAAATATAACGATACATTTTATTGCCTGCTGGTCATAATGTGTCATGGCACTAACCTTGTTTGCTTCCCCATTATTCTTAATTGTTAGATTCAACATTATCACAGGCTGTTAGAAGACATACAGTTAACAACAAAATTATTCATACCCCTTGGAAAATTCTAGTTTTTTGCATTTTTCCTAAAAATGAATGGTTAACTGAATTTAATTGCACATCACTTGAATACATTTAGTTATCATCTGCAAATGAATGCTGTTTCTGGTTTCACCTCATTTGCATAACAATAGAAGAGGTAAATTATCCAAACTGGGTGATGTTCAAAATTATTCATACCCTTGGTGATCTATTGACTTTGTCAATCAGTATGAATCCAGTCCTTGTGATTAATGCTCGTAACACTTTCTTCACACTGTCACAATGCTTCTGGAGGTCTCTACTGAGATATCAGGCCAATACCTGGTCTCCAATGGCACAATCTCCTTGAGGATGTTGTCCACACATGCCATCACCTGGTCTTCAGGGGATTCGATGGATTTAAAGCAGATTTTGTGTTTGCAGGTGGTGTAGTTTTAGACGTCATGAGGATAGGACTATGATATTGATATTTTCGTTAATATTCCTTACATTTTGATGACAATTCTGTATCTAAGTTGAAATAAAGCACTCTTCCTGGAGAGACTTCCCTAGAGGCATTCACTGTTGCACTGTCAAGGGAAAGTATTTCCTGATTCTTGTCGTCCATTATCTATTAAGAATGTTGAGGGAGCCAATGGTAGTTGTCTAAAGTTTGGATGGTGCCAATTTTATCAGTTATTCAATTACACTGATTGACACATTTTTGATATGGACACCTGCAAGTGGGTACTCTAGTGAAGCTTAAAATACTGATCTTTATGTTCCAGTGCACTGTCAAAGTGGTAGCATTTTGTGCACTGCAGCTGGTAACATGGAGGGCATATGGTATAAATTTGGTTTACATTCATTTTGATATCAATGATTGTAGTTTTCATACCAAAGATACAAAGAATATACCAAATGAAGATTGATATACAGTAACAGTCAATGTGGGATGTGTATGGTACTCAAAGGTTACATACTGTTATTCATGGTGACCTGACGTTAGAGTCATGCAATGACTTTAATATCACCAACATGGCCTTCCTGAGCACTCTGATTAACAATGGGGCCAATGAATAAAGGTGAACCCTCCCACAGGCAGTGCAAAAGGGAAGGGCGCTTCAGGAATGGTGCTTTGCTTCATAAGTAGATACAGAATTTTCATTAAAATGCATGGAATAAATGACCGAAAATTTCAATATCATAGTCCTGTCATCATGAAGTCGATAACTGCATGACCTGTAGGACACGAAGTCTAATGAATTCCCTGAAGGTCAGGTGAAGGCATGTGTGGACACATCCTCAAGGAGATTGAGCCATTGGAGAACAGGTACTGGCCTGATATCCCAGCAGAGACCCCTCCGGAAGCCTTGTGACCGGTGTATTAAAATAAAGTGAAGTACAAGCATTAATGACAAGGATCGGATTCATACTGATTGACAAAGTCAATAAATCACCAAGGGTATGAATAATTTTGAACATTGCCCAGTTTGGATAACTCACCTTTTCTATTGTTATGCAAATGAGGTGAAACCGGAAACGGCATTCATTTGCAGATGATAACTAAATGTATTCAAGTGATGTGCAAGTAACTTCATTTAACCATTCATTTTTAGGAAAAATGCAAAAAACTATAATTTTCCAAGGGGTATGAATAATTTTGTTGTTAACTGTACGTAAGGCAACGTAGCAACTTTCGTGACATGCAATTGGATTTGTACAAATGTAAGTAAAAAAAAAAAACCCACACATTAGACCTTTCTGGTTCACGTCATTATTAGAAGATGTAGACAGGTGTGACACGCGCACGTGTGCGCACTCATGGAGCTACAAATAGTTCCGTTAAGCATTCTCTATGGGAGGTTCCTCCATGAATTTGACGTACGAAAGAGCACACGGGCACGTGTAACAACTATCTCTCTTCTTTAGCCATGGTGCAAGTTCTCACGCACACCCACGCATCAACAAAAATCATTACTAATATGGAGCAAAAAAACGATGCATTTAGGTGCTTCTTATGATTCCAATATTGATGTTTATTCATATTCATGGTTTCCAAAGCTCAAAACTTCTAGACATCAGTGATCAGTATATTACAGGTTAAATTCTGAAATGGGATGCATGGTATAAAGGAGCACTTGTACTCTATCGTGTATATAGGTGATTACCATTCAGTCCATTTTGCCTTAATATATCTATAACTGCATGAATATTCTTTATTCCGAAAATATAAACACTATACAATAGACCTACATATCGAAAATATATATCATAAATGGCACGAAAAAGAAACATCATAACGAAGCTTTTCGACCTGCACTCATCAGGTTATCACGCAGGTATATAACAAATTACTTGAAATCAACTATATTATACTCGGTGAACCCGGACGCAACCTAGACGCCGTAATTTCAGCACAATCGCAAAGCTTGGACGAACTCCTTTTGTCTGCACAGAAGAGGTTCTTGCGATTGAATGTAAGCAGCTTCCAGAAAGCGTAAATGCATTCGAACACCAGGAGTTATATCTGTGGTCTCGTCCAGAGACTATTAACCAAAAGGTAACAAAGACTGGAAAATAATACTAATCATTGCATGTTATAGGCCTTCTTGATGTTGATAGATCAAATGGATCAGGAAAAAATCCTGCTCTATAGCTGTTCACAACATATATGATTTGATGAAACACATATTATGATCGTAAAGACTCCAAGATATGAGAATAAAAGCAATTTTGTAGCCTGTTGTATAACATTTGGTAATATGCGAACATTACAATGACATTATAACAAAATCTGACAAGAATGTATACAATTATTATGAAAGGGTATTGAAATAACCCTTGAATAATTTATTGAAAGTATTTTAATCGTGTGAATATTTTTTCATTAAATCTATAGTCAATATAATTTGTTTCAACTTTCATTTCAAACCCCACTGATAAGATGTTATTAATTTACCTTAACCCCTCTGGTTGATTTTAGTTTGTTGGTTTCCGTTATGTGGTAAGGAACTTCTGGTAGATTTGTAGACGTTTGTAGTGCTGGGGACCCTGTCCCAATTTATCAAAACAAGGGATAAACATTTGGAGATTTTAATTTATACATGTTAATTCATACAATAAACAGCTTGAGTAAAGCTCGCTCTTCAATGACCACTCTACGGAGTGATACTATGACGTCATAACACGACGAGCGAACTCAGAGATGGTCGCACATAATACACAACCCTATGATAAAATCCTGACTCTCTTCAAAACCTGTCTCTACACCTTAATGGCATTCAACACCGTTGGTGCAATTTGGTTTTAAGTCGTGAAGTGAGTGATTGCGGCTTTTTTGGAGAATAGTATATACACGATGGATTGACCGTGGCCGTTTTGTGACAAACTGACAATATTTGATATTATGCTATGTTCACGTGGAGAAGGTTTACGGTTCACCATGTGTGTTGGTAGGAGGAAAGTGAAAAAAGGAAATTAGAAATGGATAGACGAGGATGACAAGAGAGAAAAGAAATATTCTTTCGTGACAATGGGTGAAGTCCTGAAAAGGACTGTAAACTGGTTCACCAGGTTTATGGATAGGTGAAGGGTGATGGATGATCTGTAAACCAGATGAGATGAGATGAGAAGACTTGGTTGATGATCGATGGATGAGTAGCGATGGATTGAGTAGCGAAGGTTTGAGTAGATGAGGCTTGAGTAGGAGGTTACTCGACGTTTCGGACAGGTTGACTGTCCGTCATCAGTGAAGTGTGCTAGACGAGCGGCGGGGTTTTATGGTGTGTATGCGGACGTCGGAGGAATCGGCGGCCGGTGGTGTGGGCGGAGTTGCTGTCGGTGGTGGCGCTATTATGTCCGAGAGTTGAGTGGGCGTGAGTGCGGATGTCGGAGGGATTGGTAGCGGGTGGCTGGCGGCGTGAAGTCCTTTGTGTGGTTGATGGTCGAGGGCAGAGATTGTACCGGGTTTGAGTAGGTGGGACGGCGAGCTGTGGTGTCGCGGGTGCGTCGGCCACACAACCAGCACCCCTGACAACTCAATCCACTGAATCGCCGCCCACCAAACCCACCGACTCACAGCCCACTCAACCCGCCGACCAGCAGACCATCCAGCACGCCGACCCGCCGACTACCAACGCCACCACGCCACCCAACCCGCAGGCCTTATGTAATTATTTGTTTATACTTATCATTTCGTCTTTCTATCTTTCCTTATGTTATTTTTTGCGTTTATCCCCATACTCTTTGTTTTTATCCTTCTATCTTCTTCTCTTTCTATCTTTCCTTATGTCACTATGCCACCCAACCCGCAGGCCTTATGTTATGCTTTGTTTATACTTATAATTTCGTCTTTCTAACTTTCTTTATGCTAGTCTTTGTTTTTATCCTTATGTTATTCTTTGTTTTATCCTTCTGTCTTTCTCCCTTTCTATCTTTCTTACGTTATTCTGCGTTTTTCCTTCTATCTTCTTCTCTTTCTTTCCTTATGTAATTCTTTGTGCTATCCTATTCTTTCTTGCTTTCCTTATGTTATTCTTTGTTTTTATCTTTCTTATGTTTTTGTTTTTATCCCTGTCATTTTGTCTTTCTATCTTCCTGTCATTTATTATTTGTTTTTCTAGCTTCTATCTTCTCCTCTTTGTATATTTCCTTATGTTATTTGTTTTGTCATATCATTTTCTCTTTCTTATGTTATTGTTTGTTTTATCCCTTTATCTGCTTTGAGCCTAGCAGTTACATCGACATTGAGAGAAGTCTGTGTGGTTTCGCCTCCTCGACCACTACGTAGAGCGATCATTGAAGAGCGAGGCTTGCCCAAGCTGATAAATGTCGATTGCTATTTCCCAGATAGCACATAAGACTCACGCCATTGGCCAGTGCCGGGTGCCCCTCAGTGCAATTGTCGTACAGCATGGTTCATCAGATGGTCCATAGGCTGGACCATCCAGTGCTTATGAATTTACATGTCATTGACACCCTTTCATTACAGTTTTCTCTAAGTCATTGAAAAGAAAGACGACAGTCAATCATAAAGTATTTAAGTACCTAAAGTAGCCTAAAATCAAATAATGTCATGTTTCATGGCTATCATTTTTACAAACGACCTTGTAATTAAGAGACATCCAAGCAATCAAATGACTGCTGATCGCAGCCCGAACACTGCGTGTTCGGGATGCCGCAGTAAGGGCGCACTCCATTTAAACAAATGCTTAATATTTTCACGCGGTTCGCACTGTATGTGCTATACTATCTCATCGACAAGAATACACAGTTCAGACTTTTTCGCCCATCAGTACAGAATATTATCGTGTTTTAGTGCAGGCTGCTGAAAAGATGAAAACCAATATAATAATATAATAACCTTGATGGTAACCAAAGCTCGCCGGATGTAATGTTGATTATCATGACGGGTTACGTCACTTCCGCTTATAAGTCCGCTTTGGTGTTACACCTACTGATTGCGGGACTGAGTCCGGCCTCAAACCACATCCAGCGATGGACTGGAACGGAGGCGGCCTCAGTCCAGCTTTAAAAAAAATGATGTTACACATACGTCGAGCCGCCATGTGAAACAGGGGTCTGAGAAAACAAGAAGTATGTTTTTTTGTTCGCAAAAAAATGAAACCCGCCCCTTTTTCCTTAATAGTATCAATACAAGTCTAATTAAATATCTAAACGATTTGCTAAGACATGTTAATGATTTAGTTGGAGCCTACAACATACCTTGTTTATTCTTTAAGATGCGGTAAATAACCACTGTAATTATCACCTGGATAAAGCCACATGCTGCTACTATATACAAGATCCAAATCGGCTGGAAAGCGCATTGGTAGTTACAGTCTGCAATTTAAAAGAGATAACGACCAATAGTCTTCCACAAGGATGCTCTAGTCATACGTCGGAAAGAAATAATGTATATTATTGGTTGAAACCATGGGTAACAAAACAAGTACAAGTTAACATTGTTATCGTTGCTGTCTAATATTTATGGATAAAAGTTATCATGATTTTTATTGACTTCTTTATATTCCAAAAATCGAAGCCTCACTACCCGTCAAATATATATAAAATAAAACATTTGTTATTTATATGTTCTGGGGAACCTAAACAAAATTACTGGTATAATTATTAAATTGCACCTTAAACAAAGCGCTCGATTCAGTCTAGCAATTCTGATAGATAATCAACGAAGGAATGAATGGATGAGTTATTACCAAAATCACAATGATACATACATCTTGGTAAAAATCACAATAACATCTTGGTAAAGGGAGCTAACAAGTATTATGATAATCGAGGTTAGCGCCGTAAAGTTGATTACACAAATCAATAGTCAGCAAATTAATTGAAATGTACATCTCATATATCGTTTTGAAATAATACAGTATACATTATTTACAAACAATAAAAATAGTAACAGTATAACAACAACAGTAATAATAACAATAATAACGAATATCAGTCAAGAAATTGTGTTATCGTTAAAGCTAACTAAAGCCCCTACCACATGACAACAACATGCCAAAGACATATAGGTAACTTACAGCAAAATAATATCCATACTAAAATGAATAAATAGCTACAGACTGAATTATAAAAAAGAAATGGGGCGCTTTCAAAATTCAGTGCTAATGCAATATATCTTCGTAGGAATGCAAAAAAATGTTGGGAATTATGAACCCCATGGAATGGCAATTTTATGTTTTGGAATTATTAATGTTCTGAATTACGAACCTTCGAGAAAAAACGTGGAGCAGCCGTGAAGCGTAAAAACGTCTCCAGATTGAATATCACTACACAACTTATCAGTGTAGTCCTTATAGCTTCTCAGATGCATTTGTTACTAAGGTCAATACTTTATATATTTTAATATAAGTATATTTCTGGTCATAAAATGCATATATACGGACATGATGTGGAATATCAAAATTTACTAGAATTTTGTCCCTGCAAATTTTTATCATTTTGGCACTCAAATTTATTTTTCGTACATTCAATTTAACGCGAATGTCGCCGTCGGACGAATTCCGTAATTCAAATGAAGAATCCGAGCATTCAAATTAAATAGCGGGAAAACAAACTCACATAATTATGTGCATTCAAATACGAGAACGTTTTTTTTTCTTTTTTAGATACGCACATTCAACTTAAAACCGTAAGCTGGCCGTGTTAACTTGAATGCACTGATTAAAAAAAATGCACGATTTTGCAAACTAAAACGGAATTCGTCCGATTGCGACATTTACTTTAAATTGAATGCACGAAAAGTGAATTTGAGTGCCCAAATGATGTAATTGCTAGTGGAAAACCTATACAGTGCGAGTCAGAAAAGAATTTACACTTTTAGAAATGATTATATTACAAATATCATAGTTCTTGCACCGCAGTTAGATAGAATAACTCTTCCAGTTCTATTTGATACCACATTTGTGGGGTATCAGTAATGAATTTACTGGATAGGAATCAACTTATGTGTCTGAGGGAAAAACCCATTTGCGCCAACATCAACAATAGGGCCATGGAGCATCGCTGCCATGGAGCTCAGAAATGCGTCGAGAGAAATTGACGCCATGCGGAAGATTGACCGAAAGCTATGTCCATGTGCTTAAAATAACTATGAAAAAGGACTTTCCAGTGAAGATTACTGAATGTTATGATTTATTTATATATTAATTTATCTACTGGTTGTATATTTGTCTTGATTAAACATAATTTATGCATAAACTTTACGCTCAATGTTGGGGGGGGGGGGGGGGGGCACAATCCAGAAAATGGCGGATCGTCTATGGTCAAAAGGCATACTTTTCTTCCAAAGGGGGGAGGGGGGCACGGGTCGGAAGTGCTCCCCCCCCCCCCCGGATCCGCCAATGCACTGTAGTATGTTTTGATATTCTACATCATATCCTTATATGCATTTCATGACAAGAAATATTCAACGAATAAATGGAAAAGGACGGCTAACCTTGTAATTCTCCATTAGCAGTTGTTGAAGATGAATTTTCATGAGATCCCGCCGATACATTTTCGCTGTTGGTAGTGATTTCGCCTACACATTTTTGTGTGATATATGAACATACAATATAAAAGATAAGAATCGTATTGTTTCACATTCTCAAAGTCTATTCCTTTCGGCAAAACTGCAATGCATTAACATGAATTTTAACACACAATACTACACCTGTCTTGCAGGGCCGTACACCTGAGTGGAAAGTTTATTGTTATTAATTTATTAATTTATGTCTTTATTTATTTATATTAATTAATAAATTAATTTCCTTTGTAAAAAGGCACTTGAAAAACGTGAATAGCTCTTTTTTCTATTTGTCCCTCAGGCTCTCGATTTCTTTTGTATTTTATGATGTTTCATCTTTTTCTATATTTTTATTAAATTTACGAATGTTATCTCAAGCACCAAATCCCAAAGAAATCAGAATAAAAGACGATAAAAACTACATTCGAAAAATAAACTCAAGACAATTTCAAAAATGTTACTACTATTTATTTAAAAAATATATATATATTGTTAAGAGTAGGAAATAAAATAATTGTTCATATAAATAACGCATTATCATGAAATTCTGAGGATCATGACGTGAACAATTTACTGTAGAAAGGGTGCTTTAAACATTTGATTGGAAGACACGAATGTCATGTGTTCCAGCCTCTGTATTTGCTACTTCCAACCTTATTGATAAATGGGTACCTGGTAGGAGGGAATTCTCGCTACCTCAAATATGCAATTTTCGACGTAGATGGCAATATTATGCATGGAAATGGTCCGCATCTTCGTCAACTTCACTTCCGGTCCGTATTGAAATACTACGGCTTATGAATAAAATGAGTTCTAAAATGCTTAATTTTTGGATTGCATGACATAAACCACTCAAATTGTCTCAATAAATCATGGTATCTTTTCAAACATGTCCGTTAATTTATACTCAAACTCGAGGATTTTTATAATACCTGTGTACATTTTCAATGCAAAAAGACAAACACTTGTCGACCCAATCGGGATATTGTCAGCACTGCGCATGCGTTGTTTGCATGACAAACGCCATCTGTTGGCGAAATTGCGTATTTTGGGTAGCGAGAATTCCTTGAACACTGTGAGCTCCGAAATCGGAAACCTAGCTAGAGACGGGGTAATGGTGCCTTATAGGAACATTGCATGGTGGATATGAGCGGTATAAAACTATCGATTTTCATCATTATTACCCACGCCGATGAAATCGGCAGGGTTATGTAAAGGGCTCCGTATGTTTTTTTGTTTGTTTGTTTGTTTGTTTGTTTGTTTGTTTGTGTACAAGATAACAAGAGAACGGGTGAACGGATTTGCACCAAATTTTCAGGGAATGTTCAGAAAGTGACAGGAAAGAATTGATTAGATTTTGGTGATGATTGGTTGACCCCTGCAAATTCTGTGTGACCTTGAACTTTTGACCCTGTAGTAAAGTATAGGAACTTCAGTTCAGAGAGTGACAGGATAGAAACTAGAAAGTTTGATGACCCCAAACTTCGCCTGCCGACGCAGAAATATTTTGGTCAATCAAAACACTCATTACTTCGTCTCACCAAAAATCTATTTCAGGTTTATGAATTTTAGAAGACTTTTAGACCCATTATTTGCTATTTCACTTCAAATCCGCACGAGCCTGCAATGAATATTCAAAGCCAACGTATCCCAGCAACAAGGGATTTTTCGCGCTTGAACTGTACTCTCGTTGCGAAATCGAAAGCGGCTAGGTATACGGTATACGTATAGCCTAACACGTCTAATTTCTCCTATTTCTTATCTTCTGTGCATTTCTGTTTATTTTCCCCGGTTCTTTCCACTTTGTTGTGGAAGTTTTTGTGATTTATTTTATCCTGGTGGACGTGTAGTACGTGATTTTAATTGTTTTCACCGAAAACATTGAAAATCTGGTGCGTTTGTTCGACGTGAGTGAGTCTATCGCACTCGCGAGTGTTCGCGTGTGTTGATCTGAGTGAGTGGCTGAGTAGCTGTAGTGTACGTACATAACTATACACAGCACTGTCGCGAAGTGCCGGCTGACTGTAGTATTGAGTGAGTAAGCTCTGTGCCTCGCATGCACGTCATTTTCAAGTCGAGATGCAACTTCTTTTGTCGTCCTATTTATTTTATCCAAGCCCGATGAAAAAAAAAACAACAACCCGAATTGCAATGTAAAGATAGAACATGAATACATTTACTAACACTGACATGACTGAACCAAGGCCGTACGCAGCGGGGAGGGGGGGGGGGGGGCAGTTGCCCCCCCCCCCCCCTGCCCCCCCCCCCCAGAAATTTCAAAATCATACTTTTTTTTAATCGGGTTTTAGACTTCAAGTTATGGGTTCCTTTGAAAGCGATCATCTTGCCCCCCCAGGAAAAAAAATTTCTGCGTACGGCCTTGGACTGAACACTGAATACAACTGATTGCTAACATTTTTTTTTCTCACCACGCCACGCTCTCTGACATGTCTAATCAATTACTTTTAGGGGAGGGATGTTTCAATAATAAAATATCTTTTTCAGAAGAATTTTTTCAAGGGTGGGGACACACAAAGCTATGACCTGGATATGGCAAAATTTATTGGGGGGGGGGGGGGGGAGATGTGCCTCTTGTTATCCCCTTTGAATGGCTACTGCTTACAAAAATAATCGCAACAAAAAAAACCTATTGGGTTAAGGCGTGGGTCTGCCGCCTTTGACGGCCTTTCTAGTTGTTATTAGTATTATTATCGTTGTTACTATTAATGTATTATTATTGTTATTATTATTATTATAATTATTATTCAACGCATTGAAACAAACTGAATATATACTGAAATATATCAGTTTAACTACAGCCCAGCAGTTTATTTTTGTATGGGACTTTTTTTTAAAGAACATTTTTCACTTTCATTATTTTTAATCAGGTGCTTAAACATACTCCGGTTTAAGGGATGACGAAGTGAAAGAACAAATCACGAAATGATACACCATGACAAGGTCACAGCATTGTGGGGAAGGATCTGTAACTAGCTGTTCTCACATCATTTTTTTTCTTGCCGTCACTGTTTGTTCCCTAGTGCAAGCTAATTCTCTTTAACTCTTTCAATTCCAATGTCATATCTATGTGACAGGAAGACTTTTCATCTTTATTCACCAAGTGCTCGATGACAGGAAAGGCATGAAATGTATATGGTGGGCAATGTATATTATTTTGAGCATAAAACAATTATGCTACCTAAGAAATTTTCAGAGAAAATTGCAGATTTTTAAAAAAGATATTACCTAATTTTAACATTAAACTGCAGTAAACAAATTTGATTTCATTTGATTATTTTTATTTATTACCATCAACAACATTTGATTACAATACCTTTTTTATACAATGATAGTTAACTATAAATAAAGAAAAGCATTGGTTGGTAAAAGGGGCCAGATAATAGCATAATGCTAGTCAAGCCTGACCCACAAAAAACAAAAAAAAATTAATAATTACCCAAATTAAAAATAATAATAGTTAACAATGAACTACAAAGAGTAGAAAGTAATGATGTTAAAAACATTTCTTGTACATATATAGACTATGTACATGAACGTTTTCATTTATGATTTACTCAGCAATTGTGTCGTAACAGAATTCCGAAACCTAGACCTGGTTAATGTTATTTTAAAAGGTAATCTATTCCAACATTCACTACCAATGAAAGACAATGAAAATTGACCTTGGGACGTTCTAAATTTTGGTAGACGCAATTGTCCACTTTCATTTTGCCTTGTGGAGTACCTATGCTGTATAGTGTCAGAGTAATTTACTAAAGTATGAGGCAAGTTGTTATTATACAAATCAAACATGAAAGTAGAAATTGACAAATCATGGAAATCATGTACATTAAGGATTCGCAAACTTTGGAACAAAGGAGTTGTATGAGTTCTCCATTCACTGAATGTTATAGCACGGACCGCCATTTCCTGTGAATACAATACGCATCTTAGGCTAGTCTTATAAGTGCTTCCCCACACCTCTATTCCGTAAGTAATGTCTGGTTGTGCAAAGGCTTTATATAACAGTATTAAAGTGCGCCTGGGTACAAAATGTCGCGACCTAAATATCACTCCAACTTTCTTTCTTATGCACTGATTTACAAAACGAATGTGATTATTCCAAGACGGATGTTTATCAAATGTTGATTCCAACAAAAGTGGCAACATCAGCTTCTTTGATTTCCTCACCAGCTATTTTCAATTTACCATTCACACCTATGTTTTCCCTCCTGCTACTTATTAGCATGAAATTAGTTTTCATTGAGTTTATTGTAAGTTTATTGGCTATGCACCAGTTTTGTATCTTCTGTATGTTGTCATTCACTTAATCTGCATCAGTTTCGACCTGGTCAGCTGGAAAAGTATGGAAAAGGTTCGAATCGTCGGCAAAACCCAAAATTGAAATATTCAGTTACTGAAGGCAAATCATCAGTTGGCCCTAGTACTGATCCTTGTGGAACACCACATTTTATATCTTTCTTTTTTATGTTTGTCCAAACTAAACAAACTGAAATCTGTTACTAAGATTTTAAGATTAAGTGTTTTTAACAATTCAAGTGGTAACCCTCGAATGCCATAATTGGAGAATTTACCTACAAGTATATCGTGATTAATGGTGTCAAAAGCTTTCTTAAAATCATTGAAAATACCAAGGGTAACTTTCCCCTCATCTATAGACTTCAAGGTTGCATTTATGAAATTGATTAATTGGTACTATATTTCTCCCGAAAACCATACTGACGGTAATAGAAAACATCATTTATTTCTAAAAATTGTATTAATCTCATATTTTTTAATTTTTCAAATATTTTGCCTAACACAGGTGGAACCGATATGGGTCTATAGTTATCTGGATCCTCTCTCGAGCATTTTTTATGAAGGGGAGTAACCTCTAATCTCTAATGATAAGTTAAATATATATATGCCAGTGGATGCGATATATAAGCAGCGCTGTCTTTAATTTTGCTGGAATATTATCGTGACCACAAGCTTTTTTTTGTATCTAGTAACAATAATTGAGTTCTAACTTCGACTGCAGTTATTGGTTTCCAAAATAGAGATTGCTCAGTATTCTGACCCCAAATATTCACCATATGTTGTACCTCCATTTGGCAATTCATCAGCTAAATCTGGTCCAATATTCACAAAGAAGTCATTGAATGCATCAACAATGTCAGACTCAGATGTCAGTTGCTCACATTTTCCATGAACCTGCTTGACAAGTCTGTCCACCTCAACACTTCCACGTGATCTATTTTTACCAGCTAACAATTCATTGATTATAGCCCATGTCTTTATTTGTGTCATTCTTATTATTATTTAACAAATTGCAGTAGTAATTCCTTTTATTTTTTTTTAGTATAATGGTCAGTACATTTCTATACTTTTGGTACTTATCCACAAGATCCTGACGATGATCTGATGTAATAACTTTGACATACGTTGTGTGTTTCACACGAATCGATTTCCTGATCCCTCAAGATATCCATGGCTTCTAGCAGCCTTTCTCTTTCCTAACTGCTTATTAACTAACGGTGCATGTTTATTACATATGTTCAAGAAAGAAATGCAGAAATTAGAATAAGCTGTGTTGATATTTTTAATTTAAATGCTGTTACCCAGTTAAAAGCAGCAAGATCTTCATTGAAAGTTTCTATATCATATCTTTTGTAACATCTATACCGTTGAATGGCTTATGATATTGTGAAGTTTGATGTATTGCAAGCTTTGATGAATGGTATTTTTCTTTATTCACTGTAGGTAAACAGTGTAATTTTTCCAGAAAAAAATGCCCTTTCGTAAAACGAATCCCCGTGAATTTCTAAAGAGAATTCAAACTCACCAAAATTTAAACGTGTTTAGATAATCTTAGCGCATTTTCTGTTGTAAACTTCTTTTTTTGTACAGAAGAGCATATAAATAAGGCAAGTGTCTCTATGTATAAAAGTATTTCTAAATAAAATAACATGATCACAATAAGCTGATCATGAATATTTTAGGAGAAGCTCGGCTGGACGCAGTTAGAAAGTGGAAAGTCACTATACCATCAATATGCAAATAATGAACAAAGTCACTAAAAGGTCAACGGTGAGCTCATACAAAAGGTTACCATAGCAACTGGCGAAAGCCCGCTCGCGGACGACCCGCCATTGCTTGACCTGTTTCTGCCCGAAGGCAACAAATTGTAGTTTTCGCGTCTCGAATGTTGAATCGTTACATCAGCAGGCTTCACAGAAATGGGAAAGAGGAAAGCACCAGCGTCCAGGCAACCTTCACAGCCCAAAAGTTTAGGCCAACGACTTCTTCTCGACAAAAAAGGACAAAAAATAGTGCAACTACAAGAGAGGCAGATACGTGCCTCACTCGCAGTCGCATTGCAGCGGCAGCTACTGGGGAAGCCAGTGGGATAGCGGAGTCGTTGGTTACAGGCAACGAGACAGCCACCACCCAGTCCAGCGGGACCGTCTGCGCGACAGGCCAGCAACCGCTTCGCCCACAAATGACAGGTAATGTCCCTATCCGAATTGAAACATCAGAAGCCCCATTAAACGTAAGGGTCAACCACAGCAGGCACCAGACAGGAATAGATTCTGGTATAGATCTAATAGCAGGAACAAATAGACCCAGTTCCACATTTGTGACCTCTTTTCCATCCATAGTGCCAAGTGCTAGCCTGCTCCAAGAAAATTTTGAGAGAGAAACACAAGAAGCATTGAATAATGGTGCAACTGCAACTCACACCAATATTGGGCACATCACAAATAATTTACAAGGCTCTGGGCCACGGGGGCAAGGAGTTCAGACACCGACCCCACCCAATCACACTGACACATCCCCCCTGCACCCGGTGGGGGACAGGTTGGGCATGTCTACACCCCAAAATATAAGGGACAAAATTTGGAAGGGGGAGTACATTGATCTCAACACACTCATTGACAGTCAAGATACAGTAACTCATGCCATGCGGGACTATACAGAGGAACATACAGCTAACCTCGCAGTGACACAGGTAGAAGGGAGGTGGATCTTGAAACCCTCCCCCACCCCATCCAAAAACAAGATATTCTCTATTGAGACCTGGACTAATGCATTTCTGGTGTACATGAGCATATATCTTGAAGCTAATCCCACATGCATGCATGCATTACTCAAATACTGCCACCTCATTCGAACGGCCGCTTCCCGTTACCAGGGTTACGGCTGGAGGGATTATGATATTGAATTCCGACACCGCCTCCATAGGAGGGGTGGATCATGGGCAACATTAGACGGCGAGCTGTGGCTCCTCCTCGTTATCAGTGGGGGACCACCCAGGGCGCAAAGAGGCGTTGATACATGTAGGTTACCCTATCAAAGAACTCCATGGGGGAGTGGGGGAGGGGAGAGACACCAGTCTGCACCCCCAGCAAAATAGAGCGGGAAGACATTTCGATAAGTGGCAAATCTACCTCCACTATTTCATTACATGTTGCAGCCCTGTCATACATACACAACATACATGGGTGGACAGACCCCACAGGACACTTTATTATCAGGAAGTTACAGGAAGGTACATGTAGCAAAAGAGACAAGAAAAAAAAAATAGGAGATGGCAGGAGACCCATTACATGGTCCATGCTAAAAAGGGCTATTCCCACAATACAACTGGTGTGCTTTTCCCATTACGAAACACTGATGTTCAGGGCTGCCTTTTCGGGTTTCTCAGAGTGGGAGAATTCGCAATTCGTAGTAAACATGAGGAGTCAGAAAAAGTGCTAACAAAAGACGACATTCTACTATGTCAGGGTCCAAGGCATTTTATGGTAGTGCGTATCCGATATTCCAAAACAGACCAGTATGGAAAGTCTACCACACTAATGGGGTGTTGCAAGGGAGTTGCAACTGATCGGTACTGACCAATCAAAATTATTGTTGTAAGCGCATTTTTTTTTTTTTTTTGAATGGGGAGACCCTGAACCATTCAGAATGGTTGTTCTAATTTACTTTGCAATTTGCAATTGGTTGCGGCCTTCTTGCAACACCCCATAAGAATACAAGGTAATGAAATTGAGAACTTATGCCCAGGTAAGGCCCTCCGTTAAAGGGCCCTTATTCTGTCACATAGACAGCTCCCCCCTAACCAGGTACCAATTCAGTGCAGTTTTGCAGAAAGCATTGACTTATGCAGGCACAACCCCTAGCCAATATGGCACACATTCATTCCGCATAGGGGCGGCAACCACAGCAGCCATGGAAGGGATTCCAGGAGAGGAAATAATGGTCATGGGCAGGTGGCGCAGCGAAATCTACAAAAGGTACATAAGATAGGCATGCAGGGCATACTAAGATATACATAAAGAGTCTAACATGAAAGGAGCATTTGCAAAAATAAGGATACAAATTACAAAGAAAGAATACATACACATATATGGTAAAATAAGCATATTGACCGAAATGATAAAAAAATAAACATAACAGCAACAGTAATAATTTCTTACGGAAAAATAACAGTAAATGATATAAATTTAAAAATGGTGATTGATGAACAGTAAATAAATGAACAATGCAATTAAATCACATCCAAGTGCCACAGAACAGGGGCTAAGCCATACCACATGGGGAAATTATGCATGGTCGCTTAGTACCAAGGTACTGCAAGAGGCCATACCAGCCCCCATGCACAGCCCTAATACTCGCCAGACAGCTACATTTTATAGGGCACAGATCATCCAATTCACTGACTGCATTGACCTGTTGAAGAAAATAACACCCCACTGTAATTGCATTCGAGCGTGATACTCATTGGGTTGTAGCAAGAGATACTGCCGGAAGTTTTTGTTTTTGTCATTTCAGGGCAACCCCGGATATGGATAGTAGGGGATAGCATCGTACGCCGAGCCAAGGAGAGAGCCGCAGCAACAAACCGTCTCCAGCTGGGCACACCATACAGCATCCAGTGGCACGGCCAGGGTGGTGCAAGACTGGCTGACATGGAGAGGATGGTAGACAACAGGCTAAGGTTTGCAGCTCCCCGATCATTGGTCATACTCCACCTAGGCTCCAACAACATCGGCCAAACCGACGCTTGTGGATGTAGGATAGGCATCAAAACAGCCCTTAGCCTACTCAGGACCAGGATGCCAGAAGCTCGAATCCTTTGGTCAATGATACTTCCCCGCATATTCTACTATGGAAAGCGATCATCTGGCTCTACATCCCAAGAGGCCCTGGAAGGTGTACGATTGTCCCTGAACAAGTATGCGAGGCGACAAACGAAACATGTGGGCAATGCTTCGGTAATACAACACGACATAGACAGGGCCAATCACAATCTCTTTGTTAGAGACGGTATTCACCTGTCAGACCAGGGGTTGGATATCCTAATCGGGAACTTCGAAGACGCCGTGAAGGAAGCTATAGTGGCCTAACACAAAGGAAAATTGATGTATGCAGGTCTTTGCTCTAATGCTCTAATGCTTTGCTCTCTTTGATCTAATGCCCTCACGAGCATGGACAGAAGAACAGAGGCTATCAAGGCACAGTAGCATTATTATAAGGGAAGTGGCAGCCCAGTAACCTCACATTGTGAACCCTGATGTATCCACAGACCAGGTTGCTGCATACGCATAATCTTAAGCCTGATTGGAGGTTAATCTTATAATGGGACAAAATACATTTGAGGTTGTATAATTCCCAACACAAGAGGTTGGATCCTGCCCACGGATCAGACAAACCAGTCAAAGTTGTTAAATACAAAGCATCAAATAAAATTTCAAAATAGGCCTCATTCTTTTAAATGAATAGACGAAACATAACCATGGTGAATGTAGAGACATAACCATATGTGCACAAGCACTATTGGAAGCTGTGCAGCCCCCTGCCCAGGACATTGCCACTGTGGTCGGGTGGTGGAGAGGTAATCTCGGTCGCACTGCGCATAATACCCAAGTGGGCCATAAGGGAATTTTCTCCAGCATATCTCTCATAAATATGGGAGCGTTGCCATTGCACCTTGCTGGTTTTTCGCCCTTATCACCTCCCGTACTTCAGTGGCAATTGTCCGCCAATTGCCCCGGTAGAAACTGGGGCAATTAAGTCAAATAGATGGCACATATCGGAGAGAAATGGCTACTACCACCCAAACTGAGAAAAAAAAATTGGGTGGAAGATGTCTGGGGGCCTTAGCATCAGAAAAAGGATGTGAATTGCCACTCTAGGTACCATCCTGTTATGAGGATAGAAATGCTCCCACATTTTTAAATATACTGGAAGTTAGTCAAGTTACTAAGTTGTGAAGAAGTTATTAACACTCTAAGTTATTATATGACTGGCCGTGTTATCATGTGCTTGACACAATACAAAGTGTCAAGTTTTTAAGCATATTGTTCTGGGTTGAATACTGCCTTGTGTTAAAAGCAGATTGGTCAGTGTTAAACATATCATTCAGTGTGCTTTACTATTGCTTGTATTCAAATGGCACTAACTTTTTATCGCTGCCTTCAAGCAAAATTGTGTTAAAAGCAGATTGTTCAGTGTTAAATATATTGTTTGTTATACTATGACTTGTATTCAAATGGCATTAAGCTTTTATTGCTGCCTTCGAGCAGAATTAAACAGCAAGCAATGGCAATTATGAGTCCACAGTGCTTTCTTTCCAAAAGATGATATGGCATATCAGGGTTTTGGAGATGAACAATTCACTATTAATTGCTTTTCACTTTGATTAATCTCAAACAGGAAAAAGTGAGAAAAATGTATTAAAAAAGGAGTTTGTAGTCCTATCTTTTTCGTTTAAATAGCTCCGAACAATTTGGTCCTCTCACAGCTTTAAATTCATAAATCAAAGGGAATAAATTATCACTTTGTTTTAGAAACATTATATTACATAAACCGTTGAAAATGAATATTAATTCAGTGCATACAAACCGGGCTTTAACACACAAAAAAATAAAATGTAGCATTGTGGATTTTCATATGATTTTTACTTCCATCAGTAAGTATACAAATCCACAATGCAACATTATAAGATGGAAGTAAAAATCATATGAGAATGAAAAGGAACTGTCACATGTTTAGTGTTTAGAACACCAATCCCAATCAAAACAATGTTTAACTCCCCAAATGTGTAAGTTCACATGAAAACAAGTGCAAACCATCGCCAGTTATTGCAGTACAGTATAGATCTACCGGCTTCAGACAACGGATGCTGTCGTGTAGACGCTTGCAGTGGAGCCATATCTAACTCTTCTCCTCGACAGCTGGCGCTCTTTCTCTATCTCTCTCTTCCATCCACACAGGTACGTAATCTACTACTGCGTTTCATATAAGAATGGCATTGATGGTATGCATATTATTATCCATTTTAACAACTTTTAAGGGAAGTTGATTTCGCGCTTAGTTTTGTTTCGATAAATACTTGACAAAAATTTGAACCTTAAAAATTATAATTCATCTGCTTTGTTTCCTGCATACAACATTAATTTTAGTGTGAAAAGCTTGGAGATACATATCGTCTTGTTCTATATTGTATGATATATACATAAGGAAAAAAGTGTCGTCAATCGCACGTGGTATTTATTGTTTACTCACATGCATGTACCTGTATCAAGTTATGGAAGCCCGATTGTGACAGCAACTTGTCCGTTAAATCTAAACATTAGCAGGACGTTAAAGATTTGCAAAAGCAGAATATTAAAATCTACGGTGTGCTTTGAAGAAGCAGATGATTGAGCCTCCTTCCTTGAAACACCAGAAATGGGATTTCATTTCGACCTATACCACCATAGAAAAATACATGCATTCCCAGCATAAATAAGGAGTCTCAGAAAAACAAAACCGCAAAAAAATAACAACTAAATATTAAATCTTCCAAAGTAACGGATTAATTTCAATAGAAACATTTGTAGGTCATTCTGTAAACATTAATTTTATATGAATTTCACGTTGATTAAAACAAAGCGTGGAAATTATTATTATTATTACATTTGCCAAATGTAAAACAGCACAACGAAATAAAAGTATACACGTAACAGGCGTACACAGTACACCACTCATCGCCTCAGCATTATCACTGAAGCAATCCTATAATTTATTATAATTTTCTATTAAAAAGGATCTTTGTAACAATGTAGAATAATACCTGACAGTGTTGCGACTATTCATAACAAAATAAAGTGTTGAAAGTAGGAAGTAAAAGGAAGTTTCATAGAACTGGCATAATAAATAATTTATTCATTTTTACAACTCAATAAATTCTAAGTATCATGACGTGAACAATGTTCTGTAAAAAAGGTTGTATTCGAATGATTTAAACATTCGATTGGAAGATACGAATGTCATCTGTTCCAGCCTCTACATTTGTCACTCCCTTACCCAATTGATAAATGGGTACCCGATAGGAATTCCTTGAATACTGTAGCACCGAAATCGGTAGCCAACCTAGAGCCGGGGTAATATGAGTGCCCTGCGTGGTGGATACTTAAACTTTGACTGAAAATGTGTAATTTGCTGCCTCCACTGTAATTAAAGTAACATGCTGGACAACTCTTTTATCTCCTCACGATATTCCTGTTTTGTTTCGTTTTCTCCTCCCCCCCCCCCCATATAATCCTATCTCTCAATTCTATCGTTTTCTAATATCATCTATTATTTTAAATTGAAAAAAGAGAGAGAAAGCAGTTTAACCATTTCCCTTCTTTTTCATCGAAAGATGGCGCTACGAGATAAAGTTGAAATCTACGGGTTGACTAGTTGTATGTAGGAAAATAACTGTCACTCACTGGATATTACGAACCTTTTCAGTGAATAGTGAAATTTGTTCGTTATTGTCTCTTTTTTCAGTTAGTGATCTATTCCAAAGGTTTCAGTTATCTATATGGCGCTTGAAGAAAAGATACCGCAGACTAACGTGGTTGAACTCTGCACCCCCTACTCCCTGGCGGTGTTTTTTTTTTTTTTTTTGGGGGGGGGGGGGGGCATTTGATACGTGCATGGGAAGGAAATTCAGTTTATTTGTTCATTTCGATAAATACACTCTGTATTTTATTTTCTGGCGATACATCGATGGCTTTCACCCAAAGCTATGCTGACAAGTTCATCCTGAATTGAGAGTGGTAAGAACATCTGTAGGAATATCTCTCATCCTCCTCCTCCTCCTATTCCTCCTCCCCTTCCCTCCTACTCCATGGACAGTGATGTCTTGTCATACGGTGCCATTCTCGTTATCTGGGCTCGGAGAGCTTACACTTTGGAAGAACATAATGTAGAAACATAACCCCCTTCCTCATCCAGCTACTCTTTACCTCCCTACTCCATGGATAATGATGTTTGGTCTTTCTCTTGGAGTTTGTTACCCTTGCTAAGAATACCTGTATGAACATCCCCCCCCCCCCCCCCTCATCTTTCCACTCCTCTATTTCCGCTTCCCTTTCTCTGGGAATTCTATAGAGAGTGATGTATGGTCATACAGCTTGCTTTCTGGAAACTTTTTGCTCAGGAAAGTACAACTATAGGAATATACACCATCCTTCTACACCTCCTTATTTTTCAACTATATTTAATTTTTATCATTTATATCGTGTAAATATGCATCCAAAATAAATATACTACCAAATATTTCTTTAGCCTTCCTTGCAGCATTTTGGGTCGTAGTACCATGGCTACACTGTAGAAACCAGGGTGTTATTTTAATTTTATTTTTTTTACTATTTCTAGGGCCTATAAAAGTTCACTAAGTAAGCACGGGCACAAAAGCGATTTTTAAAAGCACTTGAATTTCGCACTGATGTTGCTTTTGCACCTTTTATCAGTAGTTATACCTAGTTACAGCGGTGGTGTTTAATTTACACCCTGTTTTTCAGTCTAATATGTGCTAGTTTAATACGTTGATGTCGTTTCATCCAACTTGATGCAGAACGTGCATGAAAACCATTTAACACTTATATTTTCCCTCTGCCTTCACACGAAAACATCACTTATAATTCGTTGGAAAGCCCTTCATCCCAATGCCAAACCTCTCTATCATATAGTTGAAGCACTTTGGTTTCATTGTATCTGTCAGAAAGCGAAACCTATCAAGCAATGATATTATGAATATGATATACAAATCTTAAAGGGATATACAATCATGTTTATCACTTGGATTTTTTTAATGTTATGAATAGGAAATAGTATAGAATATGTGCATGCTTTTCTTAGAGAACTGGTTGTTGTTCCTTTTATACCCTGCACATGATTATCGGTTGTAATAAAGGGCATGGGCAAGGTGTATGCAAATCATTTCAAGAGTTTTTGGAATCATGATCATGTATTTATTTTTATTTTATTTTTTTTTTACACCCAAACATATTCATGATGGAAAACATTTGTTGTCACTCATTTGTAATCTTCATATTTTAATGGGAGACATTCATGCCGCCATATATCAGATGTTCTAATCTCAGGACAGTTTGTAATGGTTTAAGATATTTATTACGTAATGTCATACTGTGCCATAAATACGGGTAAAAGTGACCGACTAATAATACCTATGAAGAGGTTATGTTTATTTAACTAAAAGGTCAGGTTCAGCACTATCACTGACTGACAGGCATAGGGCAACGCAGCAACTTCCGTGATATGCAAAACTAAATTGATTGGATTCTCAAAGGCCCAAGTATAGGCAAATGACATCCATCTGTACACGTCTTCACCCACTCCCATACATCAATAAATGAAACTACGAAATCAGACATGGAAGTCATTCAGATAGGTTCATTATTAATTTTAATTGAAATAACGATTTGATGCACTCTTAGAACTGGTACACAATCGTGGTTCAACTCCGACATACTTATGTGTAATCAGTATATTTCCATAAAAAAGAACTTCGTGTGAGGGACAGTGGTACTCTATTATATCTAACATATATTACAAATCAATTCATTTCTTCTTAAAAATATGAGTAAGTGAATAAGCTTAAATAAAATTCAAGTCACAATAAATACATATTGAAAATAATATGTTATTATTATCAGGACACAACTACACACCGATGCTGCTAGCAGGGCGTGGTACCATATCGTGTAACAAATTCCGTGCCACGTGTCATGACGTATATACTTGTTGCACGTATGTACTTGTAGAGTCAATCAAAGCGTATGCGATTCTCACACTTATTTCTTACTTCCAAACAATATGCCTCGTGTGAGATGAGTGTAGGTTTGCAGTCTACATAATTATACAATGTCTATAATAATCATGACTTCATTCCTGAATATTTTTTTCAATCCATTTATGAGATTTATTTTCTGGTTGGTTCAATTATTTCCAGGATTACCAGGAGTGATGAAGATATCTTCACCGATATCCCTAATCTGGAACAGCTAGTGTTCATTCATGTTTGTGTGTGCGTGTACAACATAAACAGCATTTCTATAGCTTTTAATACAGAGTTTCTAAGCACATAAAAGAATTCAAGAAGGAGGATAAGAGAGAGTGGGAGAGACATATGGGGTGTTAGTACAATTAGAACAACCATTCTGAATGGTTCAGGGTCTGCCCATTCAAGAAGATGCGCTTGCAACAATGGTTTTGATTGGTCAGTACCGATCAGTTGCAACTTGCAATCAATCGCAACTTTCTTGCAACACCCCAATAGACAGAGAGAAGAGAAGGTACATACATAAATTTACAAAGAATTTAAATCGAAAATTATGAACTAATGTGCTCTTACACGTTATGAAACATAATAACATTTTACAATGTAACTGTAATGATGTATATATGCAGATTTAGTTACCGCCCATTCACTTGTATGAATGGGGCATTTTGAATTAAGCCTGATTATTTGATTATAGTAAAGGCTAAAAGATGACAATATACGATGGCTAATAAAATGCATGAGTATAAGGTAGAAATACGCTGTGGCCAGTTGAAAGCAATAAAAGAGTCAACACTGAATAGAGGTAAACAAAAATGATGTACTTTTCCTAACTTGGCGGTAACCTACTCACTATACTATAAATAAATTTAAATAACCACAATATCAACAAGTCACAGTGAGCCTTTGTTACTGCAAGGGAAATGGCAAAGCATTATACCAAATGCTAAGTGGACATAAAAAAATATCAAGGCTTCTTTCAGTACACAATATGGTGTCTGAAACTGTCGTTCTACTTCCTTAACAAGTACTTATCATTTCAGTCATCAGTCTAGTGCTTGATGTAATGATAACTAGCATAAATGGGTTCTATTGTATTATGATCAATTTACTCTTAATGTGTATATCGGACAATGCTTCATAATAAATGGAACAAGGCATAATAAATATTTCATAAAGTGTAACATTGTGTACTTCGTCTTTTCACGCTATATACATGTACATGATTCGAGTCTAAAATATACATGTTTTCTAGTGTGTGTTATGTATTATTGATCGCTCTTATTCATATGAGAAAAAGTCTCTTTTACCTAAGATATTTCTAAGACATGCCACATTCTTTGCAATCACATTGTTATTAGTGAAAAAACAAAAATAAAAGGGATAAATTTAGTTCTCGGTTTATTTTCATTATTTATTCCTTTACAATATACTGTTTAAATTTATCAAGTGAAGAGAAAAGATTTCATAAAATTTATATATATATATATATATATATATATATATATATAAATCAAGAAGGTTCTGCGTCGGTGTGTTGAAATAGATAGCAAACAATTATGTTGAAATAAAAACACCGCAAGACGTAAAACGTCTTCCGGTGTTTTTATTTCAACATAATTGTTTGCTATATTTGACTAACGGGTACATTAAGTCGACACCTAACAATGCAGTTTATTTCGTCATAATAGCAACCCCTACATTAGGTCGACAGTTGGTACATTAGGTCGACAGTTGAACAAAGAAAAAGAACAAAAACTGTCCTCCTAATGTACCCATATATATATATATATATATTATATATATATATATATATATATATATATTGTGAGGAAATAACATATACAACAGCTTTGGCAAATCTCGTGGAAATATATATACAATACAACGCATTATATATATATATATAGTTCAAGCAATTTGGCAATGATTTATTTAATGTATGGCATGTAAATTCCTTTCTCTAACAGTACGTTGTAAAAATATCATCAAGTCCATCAGCTTTATCTTGAAAGTCTTTTGGATGATTTTGACTTATTTCACAAAGTGACGATACATCCCCTGTGTTAACATACGTAGGCTCTTCCTTATGAATCGAGTCTGCTTTCATGTGCTTGCGGATGAGTGTGGGACTTACGTACGACGCCTCATCATCATTTGAGGTAGTTGGCTTACATGCATGTTGGTTGGAACTTGCTTGAGATTTGCAATGTTTTATAGGCTCCATGGCCATGTAAGTCGGTGACGCAGCTGGCATTGGAACACCGGGAATTGTATCTGTGCCCTCTGTTCTGTCAATGCGGACGTCCAGAGACTATTGACCAACAGAGACAAAGACTGGACAATAATATGAATGATGGAAAGTCATAGGCCTCTTTGAAGTTGATGAATTAAAAATAAAATAAAACGGATTCTGTCTAAATTTGCTTCACATTATTTTGTTTAATCAAGTTTATAAAACAGTACACATGATCATATATATATATTAATATAGCTGTGCATGACATTTGAAATGGGCGAACTGAACAATGAGGTATTACTCGTTAACTTATAATATATCAGAAAAAATGACATCGTTTAATCAATACAAAATACTTTTGACATTGTCCAAGCTTTTATTTTTGAAAGTCTTCGCAATCTTGTTAATATTTATACAGTGAAAGCGCAATCAAACGAATCAGCCAAACATTCATATGAAAAGTTAGCGATAATCTTTTTAAAACTCACCTTAACTCCGCTCGTTGATGCAACTTTGCTGGTTTGAGTTATGTAGTCAGGAACGACTGGTAGATCTCTGGAGGTTTGTAACGCTGGATCAGATAATCCTGATACTGCTAAACCAGAATAGAAACATACATTTTGAGCTGTTAGAGGGTCCTTCATTAATCCGATACTATCAAAACATCATGATAGACAATGAATGTCCATTGGCCACCATTTACACAAATCCGGTGATCTGTTTTTCCGTCACGGTGCTTCTTATGCGCATGATGTAGCACATAAGTAGGGGTAGGCGAAAGACCAAATGAGTCTTTTATAATATTAGTTTTATTAGTGATTATGAATTTATAGAAACGTTGATAAGCATGTGAGGAACCCCTATTAATGTTTGATATATACTTATCTATAATCATTCATTGTTTCATACGCATGTTGTTAAATGTTTCTACGAAAACATGACGTGTGTAGTTTTTGCAGCAAATGGCTTTGTTTGCATAGGGGTAGTCCTATAACAATAACACAAAATTTCAGCGTTGGTTTCTGTTTAGAAGAATAATATCTGAAGGAGGAGGTTAGTACACTTCAGGACAAATCACATGTAGAAGAAAGAACTTAATAAAGATAAAGTGCACTTAATTGGGACAGTTCCTATGTTGAAGAAACAGGAAAAACTCTGAAATATTGATTGAACGAACGCAAAAGGTCCCCTTATATTGAATAATCCACCTCATTAAGCAGTTGCAGAATAGGCCCTTTACACTGGATATAAAAGTGGGTGGAATGAAGCCTACATTACTGACTTTGGCACACATTTCTTGTCAACAAATGTGGAAGAATCCAACCGGATTAAAATGATGAATCTGTCACTGAATAAATATTGGACATTCTCTATCACCTACTTTCCTCTTGAATCAAGTATCACCGCGGTTTGCTAAAAATTGTAATGGTATTCTACAACAAACCTTGTTTCTTCTTTACGATGCGGTACATAACCACTGTTATTATCACTTGGATAAACACACAAGGTGCTACTATATACAAGATCCAAATAGGCTGGAAAGAGGAGTTGAAGGAACAGTCTGCAATTTAAAAGAAATAAGGACCAAAAGTCTTACACATGGATACTCTATAGTCATGCGTCGGACACAACGCGATTATATTATAGTATGACATCACATACATATAACTATAATTTCACATCACCATTAGTATTCACAGGTTTTATTCTTCTTCTTTTTTTCTTTGGACCAATCAAACTAGCAGTTTAAGGATGCATTCTGTTTCGTGATACAAAAGAAAATGTTTATATGTTTCTCTACAACACATTCTTGTAATAAAATGACGTTACCTGTAGTTGAGTTCCCAGAGGATGGGACGGAAAAAGCCTCACTACCTGTCAGATATATACAATGAAGCAAAATTTATGTGTTTTGGGGAAAGAAAACATATAAAGATATATTAAATTCCACCTGAAACAGTTTAGCAGGTTGATAGATAATCAACAAATTGTGTTAGCGTTAGAGCTAACAAACTTTTCCTTTGATAAACTAGAAGTTAGAAGAAGAAATTTTGACATTCTTTTAAAGGAAATAAAAGGTACCGTTTAAAGTGGAATAATACAGACTTGTATTATTCTATAAAAGATCTACAAACACACATCATTCCTACATTATATTGTAATATTTAAAAAGCATCGTCGAAACTAGATGTACATTGCAAATTTCAAGGGGATGAAAGAAACCAGACCAGTATACTCAACACATGTAATGTGTATAGAATAACAAACATATTTTGGTTGATAACAAATAATTATATTGCAAACCATTACATGATGCTTGTCAATCTTAATGGGGAAATTGTTCAGTTCGAATCTTGGAATGACAGTGGGGTATGAAACTTGTATTGAATATGGTAATCATGCAGTCAATAATACGACATTGGAATAGTACATTAATCATTTGCTACTTGAAATGCTTTTGGAGTAAAGTCTGCCTAAGGGTGCGTTTATGCTCACCCTTTTTTCAGGCCTGAATGAGGCTTTTGTTACGCGTTTAGTTCAAAACACGGTTGCGTCCTATCACATTTTCGTATAATCGCCGATCTAAAACGCCGATCGTAAACTCACAAAAAGGTGCATTTTGTATCGGCGTTTCTGGGGAGGCATACATTTACGATCATTTGAGTAACTAGAGCGAAGAGGGTTTCCAAAAAGGAGCGGGTCGGAAAGCGTGCAGGGACAACATCCTCGCTTGGTCCGAACCCGAAATACAAGATGAATTGAAAATGGGTTGACGAGGAACAAACCCATATATGACAACCGGGCAAGGGTGCATGGACAAAATCAACATAATAAAGATAGATTTGTGTTTATAACGAACCGATATATTGTGGTAAATCTATTTAACGTAATGTTGAGATGAGATATGTGCGAGACTGCCAGTTGTAATTACTTGTACCCGGTCAGTGACAGTGTTGGTCGGCTCTCACTTTTCCCACCATGGTAGGAAGTCCACGGACGTAATAATCGAAACAATAGACGTAAATAGGTGAAATAATAAACGTAAATCGAGACCGAGAAAGGCGATAGTCGAGTGCGAAATTGCGACACCAAATTATCACAGTATTCATACATTTTCGAAAAAGCACACACCTCAACTTCGGGGTCAACGTGGTATGCACAGGGCAGGTTTGCGAATCCTGCTGCGGAGCCCAAATTCGCCTGGAGAAGGGAAGCATAAACAGTACCCAGTGGAACTGCGTTTACGATGAGCATTACAAACGCTCATTCTGCCTTCAAAAGTAAGCATAAACGCAACCTAAGTCATTCATCACACTCAAAATAATATTACATCAGTTATGTTTCAGTTCGTTTATTACATAGTTTTACATTTTGATTTTTTTTTCTACTTTGTATCTATTATTATTTCTTCTATTATTTATGGTTATAGACTTTAAGTGATGAAGATATCCTAATAATAATAATAGCTCAAATTTGTTCTCAGACGTGGGGAAGAAAAGGCGTCTTCAAAAAGGGTATTTTTTGTGGCTTGGTGAATGATCTTGACGCCACCTCGAGATTATTAAATTAAATTTTTACTCACTAATTTGTATTTTGTGAGAAATGATAGGTTTATAAAAGCCTCCATCGAGTCCGTATGTGGAACATATGATATAAAATATAAAGTAAATCAATAAATGAATATCAACTGAATAAAAAAAGGATTAACCTTTTAAATCTCCATTACTTGGTGTTAACTTTGGATTTTCCTCCGAACCCGCAGATAGATTTTCGCTGTTGGTAGTGATTTCGCCTAGACATATTGTGTGATAAATATCAGTAAACTTATGAAACTTATATTTCACAAATCTAAACAAGCATTTGTGCTAGCAAAAACACCCAGTAATATAATCCTCGACAGCACACAGTATTACACATGCCATCCTTTAGGCCGTACAAACTAGGGATTCCGGCGATTCCCCAATTTAAATTATATATATATAATATTTGTTTAATTTTCTTCGCTCTCTTGTTAGTAAAAATACACTCAAAAAGTGTGATTTTGTTTTCTCCTCCGGCTCAGTGGCTTATCCGGACCTTAGTCTTAAAAGGGGAAAATCATCGAAGCTTCGAGGGGCCAATAATCATATCTTAGCAAGGAACCCACTTTTGTGTAAGCCTTGCTTGGTAGCTTTCATTATCGTGACCTCAGTATAGGCAAAGGCGTGCAGCTGTTGGAACGCCTCCCCCCCCCCCAAAAAAAAGAAGAAAGTATCAGTAATAATAATATTAAAATGCTCACCTTTATCTGTGATACGAATTGATGTATTAAGGTGACCCAAAGATGAGTTGGCTTCAATCCTGCAGACAAGCAATACATCTTTCCTAGACCCGGAGGTTGGTTGAAAGCTTAATGTCCTTGTTGGCACGAGAAGACCCATATTTCCTCCATCCGTAATGTTTTCTTGAGAATTGTCAAAAACATGTAACTCCTCGAGATTCATCCACTCCAAATTAACGGCAGGTTTAACAGATGTATTGGTTTTACAAATTATTGTCTTGTTCTCCCCTTCTGCAGCTGTGATTAATCCGTTATTCTGTAGATGGGTACCATCGGTATTGTCCACCAAGAGTAGCCCCGTCGGTGGAACTTGAATAAGTTTAAAACAATAACGATAGAAAGATAAGTTATGATCCTCTCAATGCTCAGATTTATAATGTAACGTTTACTACATCGTAAGCCTAATGCAATCGACATTCTCTGACGACAGTGATAGTAGTTATGTTTACACGTAGTACATAGCATCGATGCTTTGTAAGTCTCGAAACTATAGTTTCGAGAATAATAATAATTTCCATTGCGTTCAGACAGGCCATGATCGACTTGCTTCTATCACCCACTCGTGACTATTCATCACTCACTCGCTGCCAAAACAATTACTGCGCCACACACGGTGACCCGAGTATAATTGGTATGGTCAAAAGTTTGTGCACAGGGGTCATATCATGCGAAGTTGCGAGTGAAGATAGCAGCGAGTGAAGCAGCGATTGCATTCACATTACAAATAGTCACAAGCGCGGTGGATGGTCTACCGCAAAGCATCGATGCTTTGTCGCTGGATCCTGAGATTTACTCCTGCCAAACTCGCTGCCAGAATACTTTCGAAACCTAGCTCCAACTCGCTTCTATCTGCGTTCAGACAGCGTTTGGTCTTAAAACTATCTGGTCATGACCAAAATAGTCTCGAAACCTAGATAGCTTCGATGCTATCGCTCTACGTGTGAACCCGCCTAGTGATAAGTCGCAATTTTATTTATTTATTTAGTTTTGTCTTGATAAACAAATAAAAAAGAATACTGGTACATAAAATCCATTGGCGTTAACAGCGTGGCATATTGATTACAACTTTTAGAGGGGTAAACGTTATTCTGTTTTACCATTTGCTAAATTTCCTGCAACATTATTGTTCTAGTTGGTTCTTGGCCAAAATCTTTTTGAAACAAGGACTAAATAAAATAAACTTGAAAATAGTCTTTTCTACCACTTTGCTTGTGTAACACTGTCATGTCTTTACAAATTGTTCTTCTCCTTCTTCTTTTGCTTTTCATCATTTTCTCTTTTTCTTTTCTTCATCTTATTTTTGTTTCTTTACTCCATATTCTGAGCTTTGCTCTCCGTGTACGTTTTATAAATCTGATATTTCTAGTCTGTCCCCCCTTTTCATTGCAGCCAAAGCAGAATTACTTTATACGGAAGCCTAATCATTTACAAGCAATGCTTTTTATTTAGGCTCCCCACATTTTACATATTTCCTCTTTTGCCAGTCGTTTATACATTATACTTGATCTGAGTTCTTTTGAAATTGACAGTTATGCTTGTAAAATAACTTCTGAAAAATTGTTTTGATGTAAATGTGGAATGTGGAACAAATAAACTTCAAACTTCAAACTACCAAAACATAAATCAAATAAAAGTATTCTAGCTCTAGTGTAATACACCAGCCTTAAGTCTTGTTCTTTAAAAAAACATGCAGAAGTGCCTATTTTCAAAATCGTTTAACGAAAATGATAATGTATTCTTCATGATTATTTCCATAGGTGTTTTGATTATAATACATACCTTCACTGCCCATTGTTATTGCAAAATAGAAAGAAACGATGCCTTTGTGACTAATAGGCTTGTCTATTTTTTATATTTTTGTTTGTGAATGACGACGAACATTCTTGAATAAAAGGGAGCCAGGGTTTGTAATTGTTTGTGTTCTAAGGCTGGGAGATCATCAGACACAGTGGTGTCTTGCACAACGGAGCTGGCAAACGAACAAAGGCTATTTGTGACAAACCGCATTCTTGAAAGCTCTGTTTGTATCAAAACTGTTATCATGGATTTATTTATTTAAGAATTTAGGAAAGGAGGCAATGCAGATAATCTACAGAGAAGTGGCCGCAGACAAAATTAACCACACCCAGGGAATACAGATATACCCTTTGCGCCATTGTCTAGACATGGCCAAAAAGGATGCATGCTATAGTCAGAGGTCGTAGTTATCGACACAAAAAAATATTGGAAATGTGTTGAAAACTGGTGATTAAAATAAATGCTATATGTTCCTCTCATGAAATTGACTATGGAATAAAGTATTGTGGAACGCTATATCAAAGCCTCAAAGTGGTCCACTGTGTATGTTTTACTTTGGCGTATGCTGCAATTTAAGGCCAGTGAGAGTATTTTCATATTAATATCACATTTGGCTGTTCCCATCTTCCATCTTCTGTTCCTATCTTCCAAAATGTAAGATCGATATAGGATCTAACATTTTGTCGGTTATTTGATATTGAGAAAAACAAAACATGGTCACGTATGTTTGCTCGCTACCCATCGGGTAGGCGCTTCGTGAGCTCAGACATATATGGAGGACGCAAGAAATTACTTTCCGGATATTTTTAAGTTCTACCCCAAATTATTATTTCAGAGAGATGTTTGAGGGAAATAAAAATCAGTCGTCGAAGTTTTAGGTCAAAGTAATTGGTACATATAATTACATACATTCACTGAAACTTTAGTCAATCCAACTGATTATTGTTTGAGCTCCATTTAAAGAAAAAAAAATAACCCGTTTCTACTAAAAAAAAAATCAATCATGGCACAAGCTATTCATATATATCAGACCACAGTTCCATTTTTCAATCTCATCCTTTTAAACTATATTTGAAACCCGTTTTCATGAAGTATTGTTAATATCAGTGTAAAAAGTGGCATGGCCTGCACGTATAAGGTCCCCAAGATTGTTTTTAAATTGCATGCACATTTCTTTATTTCATATAAAAATGTTATCTCTTCTCAAACACTAAAAGCAACACCCCCCCCCCCCCCCGCTGTTTCACTCACCATTACCCACATATAATAGATAGCACACCCAAATTAAGTGGTAATATACTCAATTTACCGATTACTGCAAGGCGGATAGTGCATTCCCATTTGTAGCTGTAACGTTTAAAACTTATCATGGAGACATATTCACCGTCGTCGTTCAATGACGCGTCTTTAATATGTAGAATGCTAAGGAAAGGTTGTCTTATTCCAAGCGAGTGCAGTGTATTGTTGTTTTTACACTCAGTACGGTCGCAGGTAAACAATGTTGTGCCATTTGCTTTTTTCCAGACTATTTTCAGTATGTCCTCGATTGTTCTGTCTCCGGGACAATGCAAACTGACATCCTTTCCAATATCTGTCACCTTCTCTGAGATACCTTTATAGGAAACGGGGAAAACAACAAACATTCGCTCCAGTACACTGATATCAAAATAAAATAAGTATGTCATTGCAAAACCCCAATGCACCCTTAGTAGTAATTACATGCATGGAAGTTTCTTCCAAACAATGTAATTTAAATGTCTTGTCAAATCTACACTTATTGAGAAGATGGGGTTACATATATCAGGCAAGTAATTTAGAATGTCTTCTTTATTACCGCGTGCATGCATTTGGACGCTGAAATAGGGATACAAAGAGTGTTTGGTTGTTTGTTTTTTTTTAAATCTGTTTTTGTTGGGGTTTTTGTCTTTTAAAATTTAATGTCTCATCTCCCTTCTAATTTTAGAAAACTTGTCATGACAAATTTCGAACTCGTACGCAAGAAAAAAAAAAAGATACAGACTTAGAAAATAAGGATGTTCGAAACTAATCTTTGCTTTAACATATAATCGCCCCAAAACGAAGTGATCTTTACATACGCCATTACCAAACCCCAAATCTTGAATGAAAAATATCATGTCACAAGTAATACGGGATAAAAATATCGCGCCACCATGAAATACCAAATGAAAGCGCGCACATTATAAATTACTTGCGTGACATATGAATTTGAATAAGAATATATGCTAACTTAAATGCGAATTTCAATAATTCAAGGAGCGTTTGAACGTAATGAAAGGACAGATCATCAGTCTAAACTTCCAATCTGCAAGGCTGTTCTAAGTTGTTTTTTAAATCTAATTTATTACATACCCTATGTGTGTATTAAAATGTACCGGTGCAATAAAACTACTGAAATAGTCATCCTGCATAATTCAAACACGGTAGGAGTATATATGTAGATATATCTTTTAAAGGAATTGCAAAATTACTCATTTTAGCTTTATATTTAACAATCTATATATAATTTTTAAGTTTCCTTTTATTAATTAATATTCTTTACCTGTATAGACAATTCTTAAATGTTAATAATATTCTCTATATACTTTGGGGTCTTATCTATTATGTAAATACCATCAAAATTGATATCTTAATGCTATAATAGTTTGTAATGTGAAATAATTGTACTTACAAAGTGTCACAAGCCCAGTGCAGAAGCAAAGGACAAAAATACTCTAGAGAAAAATAATTTGATTAAGTACTGTTCACACAACAAATTACTAAAGTAGAAAATGGATTGGGATTACAAAAGCAAAGAAAATATCTTTATTAAGATTTAAGTTTAACAAGTTTCATATCATCTCTGTAATGAAATGCATATTCAATAAATTCATTGAAATTCAATAACTAAAGAGGTGATCAATCTCATTAAAATAAAAGTCCTTAGCTGATATATTGTTGGGGCCCATTCGAGAATTCGACGAGTGTCGCTCAGTGAAGTATCCAAGAGTTCTCCCGGCAACACCGATGACTCATGTCAGTGACGTCACTATGGAGACGATTCGCTCGCCGAAGCTCCTGTCCCGTACGTCGTTCTGTTCATGCAAGAACCCTCAGCTCTACCAATACGTCTCGTTTCTTCTTACACGAAGTTCGAAACTAAAAACCCTACAACAAACAATAAACATGGAATCTCACCTCTAATATATTGATCCAATTAAGCAAAAAGCTTATGAATTTGTTTTGCAATAAATAGACAGTGATTATGTAATACATGTATTACAATATTGTACGTCATTACAAATTGACCGTACCCATCCCTAGTCAATAGAAACGTCACATTTGTAAAATATGCAACAGGTTTGTTTTCGTAAAATAAACCTATAAAAGGGTAGTAATTTCAGGAAAGCAATATCAAGTAAGCTTTCAAAATATCTTAAGTAAACTTTCTTCATCGTTTTATACATTCATAAATACCCAGTAGGAAGTGATTTCAACTTACCACATATGTGGGTTAAGTAAACACAAACGAAATCATCAAAACTCCTTTTCTGATATAGCAGCATAAACACGACTAAACATGTCGATGTAGTGGAACATTTTCCATTTAAGTCTGCTAAAATGGAGAAATACGATGAAATTAGCCTTGCCTTTAAGGCGAAAGCAAAACGGGATAAAACAGGTCTGCTCCCTTCAAAATCAACAGAACGTAATGCCCGAATTAGTACAGTACACGAACGCAGTCAGATATATCAGGGCGTAGTTCATTTCCCTAACAAAAGATGAGACCAAATAGTTTGCTCACGAAGCATTAACGAAAGTGTTCACCTAGACTTTAATCTCCAGACTCTATAAAAGCTCTAATATGAGTAAGGTCATCAATCCAACCGTGACAAATAACCCCCAACCAAAATGACATTACTAGTTTAGAGGTTTTCTATAATTAATAAATTCAATTACGTTAATCCACCCAATTTTGTGAACAAATCAACCTTCGGGACATCTACTGAGAAAATCTGCTCCCACATTATCAGATCCCTTGATAACTTCTACATGGAAATTATAGGACTGCAATGCCAACGCCCAGCGTAACACTCTTGGATTTTTCATTCTCGCTTGCGACAAGTATGCCAAAGGAAAGTGGTCCGTCTGCAACGTGAACTTCCTCCCATATAAGAAGTAGGCAAACTTCTTAACAGCCCACGCTAAGGCAAGACACTCGCGCTCAACTGGGATACAATGGGATACAATGGGATACAAGCGCTCGCGATCGAGCAGTTTGCGGCTTGCATAACAAACGGGAAACATTTTCCCTTCAAGAGCTTGCATCAACACAGCGCCGATGCCGACATCTGATGCATCCGTGCGCACTACAAACTCGCTGTCGATGTCCGGTAATCTAAGTACAGGGAAATGACTTAATCGGCTCTTGAGTGTTTGGAACGCATGTTCATGCACTTCCTCCCACTTCACTTTCATTGGACAATTCTTCTTCGTTAAATCGGTCAGTGGGGCAGCAATAGTAGCCATATTGGGAATAAACTTCCGGTAATACCCCACAAGACCCAAGAAAGATCTTACCTCCCTTTTCGTTGTCGGGCGTGAAGATGACAACACTTGCTCGATCTTCTCTGGTGTAGGTTTCACTTCACCTTGTCCCACGATGTGTCCAAGAAACTCTACTGAACTACACGCAACATTACACTTGCTTGGTCGGGCAGTGAGATGACATTCCCTCAACCGTGATAGGACTCGTCTTACATCTTCCAGATGTTCCTCCCATGACGAACTATAGATGAGGATGTCATCTATATAGTGAAGGACGTTAGGGAGATCATCTAACAGCTTCCTCATCATTCTGGTGAACACAGCAGGGGCATTAACCATGCCAAAGGGAAGTACCAAGAATTCATACTGGCCATCAGGAGTAACAAACGCCGTTTTCCCATGATTTTTCTCGACCACTGGTATCTGCCAGTATCCTTTCGACAAGTCAATTTTAGTAAAATACTTGGCGTCTCCCACATCTGCGATTATCTGTTCTATGTTAGGGATTGGTTCGTTGTCGATGACTGTCTTGGCGTTGATCTTCCTATAGTCAACGCAGAATCTATTCTTTCCGTCCTTCTTCTTGACGATTACCACAGGTGATGCATACGGTGACGTCGACTTCTCGATGACTCCCATTCTAAGCATCGCTTCTACCTCCTCTCTAATCGTCTCTCGTAATGCTTGGGGTACTGGGTAGGGGCGTGATCGGATGTGCTCGTCAGAAGTCAACTCCACGGAATGACTAATGATGTCTGTCTTCCCAGGGACATCGGTCATGACGTCGGTGAATTCATGGAAGAGCTCCTGCATCTGGGTTCGCTTGTCGACGGGTACGTCGTCGCCAAACTTCACGTCATCGATGCCTTCCGTCTGCTCAACCGCTGGGAACGTAATCCCCGCAGAATCCTCACTCTCGTCACCCTCATCCACAATATGGACAGCACCAACGTGGTCAACCTGAGCTGAAACTTCTTGACTACCATCTTCGTGCTCCCTCTTAACATACCTCTTCAGAAGATTTGCGTGATAACTCTTTTCTTTTCCATCCACCATCAACTTGTAGTTGTTCCTAGCAACCCTCTTCACCACCTCATATGGACCTCTCCAATGCATGAGTAGCTAATTGCTGCTGGTAGGTAGAAGTAGGAGGACACGATCACCACACTCAAATCTCCTCTCCTTCGCCTTGACGTCGAAGTGTCTCTTGTATTTCGTTGAGGCCTTCGTAAGCTCCTTCCTGGCGAGCTCACACGTCGACTCTAGTCGTTCCTGCAAATCAATGACATAGTGATAAGTTGATTTGACTTCTTCCTCTGGGACTTCTGTGGACCATAATTCCTTAAGAATAGTCATGGGTCCCCTAACAGTTCTCCCATACATCAATTCAAAAGGAGAATACCCCAGACTCTCATGCGGAACCTCACGATACGCAAACAGAAGCGCGGGTAAGTATCTATCCCAATCTTTAGGGCATTCCTGACACATTCTACGCAACATTTGCTTAAGGGTCCCATTAAACCGTTCACACCGTTCACACGCTCCATTAGCCATTGGATGGTAAGGAGTAGTGTGAAACTGGCTAACTCCCAGCAATCGGGCAGCTTCCTTCATAACTCCCGAAACAAACTGAGTGCCATTATCAGACAATATTTGATTAGGTACACCTAAGCGTGAAAATATTTCAACCAGGGCTTCAGCCACACGTTCAGCTTCAATACGAGGTAGGGCTACTGCCTCCGGATAACGAGTAGCTAGATCAACTACAGTCAATATATACCTATTCCCTCGATCTGTAATAGGAGCTATGGGTCCAATCAAATCTACTGCAATCCGTTTGAAACAAGTATCTATCAAAGGGGGAACTACGAGTGGTACCTTACCAATCCTACCTTTCGTCATTGTACGTTGGCATGCGTCGCATGATGCACAATATCGTTTGACATCGGATTGTAATCCAGGCCAGAAGAATTGCGTTAGGATCCTGTCTATCGTCTTCCTCGTCTTCAGAAGTCCAGACAATGCAGAATCATGGGCTAGTCGAAGAACTTGAGATCGGAACGGCTTGGGTACCAACAATTGGTTGAACGTCTTCCCCTGGGTGTTACCTAGTGACTTATATTCACGGAAAATACCATTCTTGAAATAAAATCTCACTTCGCTATTCTTCCCGACAAGTTTTGACTCATCTTTTGCTGCAAAATCTCTAAGTTTCTTCAGCGTTGGATCTGCCTGCTGTGCTGCGATGACTTCTTCGCGAGTTGCAGTACTCTCCTGCTGCTGTGAAGATCCAAGACTCATAAATGGTCGATCCTTGCGTCTCTTCATCCCTCGAGTCTCCACTCCTGCTCCTTGTTCCATCTGTTCAGGGGTAGGTGACTCGCTCGTCAACTCACGTGGTTGCTTTCGAACGATGACATCATCCTGGCTATGTAGCTGGGATACATCAGTCACACTCTCTTCATCTAGTACTTGAGGAATGCTTGACGAATCATCTTCTGTGGCTACCAACGTTGCCGCCTCGAGAAGATTCATCTTCCTCTTTGATGGATGACTCGCCGTCACTCGTCTCAGTGTACTTCCAGTTCGGATCCTCATCTCCAGGTTTCCTAACACCTGCAATATTTCCGATGACCAAATCATATAACGGGTTATCAACACATAATGCTGTCACATTACCTTGGAAATATGGCGTACTTACATAAAGTGTTGCCACTGGCATCAGTCTAACTGTTCGGTCAATTAGCAAACAAAGCTTGCTTTGCCCTGTAAACTGAGCTTCCTGTACTAAACCTGTGCGAATAATTACGCCACTACAACCTGAATCACGCAATACTGTTATTTTCTTGCCATTCACATTGCCATCACAAGTGGGCATATCTGCTTCTACTGTGCAAGCCGTATAAAGCAATGGGATTTCATGGCCACACTGCAGCTTTACCGTAGCTGAATCGGGATGAACACCTTGCATCTCAGGTGCTGACGTTTCCGGACACACGCCGACTACGCATGCGTTCACAGTCTGCTTACGCGATTCCGAGCTTAACTTGCCTACACTATCTTTCAAACTACTACCTCTTTTGTGAGGACACTTCGCCATAAAATGGCCTGATTTACCGCAAGTATAACAAGCTTTGGAAGGACTTTTGTCGCGCTGATCCTTAGCGTTACCGCCTTTCTCTTGACGATACTTTTCTTCACGGCGTACGCGTCTACTAGAGTCATTCGAACCTGAGCCGTGTGCACTCCAATATTGCTCCGCTAGCAAGATTAGCTCTTGAACGTTTTCAGGATTCCTTTCTCGCAGAAATACAGATAAAGAACGATCTGAAGTCTCATAAATGTGTTCACGAACAATTACATCCATCAATGCATCGAATGTCTTTGCTTTACCGCTCAAATCAATGCAGCGCGTGACATAACGAATCAAACGGTTAGCATATTGGTAATAAGATTCTTCGCCGCCTTTCTTCGCCTCGCGAAAGCGTTTCCAATTACCTTCACTCGTAAGAGAAAAGTATTGCAATAGCATATTCTTAAGGAGATCATAATCGGTTGCCTCCTCTGTGCTTATTGAACAATAAACATCTAGAGCGGGTCCTGTCAACAAGTTACCTAAAGCGGACGCCCAACATTCCTTTGGCCATCTACTTAAAGTAGCGTGCCGTTCGAAGCGATCTATGTACGCATAGATTTTTCGTCGGTTTTCGCTCGAAACGCTGGCATGCAGGGGATCTTACTAGTAAAGCCTTCAGATGCTATCCCACTATCTCTTCTACTTTCACTAATCTTTAAATCTAACTCCTTTTGTTCCGTAACCTCTTCTAGCCTTTTTCGATCATCTTCCCTCTTAAGTCTTCGCTCATCTCTTTCTAACAGTTCGTCTCTTCGTTTTTCTTCAAGAACCCTGTCACGTTCCTTACTTGCAAAGTCTAACAATTCTTTACCTTCAAATCCAAACACTTTCCCGATTTCTAGAAACTTTTCCAAATCCATTTTCTAATTTGCCTTTGTTGTGAACAGTAATGCAATCAAATTATTTTCTCATCCCAAGGACAAGCCCCCATTTGTCACAAGCCCAGTGCAGAAGCAAAGGACAAAAATACTCTAGAGAAAAATAATTGCCTAAGTACTGTTCACACAACAAATTACTAAAGTAGAAAATGGATTGGGATTACAAAAGCAAAGAAAATATCTTTATTAAGATTTAAGTTTAACAAGTTTCATATCATCTCTGTAATGAAATGCATATTCAATAAATTCATTGAAAATTCAATAACTAAAGAGGTGATCAATCTCATTAAAATAAAAGTCCTTAGCTGATATATTGTTGGGGCCCATTCGAGAATTCGACGAGTGTCGCTCAGTGAAGTATCCAAGAGTTCTCCCGGCAACACCGATGACTCATGTCAGTGACGTCACTATGGAGACGATTCGCTCGCCGAAACTCCTGTCTCGTACGTCGTTCTGTTCATGCAAGAACCCTCAGCTCTACCTAGCCAGGATTAGCTTCGTGAATGTAGAAAAAAAAAAATGGCTATACGCCTTCTACACACGAAGCTAGGCGTTATTACCCAGCAATCAGATTCCGCACGGGGTAGTACGACATGAAAAATGCCCTGAAATCACACTTTTCTGATAGTTTCCGCGACCCACAGACCCTTCCCCACAGCGTTTCCTCCTAGGGAAACGTTTGTAATGACAATTTTTTTTTGATTGACTCTAATTTTGGAAATATATCCATAAAAAGATGATAAAAATTTCAGAAAACTCACCAGCGTTCGCGTATCCATGCCTCCGAGGTCATGCAGATCAAAATGGCGGCACGATCGCCGTAATTTAAATCATGAAAACTATTAGGCGCCGTTTGTAAATTTATTATTTAGCTCAATTATTTACATATAATTCACTATTTAGCTCTTTTCTACGATTATTATACGATAAAATGACATAAAGGATACAATGTTTTATAAATAATGAATTTTGCAATTTCCATTTTTTTTTAAATAATGATTTTACAATATTCATCATATATAAATAATGAATTTTGAAGTTTCCATTATTTATAAATAATGATTTCACAAATTCATTATATATCAAATATTATGGAAATTGCAAAATTCATTATTTATAAAACATTGTATCCTTTATGTCATTTTATCGTATAATAATCGTAGAAAAGAGCTAAATAGTGAATTATATGTAAATAATTGAGCTAAATATCAAATCTACAAACGACGCCTAATAGTTTTCATGATTTCGATTACGGCGATCGTGCCGCCATTTTGATCTGCATGACCTCGGAGGCATGGATACGCAAACGCTGGTGAGTTTTCTGAAATTTTTATCATCTTTTTATGGATATATTTCCAAAATTAGAGTCAATCAAAAAAAAATTGTCATTACAAACGTTTCCCTAGGAGGAAACGCTGTGGGGAAGGGTCTGTGGGTCGCGGAAACTATCAGAAAAGTGTGATTTCAGGGCATTTTTCATGTCGTACTACCCCGTGCGGAATCTGATTGCTGGGTAATAACGCCTAGCTTCGTGTGTAGAAGGCGTATAGCCATTTTTTTTTCTACATTCACGAAGCTAATCCTGGCTAGCTCTACCAATACGTCTCGTTTCTTCTTACACGAAGTTCGAAACTAAAAACCCTACAACAAACAATAAACATGGAATCTCACCTCTAATATATTGATCCAATTAAGCAAAAAGCTTATGAATTTGTTTTGCAATAAATAGACAGTGATTATGTAATACATGTATTACAATATTGTACGTCATTACAAATTGACCGTACCCACATCAGCAAGCAATGGTCATATTGACCATTAGGATCATATACATGTGTGTATACTGGGTATTGGGGATACAGATGTAATTTTGTTTCAAATGGAGGTTTTTGTGGGCAAACTGATACTTAAGATTTATTCTATATATTAATTTATAAGTTCGTTAAGATACAAAATGTAGAAAGTTATAAAAACTTACATTTACAGCCTTGTTTTCGTACTTGTTACCCACACCTCCATACGGATGACGACTGCTCTCAATATGTTGCGCACTAGTGAGGCCGCTCTACATGGTTACGCACCATAGATACGTACGCAGAATGTTACGCACACAAGCTATTCTACGAAGACCTGAAAGGGCCAAACTGACGACGTAAAAAAATAAAAAATATTACGTACGTACGTAGTAATTATTACGTACGTACGTAATATTTTTTATTTTTTTACGTCGTCAGTTTGGCCCTTCCAGGTCTTCGTAGGAGATCGACGAACCGATCGCGCCGGTACCACTACGAGCGCTGAGGGCTCCCTTCATCATAATCGTGAAAAATACAAAGTGGATGCTGACGGGCCAGTCTCGATAGGAGTTATCGACAAAAAGGACCCAACATTTCAGGAAACCCTCTTCAAAGGTCACAAAACAAACTGGTAAGTTTTAATCATCTATTATTCAACATAAGTATTTGGATTTAAGTAAACTGCAATATATGAGTTTCAATTAAATATAGCCAAAAATGCACAGTGATGCAGTTTAGGTATGGGATGTGTGTTGGCTGCGTTACTACACAGTCGGCAATGGCGTGTAGCTATGAGTGACCGTACCCATCCCTAGTCAATAGAAACGTCACATTTGTAAAATATGCAATAGGTTTGTTTTCGTAAAATAAACCTATAAAAGGGTAGTAATTTCAGGAAAGCAATATCAAGTAAGCTTTCAAAATATCTTAAGTAAACTTTCTTCATCGTTTTATACATTCATAAATACCCAGTAGGAAGTGATTTCAACTTACCACATATGTGGGTTAAGTAAACACAAACGAAATCATCAAAACTCCTTTTCTGATATAGCAGCATAAACACGACTAAACATGTCGATGTAGTGGAACATTTTCCATTTAAGTCTGCTAAAATGGAGAAAAACGATGAAATTAGCCTTGCCTTTAAGGCGAAAGCAAAACGGGATAAAACATGTCTCCTCCCTTCAATTCATGCCCGAATTAGTATAGTACACGAACGCAGTCAGATATATCAGGGCGTAGTTCATTTCCCTAACAAAAGATGAGACCAAATAGTTTGCTCACGAAGCATTAACGAAAGTGTTCACCTAGACTTTAATCTCCAGACTCTATAAAAGCTCTAATATGAGTAAGGTCATCAATCCAACCGTGAAACAAAGTGTATAATTGAACTTACAGAATGTATTAATGTATTATTATGTATTCACAATAATGTAAAACATGCACAATTCAGCCTTTGGCTGCTAGGCATTGTTTTTAAATAAAAACCATTATTGAATTGATTTTTTTTTCTTTTTTACACTAACATGACTAAAGTAAAACAAAAACAAAATTAATAAGATTGATAAAGTTGGGAAATTGGCCAAGGAATATCATTTCATTGATAACTGTATTGTATACCAATAAAAAGTAAATTTATGTGTGCGTCTTCGATTTATCAACAAAGTGACTATTATGCCATGTTTCGTTCCCTAGGTTATCATTTTGTTGTTATAGTTAGCCAACAATAAAAAATAATCACTTTTTAATCCAGTACTAATCCATTTGTCTTAATTATTGTTATGCATGTCGAGATTTTAGTTGAATTAGATGCTCTAATGCTCTTAATACGAATGTCGAAAATTAAAAACAAAAAGTTATCCAAAGGCAAATATACCTTGAAATATATTCAATTCGTTCGAACAGTTTATACAAGCAAGTCCTATTTCATCACAATTTCTTCAACCATAGCTATCATTATAAGCCTACTAATCACCAGTGGCGTAATGAGCCAAAAGTTGTGAGGGGGCTGTGCCAGCAAAGCGTCAGGAACGAAATATATACTACGCTCGTATAATTGAATGGGGTGGGTACAAAGGGAGGGGTTACGACACACCCCGTCCCTTTCACACAAAAAGGAAGTCTTTTTGCACTTTGCTGTAACATGAAAATATTGCACTTATCTTGCTAAATTTAATATTCTATTTTGCGAGTTGGCGTAGCGACCGACCCAGAATTTTGTTTACATTTTGCAGTTTGAAACTTTGCATTTCCGACCACTTGTATGCACACAAGAATAATGAGCATAGTCTGAGCTTAATATCCATCCTCTTCTTTTTGCTCTTTTGGGGATTAGCAGCTTCAAATCACCGTTAATTTTGAGTGACTTTCATTTTGGGGGAACGATTCCTCTCTCCCTAGACTATGTAATCAGTAATACTAAATCTATGTTTATAGATTTTCTTTAAAATAAAAATTAATTTTATTAAACGAGGTAGCGGAGAAACCGACTAAGAAGATAATCTATTTTGAATAGTGAAAGTTTGCATTCTAGAACATTTCGGAGCCGTAGGAGTGTGCTGTAGCCTTAACTCATTATTTACTATCCTCACTTTCGAAAGAAATGGCATGATAGTGTGTGAACCTATTGTAAATGGGCTGGTTTGGGTATAAGAGGAAAGTCCCCCTCCTATAATAAGAAACTTGTGAGAAAACTAGATGCATATAATGTACATGGAAGGGGCGGTACAATTCTGCGATTTATACCTTCTAAAAGACGTACGTACTACCGTGACTACTCTAATCACAAAAATACATTTTTTTTCTAGCCAGTGTCAGATCTAAGCACTGTAGTTTGCTATGTCTGGCGATAGGAACCAGTATTGGGGCCTGTTATATAAAGACTTACAATCGATTGTAACTCTTTACTAGTACCATATGGAGAGGAATCTATTCGATATTTGGATATAAGTAATTCAAAGGTCAAAGGTCTAAGAGGTCAATTTACATGAAATTATGTTTTTCTTTATCCTCAACGTCGTGATATTTTCAGAACCATATGGAGACGAACCTATAAAATTTTGGTCAAAGGTCAAAGGTCATAGGTCAAGGAGGTTGATTTTAATGGACTTATGGGTTTTAGCTTCATCACTATATCTCAAGAAACAATTGCGCAATGAACTTCAGACTTGGTACTACATATAATATGGCAGTACCATATGGAGAGTAAATTATTAGATATTTGGAGAAGTAGGTCAAAGGTCATAGGTCATATAGGTCAAATTTCATGACATTGCATGTATGTTGCATCGTTATCGACACATTTCAAAGATCATTTGACTTGAGCCATAAATTCGACCTTGGTACTAGTATGTTTGAATGTAGTATGCCAAACTGATTAGATTGGGGGTGTTAGAGATCTAAGTGGAAAGGTCATAGGATTGAAAATGTGTTAAAAATCCAAGAAATATCCCATTACTGTTATAATTTGAGAATTGAACAGAATTCAACAAATCTTGGATTAAGTATGTGTACAGAAAACATAAACTAATTAAATTTTGGTTGCCGAGGTCAAGTGTCAAAGGTAACCGTAACAGAAAAGATTGAGCTCATTATGTTTATGGGTGTAAGCGACGGTAAATGTAAATCAATTTACCGCTTGCTTTAACATGCACTGTAACAAGGAAAGGGCCTATGTTCCAGTAGATTCTTTGCCAAATTTATATTTTTAAAACAATGACAGTCACATTAGAAAACAAATGGAAAATAGCTTATTCTACCGAAACATGAATCAAATACATTGTCATTAATAAAGAAAATAAAATGTACGGAAAAGTGTTTAAGATTTAACGAAAATGGATATACTTTAGTATCATTATGATAATGGTATTAGGGCTATATACCTTCATATATTTATACTTACATTACATTTGAATATTCCTATTTTCATTCTTTTTATGATAATTTGATTATGACACTGTCTTGGGTTATTATATTTTGTTAGTTAATTAATATTGAGAACAACACAACATGGTGTGTATATGGAATAAAACTGTATATAGGTTATATAACACAACAATTTTTTTTTAAATGGTGATGTCAATTTACCATTTACTGTAAGACGGATTTTGCATTCCAATTTGTAATGTTGAGATGTCATATGGAAGGAATATTTACCGTCGTCGTTCAGGGAAACGTTTTTAATAATTATGTAAAAGAAATGTTCTCCCATTCCGAAAGAATGACTTGTAATGTTGCCCTCACACTCAGTACCTAGCAGGTCAACGATGTTGTGCCATTTTTTTCCCCAGAATATTTTCAATATCTTCTCAAGTTCTGTTTCCGGGGCAATGCAAATTCACGTCGTTTCCGATGCTTGTAGTCACATGATGCGATGCTCCTTTTTTCAAAAACAGGAACAAAATAAATACATGCACCAAATACCCTACTCGCCAACAATACAATGCAGTGTTCTATACCAAATTAGTGTAACCAGGAAAAAAATATCTGTCGAAATTCTATTCAAAAAGATTATACCTTTACTATAATTCGTGGCCCGTGATCAGAGTAACTCTAAAATTACATATAGTTTCCATAAACTTTAAACCAAAAAACACAATTTAGTGCAGTTTTCTTTTCATTAAATTATTAATTTCCCCCATTGTATCGCACTGGCTTCTTCCATTATCGAATTTGCTGACTAATCTCTTTGTTGTTGGCAGTTGAAAAGTTCAGTTCCAAAACATGCTGCAGCAGTACAGCAAGGCTTGAAACTTAAAATTAACAAAATTAAGTTGGAACGGAATTTATTCTTCTTTTATCCCTGTCTGATGGGATAATGATACGTGGAAATATATACACACACACACAGACACACACACATATAACCGCACAAGGGTCCCAAGTCCTTGTGTTGCCATAAAGCCATTATGGTAATAGCCGGGAGGGCGCATTGTTATACATAATTTGTGTGTATATATATATATATATATATATATATATATATATATATATATATAAATCGTTCATCCCCTATATGGAAGCCAAAAGTGTTACATGGATGGACGTCTCCCCAACACCCCCCCCCAAAAAAAAAGCGAAGAGAGAGAGAGAGAGAGAGAGAAGGGCGAGCGGGGCAACAACGGAAATGACAAGAAGGCGCCACGACCCCCTCCAACCCCTCTCTAATTAATGGCCTTGCTAATTTTCATTTCAATCGCAAAAGGCATCAAATCAGAAAATAGAGAAAGGTCGAAGAAAATATATTTACAATATTAAATGTTTGCTTTACTTTATTGAATAGGTTGAAATAACGGAGATTCATGCATTGATACCAGTTACAAGTTAGCTTGCAAATTGACTTAGGTCATACTTACAGAATGAATGGATCATAAGTCCTGAAACTATTACAAAGATCCTCGTCATATTTTTGTTTTACACGCAAGCCATCCACACATTCACTTAAAGAAAACACGAAATTTTCTAATAAATTACTGGTATTAAATGGACAGTTGAACTTGCATGATCGCTTTCGGTCTATAAAGATTAAACCTAGGATTGTTTCGGGGCTGGCGCACTTGTGGTAAACATCGCATTGCAATATCAATTTGACGATACCAATTGCATGCCAGTATTTTATTCCATTTCATTATGTACTATTTGTTTTATTGAAATGAAGATGTGCATGTACATGATGTACATGTGTAAAAAAATGTTTCAACAAGTGAAATAGTTGACAAATCACTATTATATTCACTGATACTAAGTAGATGACGACAAAGCAGGCTTCTTTGTAGAATAACTGTACACTTATAAACATTGGTCTATAACATAGGTGGGTATCAATTGTTATTTTAAATACTGCCCAGCTCTACGCTCTTTAAACTCATTTCTGCAACAGTGAGTGTTTGACGAAACTATAGTAAATTAAGTTACACATCCGTTTGAGTTATTAAAGGAGAATTAACACTAGAATATAAATATACTTTGTTCAAAGGTGTAATATATTCTTAATCATTGACCTGTATCACTTTAGAAATAACACATCAGAAAAAGGCTTAATGAAGACATTTTAGCTCACGGTATCATCTGCTAACACTTTACATGGGGGCTGTCTGTCATTTTCTTGATGAGATGGAGTTGTACATGAACCATTGCAAACCGTTCCGGTCAGGAAGATATTTTCAATTCTCGAGCTAAATTGATTATCTGCATTATAAAAAAAATTCCCCATATGATGAAAAATACATTACAGGTGTATACATATATTCTAAGATTTGAAACTTATAGATTTCTTTTTAAATTATCTGGTTTTCTAACAAGAAATCGATTTCTTGGGCTTGCCTGGTAGAATATGACATAGTTTAATGGAATTGAATCATGTTGTATTTAGGTTTGTCGCTTTGCGTAGTTCATTTTAGTGCCATGGTATAAACATTGCATTCTCAGCTGTCAAATTCTATATTTTTATTCTTATAAGAATATTTTAGCAATTACATCAATAATATTAGGGGGTAGTAGAGGTTTTCAATATCGACACTGATCACCCCATCCTTGGCTAGGTGGTTCCTCCTGAACCCGGTCTGATACGAGTCCAAGGATGCTCTCAGACCAGGCCATGTATAGTGTGTAGCTCTGCCGCACAACTCGAGTGCGCTTCCAATTTTTAAAATGAGTTGCGGTGAACCATGGATTAGCCTTCTGGATCCTTGGTGTTCTCGCTGGCTATTGTTCACACTTTGCATGTTATATACAAAAAAAAATATTTCAATCAGCCTTCTTTCTACACATTGTGCTTCGAGTAAATGAATGCATTAAATGTAAATCAGTTTTTAGTGGAAATATATTTCAGTTGTAATAAATTTTGTCTTGATATCAAATACCATATTTATTTATCTAGACATTGTTTTTTCCACTGGTATTTTTGATAATTTAAATATGTAAATTAATATCTAAAAATATCTGCTGACAATTCATAATTTGCAAGTGTACAGAATACAAATACTTTGCCAATACTCATAAAATATTATACTAACAAACATTTAGCTTTGGATACAAGATTTAATACCAAAATACCGTCCTTGCCAATTTTGAAGAAGAAGAAAATGTAAACGGAACAATCCTATAGCAAGGCATGCAAAAGACAAATTCCACTAGTTACTTATTGTTTCATTTATTTTCAATGGTTTATAATTATGCTGTGCTATTAGACAATGTTATGGCATATAACTGATAATATAATATTCGTAGTGAATATATCAATCAAACATGCTTATGTTTTCTTAGGTAGGTGAACACATAATAATTATTTGTAAATTATAGTTTATCTATATGCCATTTCAACTCTGATTACCATATCTTATGGGATAGACCTTACCATATAGCCATAATGATTTCGTTAACGTTACATAAATTTATAATTTAATCTAGAATGAAATCCTGCTAATTTTTCAAAGTTTATTTCTGATTTCACATTTGAACATGGTTAAACCTCCTAATCAATTATGTCAGCAATGGCCACTTTCTCCCCAAAGCTTCACTCATGGGGAATGCAGTGAACTAATACAATGAAGACTATTTTGTAATAAGTTCATTCAGAACACTGTAGTTTAACTTTATGCAATTGCCACATGGGTCGCTGCTTAGCCACGCATTGCACTGTCCTTTACAAATACGTTGTGTATACGTCATCCAGACTTTCGGAACGAGCTAATACTATCTCACGAGTCGCACTTCCGGTTTTACCTCTGGCATTTTTTTTTCCTTTGGCATTTTACCTGGCACCCAATCTATAACCCCATTTGACAGTTCCTGTGCCATAGTAAGTGGTTTTAAAACAATGATATCGTCTACAGGTGATTAACTTTTTGTTTGCCACATACAAATTCTTCTAGGGGATTTGTGTGTAGAGTCTGTGCCAAACGGCACAAGGGCACAGTAACTGTTAAAAGATCTACATAAACAAATACTCCGAATATGTGTTTAAATAGCCTCTACATATACCCATTTTGTTTCGACAATTGAATCAATTGAAAAGACAGCTACAAGACAAATCGGCTAAGCAATTAATAATTTAGTTATACACGTTTGTGTAAACCGAAAACGGAGTTAAATTAGGTATCAAAGCAATGCTTTCTTAACAGACACCTCCACCAATAATTTCCTTACAATGTTTACACCATACCAAGGGATTTATCAATGTTAACTATAACAATATTTATTGAATTATGATCTGTTGTATGTTTTTCTATATAATAAATTGTTATGTTCTTGCTCTTAATTTTGATATATAATCTTAGGAAAAATTATAAAAACTACCTGTAGAAAATCAAGAACCTTTGAATTAGATTTCTTTACATTTGGCAAATGTTACCATTCCCATTGGAAGGACAGGGCACTTCTGCATAGAAGATTGACTTTCTTGTCTTTCTTTTTTTTTCCTCCTAAAATTATTAGGCTTTTAATTATCAACTGGGAAAGGTCGTAGCCAAGTCCAAAGGATACATTAAAAAATAACATATTCTATCAATATTACATGTACATGCGTCATTTTCCATGTATTCCTTACCATTATAAAGGGATGCAGTGGCTGAAGCATTGTGCTTTTGTGTACTTATTGGGACATCCTCAGAAAGAAGCTCTGATTTTGTGAGGATTTAAGTATATGTAATAAATCAAATCACATTGAAATTAATATGGTGTATATTTTCATTACTAGATATATTTATTATTTATTCAATGGTTTATTATGTACACAATAGCAGATACATTTTGCAGTCTGGTGGCTGAATTGCATGTTCTGTTACAATCGCACGAGTACATGTATAAATACAAATCTAAAACAGTTAATACAGTAATGGTAGGAACGGTAGTAACAAAATGATAGCTAGGCAGGGAGGGAGAGGGAAAGAGAAAGAGAGAGAGAGAGAGAGAAGATTAACAGAATGTGTATAAAATACAAATGCATAGTTGCATATTTACATATTCATGTAGTAAATGTACAAAGCATGCACAATTGTTGACATCAGTATTGAGAAATATGTGGATTATGTGATAGGTAGAATTGAACATAAGCTTCACTGCATATTATATACTTTTATGTTTTGTCTGGATATTAAATTAAATTAGAGTAGAGAAGTTTGGTAGTTGTGTGGAACGTCTCACATCCCTGCTACTCAGGCATAGAGAGTGACATTGGAGAGGTCTCTGCCCACCCTACTAACAGACTCGTACTATAGTAATACATATTGATTTGGTTTAATCAAGATCAGCCATATCAATTTCAAGTGAAAAAAGGGAAACTTTTGAATTTCTAATAACAAAGATCCTCACACACATCGCCTTATTAAATAGCTTCTCCATATTTTCAGAAAAACGTGGCCTCCGCAGAACACGTACGGACTAAAAACACGCACGGCGGCTTGTGACCTAGGCTTTAGACACCCTTGTTATCCGTGAAAATCAACTAAAAATGCAAAACAAAGCCCAAATTATAATTAGCGAAATGATTATAAAGAAAATGAATGAAACATGGTTTTATCATTAGAATGTATTCACATGTATGACGTACCCGTATACAGCTGCAAAGCAATTGCTAACTCTGGTCCACTTTGCCATATTCTATTTGCACCAATTCATGATATATTGTACATTTAGACTTTTAAAATACAGATGATTAAGGGAATATATGGCGGTAGTATCAACGGACTGTGTTAATTGTAACCGTACCTGGTAGGTAGAAATATAACACAATTATTTTCTCTTTTTTCCCCTTGGTCTGCACGACGATCCTAATTGCATTGCTATCCCCACTCATATTTTGATACATAATACATAAAGATGGGTAACCAATCTGCTAATTAATGGAACTGAAAGTAAATCTTGGAACACTGGGGTGAATGAATGAGTTATCGAAACTCTGATGTGAATGGTTAATTACCCCTGGTTTAACAAAGAAATGGGTACTTAATTTGTTATTGCTTTGATCTACTTGTATGCACGGTATTGTCTTTGCATGTTTCTGTACAACGTGATGTTCACGGTATTTGATTTTTACTTTAAATTTGGAGACAGCAGATTGTGTGGATACAGTATAGTCACATGTATGTTAATTTTCTATTCGGGGGGGGGGGGGTGTTAAGATTTGACTACACCTTTCGCCCTTATTAGTTTGAAAGCGGACTTGGGCTTATTTCTCTGATTCACAAATGATAGATCTTAATGCGTCACGAAAAAGAGACATGATAACGAAGCGTATCGACCTGCACTCATCAGGTTATCACGCAGGTACGTAACAAATTACTCGAAATCAACTACTTGATGAACCCGGACGCAACCCGGACGCCGTAATTTCAGAACAATCGCAAAGCTTGACGAACTCCTTTTGTCTACACAAAAGGGGTTCGTGCGATCGCGTGTAGGCGGCTTCCAGAAAGTGTAAATGTGCTGCCCTTCTGGCCCGGGACATAATTGAGAAGCTTTGCGATTGTTCTGAAATTACGGCGTCCGGGTTGCGTCCGGGTTCATCGAGTATAATATAGTTGATTTCGAGTAATTTGTTACGTACCTGCGTGATAACCTGATGAGTGCACGTGGAAAAGCTTCGTTATCATGTCCCCTTTTTCGTGCCATATTAAAATTTTGTAGTACCAGGAAATTATTGATAGATCTCTTACCTATAGTCATTTAAATTTGTATATATATAGAGAGAGAGAGAGAGATACAATGAATGAATTCCAGAGAAGACATTGGTAATGCATTGAATTCCAACTTTTATATTTATTTTCACCAAATTTTCGATCCTCACGGATCTTCCTCAGGGTAATGAACAAAGTGAAATATGTATGTGAAGCTCTGCTCAGAAAAAGTTGACAATGTTGACAAAAGTTGGCATTGTCAACTTTTTTCTGAGCAGAGCTTCACATACATATTTCACTTTGTTCATTACCCTGAGGAAGATCCGTGAGGATCGAAAATTTGGTGAAAATAAATATAAAAGTTGGAATTCAATGCATTACCAATGTCTTCTCTGGAATTCATTCATTGTATCTCTCTTCATGCTTTTCCAACACGCGGTTATGAAATATCATTATATATATATATATATATATATTATTTGAAAGCAACATCATTCTGTTAAATTTAATTTAATGTGATTTAGGATTTTTGAAATATCGCGATGATGGATCTTATAATTGGGTTTCGATGTACTTATAATTTTCACCCATGGCTTTCAAATTGTAATATTGTTAGTTTTATTGCGAGAATCGGTAACCATGTAATGCAGACATTACATTTGTTTAACTTATGCCACTAACTACAGGAATATTCCTAAAGGGTTCCACTTCTGGCCACTAAGCTAAACTATTAAAAATGTCAATAATCAAGTAGTAAATTAGATTAATTAGTGGAAACATAGCCCAATCGTAGGTTAACGAGAGAGTACCAAAACGTCAAGTTTCGTTTGTGGTTTTAAACTTCGAAGTTTAACAGTAATTATGGACCATGCGGAACCCAAATTCGTTATTTTGAGTTTACTCGAAGTTTTAAAACCATGGTATATGCAAACACAATGAGCAGCGGTGTGTCCTCACTCCAAGTAATTATTATGCAATTAAGACGCAACTAACTTAGAGGTTTCGTCCGGCTTGTAGTTATGATTTGCCTCCCTGATCATCACTACTACTCGCTTGGCTTCGAGAGATCGTTGTGTCGGTCCCGACTGAATCCTCGTCTTGTTCTTAGCAGGTTGTTGTTTACAACTTCGATGTTTGACGAGCTTAAAAGTAAAAAAAAAAAAAAAAAAAAAAAAAAAAACAGGCGACGTCACGAGCAAACGTAGTTAATGATTCTTAAACCACCACGTCATATCTTAAGTCTCGTTTTTCTTTCATTTATCAACCACTGCATACTCTTCCTCCAAATTGTTAGGAGCCTGAAAGGCAGGTAGAAAAGACAAAATATAAAACAAGACATATATCTTTGACACTAGAATATTGATGCGCGTGTACAAGGAAAAGAAGAAACAAATAAGAAAAAGAGAGGTCCGATGTTAGAAGCTTTAAAGTCAATACATTGGCATACAATTTTCAGGTAAACTGGAAATATTATTTTAATAAGAGGTTTACGTAAATGCGCATGCCGAAAATTATTGCGAAAACGTTTATTTAGAATATAAGACAGTTATATTTTACCAACCAAACTATGCATTGCCATTACTAGAGTAGAGTGGGTGATGTAACAGGGGCGTGCGCGTGTGTGCGTGCGGGGGTGAATTTCTTCGATGAGCCTCCCCAGAAAAGTATGTATACAAGTATACTCTACTTTGCTCTTTCTTCTTCCCTAGGCAATCTGGTGCCCTCGGCTTCCCTCTAGCTTAAACCCTCCTCACACACACACACACACACACACGCATAACCATTAAAAGCTTTTTAAAGTATATATCATGCGTACCATACCACAAGACAGTCTTTTGTTTAATTTTAGTAGAAGCATAGATTTTAATGGGGGCTATTGATCAAACTGTTGTTTCAATGACTCTACATTATAGGATGGAGAAAAACAATTTGACAAGGGGGCAGTTTTGTATTAATTATCATTAGAAAGACAACGCACACAGTCACGTTACGTTGGTATGACGAACTTCTGACTGACATCTCATTTTGTCATCTTATTTACTGACAACATCATATTCAGCCTTGACGTTCCGCGGCCCCTGAGGGGTACTTCCAAAGTAGAATTCGCATAATTGCCTCAAAAAGTTTTCTGACGCACTTCCCTTACATAGTTTCTCTAAGTAGACGCCCAACCTGACTTTCTGCAAGATACGAAAAAGGCGTTCTGATTTACCAAGTCACTCCTTGTTTCTTTGAATACGTATGGTACGGGTCCCCGTTCTGTTGGAATCGATCTGGTGACCACGAAATACTTCATCTCATCATCTATTTCCTACATATATTCGTAAAGAAAATGAAAAACATTTGCGAATACTTCCCATACATTATCTCAAGTGTAAATGACAAAAACAAAATTATTTCAATAGTAAACACTTTTGCCCACTGGAACCGAATAGTACATTAATTAAGCTTCTGGGAATAAGACAATTCCGTAGTCAACGGGTTAATTAAAAACTTAATATAAAATCTAACATCTTTTTATATTATTCTACATACCCGCATATTACCCATAAATTACAAAGAAAAGAAAGGTATATCAGTTCTATTTTAGTAAGGTGAATATTCAACCCCCTTGCCCTAAGTAAAGTCGTAAATTATCGTGCCTTTTCAAATATCCCCTACATGTTGAAATCGATATTCCAGTGAAATTTTAAAGACACTTCTTTTGAAACAGAAGCATGCTTTAAGAGGGATGGCTTTGTAAAAGATGGTTAAATATTATTTTTTACTAAAAATCATACCATCAAAATGGACCAAGACCTGTTACCTTGGTATAAAGTTTCTTTTTGTCCACTTTTGGTCTCCTGATAAGCGCATATTCAGCCTGAAAATGAAATAGACAACATATTCATACTAAAAATAAGCTATACTTAATATGACTCAACGCATCACTAACACTTGAAAGCAATCATACTTGTACAGATTCAAAATATGTTTTCATAAAGGGAATCTTGAGTTGTGGGAAAGGTGAAAAATAATTTGTGAGCTTTCTCATTCATTTTATGTCAGTTTGAAAGTGCATCATAGTAGAAAAGGATTGCTCTTCAAATGCTCTTATATTCGAAGTATGGCTAAAAATAGCTGAAATGTTCGTGCAGAACATTCATGCCACTTGTGTGTGTGAGTGTGTGTGTGTGTGTGTGTAGTCCCATATACTCATTTCTGTGTGCAGTACATGTGCTTTTCAGCAAGATTGGGTCAATTTCATATCTATTTTGATAATTCCAAAACAACACAGTATACAACAATTCTGATGTAGACATGGCCATCCTTTCCCAATTCCTTTGAGACAGTTTCTTTCACAATACAAATGCATGACTAAAACTCAGAATTTCACATAAGGCAGTTTCTCAATATTTTGCCCTGCAGTATGACTTTATACAATCTATAGTTATATTTACTAAACCGTTCGTTCTCTGTATACATGTGGTACGGCTCCATGTTCTTTGGGGTTTGGCTTATTTGCCACAGCATGCTCCTTCTCTGGATCTATTTGCTACGACAAAATATGAAAGCATTTGGTAAGGGAAATATTAATTGACGAATCCAGCCGCCGACGATCAATTCTCAATTATGTCCCGGACCAGAAGCTCAGCGCATTTACGCTTTCTGGAAGCCGCTTACATTCAATCGCGTGCAGACAAAAGGAGTTCGTCCAAGTTTTGCGATTGTTCTGAAATTACGGCGTCCAGGTTGCGTCCGGGTTCACCGAGTATAATATAGTTGATTTCAAGTAATTTGTTATATACCTGCGTGATAACCTGATGAGTGCAGGTCGAAAAGCTTCGTTATCATATCTCTTTTTCGTGCCATATTGGAATATCTATATATATATATATATATATATATATATACATATATTAATTACACACCGACGCAGAATATTCATATTTTGTTTACTATATATATATATATATATATATACAGACATGGACAAAAATATTAGACCAATAATGGTTACTGATAGTGTTTGTTTTTTGTGGTAAGAAGGAAATAAAATATCATAAAAGCTCTCGGTATAATTGCTGGAATTTGGTATTCATTCAATGAAATACAAAGACAAATCATTTTTTTATAATTTTGTAAGCATATTATAGTACCCTTATTACAGAAGCTTGGTCTAATAATTTGTCCAGGGCTGTATATATATTTGATGCTATAGCATTACATTCCATTTCCTTAACGCTGCAAGTTAAATAACTAGATTCTCATTATAACCTCATGAATTATAAACATCCACTCAGAAACGTTCTGATCCCTGCAATGTGACATAGCAAATTTGGAATATTAAGATAAGTTTCAAAAGTAATGTGACAACTTAAAAGAACGGGCAACTGGAGACACGTATCTCCTAATAAATTAACCTGTCAGAGAACATTGTTATGGAATTAATAATCTTATAAGGAATTTTATCCAACTCCAATACATCCTGAAATATACGTATCAATCCATTACAAATGTAATAAGAATAATGCACCAGTCAAACATAGTAAAAACAACAGTTGGTATTTTCTTTTCTCTCTCTCTCTTGATTCACTCGATGTCTCAAATAGTTATAAATCCAATGCTTTATTTATAATGACTGGTAAAGATATTTCCACCACAAATAATGCATGCGTAGTCCAAATCATTACAATCTAATATTAAAAGAAAACCGTATTCACGATGGTAACACTCCTTCAAATTGGACATATATGTTCTTCTAAATCATAATAGACTGAACACACACAAAACATCGGGAGGGTTTACATGTCATCAAATTCGATTTATCTGGGTAAACTAAATATCACTTGCGAAATCGTTCCTACCTATGGGTGCCATTTTTCCTTGATCTGTTGAGTGCATTAAATCTAAGAATTTTAAAAATATATATTTTATTGTTTTTACCTGGGGTTGTAGTGGTCATGTGTGTTGTGGAAGGTGAATCACTGGCCGGTAAATATTATCAATAAAATACATATGGATTTTACATATTTGATATCCTCTTATTTTCTTTTCTTTTCTTTTTTTTTTCTGTTGGGGGGGGGGGGGGGGATTGGGTGGTTCAAACAGGGGTGCACTATCAAATATATCGCTATTATCCTGGGCCTTGTGTCATAAAACAATATTTGTAATGACATAAAACATTTAGATAAAAGGAACAGATAATAGAAAATAACAGAATGATCAACAGGGATTTAAAAAATACTTTTCCAAGAATCGTAAAAACATCAATCTATTTGAGTTTTTATTATTATTATTTTTTTAAGGACGTTGTCGATTTGGGAAATAGAGTGCTACTCTCAGGGGAGAAAAGGAATATAAAGATAAAGAGGAAAAAGGGTGCAATCATTATATAAAGAGTTTTATTTCAAAATGAGCTAAAGCCACATTTAGCGTTTTATAAGTAATTAGGTTTCTTGATTTACCACTTTTCCCTTGTGTACTGTTACACTATTTTGATATATATGATAGGGCTATTGTCTTAGATTAATGCAATCATGTTTTGAAAAATCAAGCAATTAATTTAAATCTTTAAGATTTTTTTATAAATTTAATTTCCATGGATTACCTTAGTCGAAAGTCTGTTCTGTACATTTAAACACGTTTAACAATTGATATTCAAAATGAAACACATTAATGTTGCTAGCAGAGTACATTTTACATCTTTTCTGATGTTGTTCAGAATTTATTATGTTTCCTTTTTTGAATTTCTATACTCTTTTTAAGGAGGGGGATTTTTCGCTGTTTCATCCAAAAGGAGATAAATGCGAGAAAAATATCATACAAATAGATTTAGTTACTTCAAAATTTCCACTGTTGATGTAGAGAGGTAAACGCAGCATGTGTTTAGAAATATTAATGCATAACTTAATGTAATGTGGTTAAATGAACAAATCATACATGAATAGTGGATTCAGCTCCTCATGGAATGAAACTGTTTTGGAATTTAAATTTGTAACAAATTTTTTGTCAACTTGATATATACTGCGATATGGTGCACTCGATTTCTGTCTGTGAGAAGCACATATTTAGCCTTAAATATCAATTTTGGTCAAAATACATTTAGCTCCTTTTGAAATTGAGCTCATATGGGGAATGGAGATTGTGAAAGAGAGAGGGTGGTATATGCTTGTTATATGGCCATTCGACAAAAATATAAAAAAGAAGAAGGAAGAAGAATAGTGACATTTTTATACAATTGTAGTTATGAGTCTGCTTGTAATACTCAAATGGGTTGTTTGTTTTAATATTGTGATGTCCCTATCTCCTCACAAAGTGAACAGTAGCCCCCCCCCCCCCCCCCCGTCAAAATCTGTAAGTGGCGGTGAGGGGGGGGGGGGGGGAATCCTATCTCAGACATGGAAAAGCCCATAAAATTGCCATATTTCTCTTGGTGAATAATTTTTATAACAATATAAGAAAAGCATGAAATAAATGCTAATCATTACATTAGGTAATAGGTATGTGGAAATTAGCAAAAGCACTTCGACATTAATTATCACTTGACAAGTTCTACGTGTCGTCCTCATGGCTCCGATTTCGTTAATGATTTCTTAATATTTTATGTATTGAAATAAATTATAAGTTTTTGATATTCTACATCAAACAAAGTGTGCATTTTATGATATGAAATATATCAATAAATAGAAATACAATTACAATAAAACCAAAAAACAACCTTTTAAAGCTCCATGACTCGTTGTTAATGGATTTTCCTTAGTACCCGTCAATGGATTTCCGTCGTTGGTAGTGATTTCGCCTACAGTGAATAATATTATACTCATGAAACTCATCGTTTCACACATTTGAAATAGTATTTCTGCTGGGAACAAAATGCAAGACATTAACAAAATTGTCAGCATACAGTACTACACATGCCCTCCAGTGCCGAACAAGCTTGGGATTCCGACCGCTCCAGTGAAACCCCATTCCCCGGGATTTATTATGTTTATAGGCAATTCCATGATTAGCAACGTAACATTCTTAAGATAATTTTTGCCTATAGGGCCTCATAAAAAGAAAAATTGTGCATGTTCAATCTCAGTAATTACACCAATAGAAATTCATGAGCAGACCTTTAACATGGGCGAAAATAGAATAATCAACGTTAGATAAGTTAGATTAAATGATATCTATTCAATTAATTTGCAGGTTTTAAACTTTGTTTTGGTATGAAATATATATATCATCTGTTTGTTTGTTTTTCTACTTTAAAGAGATTCGGTAACTTTGTGCAGGCTTGATTTGATAAATTGTTGAATTTTGATGTCTGTCTTGTATATAAACAAATAGCCAGGCATAGAAAGGTTTTCCAATATAAAATGCTATTATTAAGATATCTATGACTGAATATTCCCATTTGGCATTTGCGGTCCTTTGCATATGTTTACTTTTGTGAAGCACATGATGATTTTGAAGTGTTTTTTTCCTGGACCTCATTGTTATACCTTTTTACATACACTGATAGCATTGTAAGGCCAGGCAGCTCAGATGTTATCAAGCCTCTACAAAGTTACCAAATCACTTTAAGTGATTTTCAAAAGCAATGTTTAGTAACGTTACACCTTGAGTATATGTAATAATTGGGTTTAACACATTTTTTACTGATACTTTCAGTTCTTTTAGCATCTGCAAACACAGTTTATAATATAATTCATTGATTAACACAATTCTATCTTAAATACATTTTGAAAGTCTGCCAAAACATTTTAAAACATTCAATTTTATCGAATGGTTGTTTGTGTGGTCCCACTTATGCCACTGCATGTATAGTTTCAGATTCTCCTTCAGGGAAGGATCGAATTAGTAGTAGAAAATGATTCCCTAAATTAATCTAGACCTATAATCCGAATTTCAGCCATCTTTGGAATAAATACTGGTAAAAATTGCCATGTCTCTCTTAATCGTCGAATTGCCCTTATTGTTATGATTGGCATGCACACGATTTTTGTTTATAATTTATAAAAAAAATATATATATATATTTTTCAACAAATTTGGGACAGTTCTCCCAAGCCTCAAACCGCAGGATATCAGTATAATAATTGAGGAACACGTATTAAAACAGTGTATTTGCGTTGAAAAGATTGGAAGCACTGTAGGTCTATAATTACTAGATAAGTTCTGTTGGAACGCCTATATCACCGTTATTAAAATTGCGTCAATTGCGACAAACGATGATTCATGATTCTACATCAAATTGTTTCAAAATTAGTTCTTTAAAAATATACTTCAACGTGATTACACTCTCTTGCTCATATCTATAGGAAAACATTTATCGAAATCAAAATCCATAAGCAAGCAGTGTGTGTGATATTCATTATTAGACATTTCATAAAAGGTAGGCTATAATATTTGCCTGTTAAGTCACAAGAATTATAGAAACCTCACCTTTATTTATGAATTGAATCGATGTCTGAATGTGCTGAGAAGAAGAGTTGGTAGCCACCTTGCAAACAAGGGATACATCTTTACCAGATATGTTTACTGGTTTAAAGCTTAATGTCCGTCTGGTCACAAAAAGACGCATATCTCTTTCATCCTCGAAGACCTCTGGAGAATCAAGGAATATATGTAATCCCCCTAGGATCTTCCACTCCAAACTGACGGCGGGTTTAACCGATGTACTGGTATTGCAAATTATAGTCTTGTTTTCCCCTTCTGCCATTTTGACTGATTTTCCATTTTGAAGCACCTCATCGCCGTGATCATGATGTCTGTCGATCAAGATCAATCCCGTCGGTGGAACTTGAAATAGATATAAAAGGCCGACTCGAAGCATTAATATTGCGAATGATTATTGCTTCACTTCGGTTTAATTGCTTAGAACCAGATGTTGCTTGTTTGATGTTTGCTTTGAGAAAAAGATGTGAAACTGATTATAACTCTTAAGTGTATATTTTGACCACCGAAAACTGATAGTTGAACAAACAGGCTTTACCCCCTTCTACGTGAAATTTCAGCAATTTAGATGATTAAAAAAAAATATTGGGGCTTTAATCCCGACAGCCTTCCAAATAAATCTTTATTTTGGGACCATACCATTTTTGAGAAGCCCTTTGTAGTTATATGATTTAATACAAATTGTAATTGGGTATTATTTTTTTCCGCCAATGAAGTAGGGGAGTTCAGGGTTATTTTCCTATTTACAAAAATAACATGAACAAAGGAGCTAATAGCTCAATATTAATTATTTAATCATTAAAAGCAGAAAAAAATTAATAATAATCGATACAAAATCCCGGAAGTGACATCAATGTATTTGCAACACCACGTGGTGGGTACCTGAGAGCCACCTTTTTTCTGGGGTGCTGAGGGGTGTCTTTTTTTTCAATTCACCCTTCACTTACGGCATCTTAGCATTCTCTTAAAAGGGGAAAAAAGGTCCTCGCATTATTATGGCGTCTTTTGCATGAAATATTTCCTAACAGCACCCTTGGTACCAATGGCCATTTTCACTATAACACGGGAGAAGAGAAAAACAATTATGAATAGTAATGACTTCATTATTACTTCAAAAATTAAAAGTAAAAAGGTATATACCGTTTACTGTTAAGTTGATTTTGCACTGTTTTCTGTGGTCTAGAGCAACCATGGTAAAAGAATATTCGTCCTCGTGAATCACAGAAACTTTCGGAATTGTCACGATGCTGATATACGTATCATTTTCTTGACCGAGTGAGTGACTTGTCCTATTTAATTCACAGGGAGCAGTAGACTGGTCGCAGTAGAAAATTGGCGTGCCATTACTTTTCTTCCACGATATCGACAATGGTAGGGTGGTTGTGCTAGTCCCAGGGCATTGCAGGTTCACGTCCTCCCCACCAAGTTTGACGAGTGTTTCCACATCGGTTCCATCTTTAATTTCGGTAAAAACAGATCACATATTATGGGCCTAACAACAGATGGTACTGCTAGTTGTAGCCCATTTTTTAACGAAATAATTAATTACATAATTTAATGTAAATCTTAACTTACTATGCTCCTTTCTATCTCCGTTGAAATACTTATATGAACGGTGTTCTCGTATCAAATTTTCTCTTACACTGAATAGATGCAAACAATTCATTTTCTTTAATGCTCATCGTTCATAATGGAAAATGCCACTTTTAATTTTTATTAACGAATAACCATTGACATTATTAGATAATAAATTAAGTGATCACTGTTTGGCATTGCGCCTTTCGCCCTTGTCTTGTCTTGTCTTGTATTGTACTGCACAAAAAACGCCTCAGAGTGGCTATCGACGTGCAGACCATCATGCAATCGCCATAGCACTAATTTAAGGTTTTCTATTTATCATTAGTTTAAATGTAGCCACATCAGGGCGTTCTTTGCAGCTGAGGGAAGTATGTTCCACTCAACTATTGTTCTAGGATACAAGGAATATTTGTAACAGTCTTTATTAGTCCTAATAACATTATAATTTAATTTATGTGATTGTCTAGTTCTTGGTTTCAAGGAAGATTCTTGAGCTACATTACTGATGTTAGATGGGGTTAAATTATGGGTCTCCTTGAATAAAGTTATGAGACGACTTTTTGCTCTCCTGTCTTGTAGTGTTTCCCATCCTAAGTTTTGTAACATTGTAGTGACACTACTACAGTGCCTGTACTCATTCGTTACAAATCTAGCAGCCCTTTTTGTACTTTTTCAAGGCTATCCTGATGAACTTTCTGGTAGGGATCCCACACAGAACTACAATATTCAAGTCTAGGCCTCACAAGTGTCTTGTAAGCTATTTCTTTAGTAAGAGTGGAGCAGTTCCATAGGTTACGTTTTAGTAAGCCCTTATTGATTTCCATACTTAAATTGGCATAAAACAAACCAATGGCAACAACAGATGTGTAAACTGGAGATATGTCGTACTTACTATCGCAACAAAAAACGAATCCGATGAGAATAAAAAATAAATGCCACATATCTTGGGTGTTTGTTTCCGACACAAAAGGAAATTAACATAATTTCACAAGTAAACAATTCCAACGTCTAGGAGTCTACGGGGTAGAATTTCAACAAAACGATGAACAGTCACAACTCACTACAAGCGGACAAATTCTTGTTAGAAAATAGAATTACATGTACAGTATAAAAGTTATTTCAAAGCTGGCGCTCTCTAAAACAAAGACATACATATAATGGAAGGTTGACGATATTTGTTTATGTATTGTTCCTGTCTGTAAATAATGGTTTCACAAATATAAAAGGCATACAATACAAATTACATATTGTTTTTTTTTTTTTTTCATTTCATGTATATTTGTGTCACTGTCAAACTCACTTCATGTGAACTGCTTTTCTTCAGTAAGTCCGTGAGACTGAAGTAATAAAACATACATTTATAAACAAATACAGTAAATGAAAATATAGCAATATTTTAACATATGAAGTAAACAAAAAACCGATCATAGACGAAGTATAAAATTAGGTAGTAGGCCTACATACTTAAATGTAAAATAATAATATAAAAAAAATCAAAGAATTGTGTATAAATTATGCAAGTAGCAAGCAATTAAATCACAAGAAAAATCAAAGAACAAAGATCAATTATATTGGTAAATATATAGCCAATAGAGAATATTTTGACTCTCTTCCGAAGGTCGTTCTCTCCCCCCCCCCCCCCCCTTCCAATATTGTAGTATAAAACAGAGTGCTGGAAAATGTACATTGCTGTTATGATTTCCTCTGAGGGGTGAAATTATATTTTCTTTATTTTAACATTTTCTGGAAGTTATATATATATATAGAGAGAGAGAGTGAGGTTTGGCATCGTGATGAAGGGCTTTCTAACGAATTATAAGTGATGTTTTCGTGTGAAGGCAGAGGGAAAATATAAGTGTTAAATGGTTTTCATGCACGTTCTACATCAAGTTGGATGAAACGACATTAACGTATTAACGTATTAACGTATTCAAAGCTTCAAGGGTTGAAGCTGTCAGAAATGAAATGCAGAAGCTGCAAACTCTGCTGGAAGAAGCTGAAAGTAAAGTTCTAGAGATGGAAAATAAAGTTGAAGAAAAGACAGCTATCATTACTGCATTACAAAAGCAACATGACCGTGATTCTGAGGACATATCTAAGCTGAAAAGGGATATCAATGAAGCAGAACAATACTCTCGACGAAACTGTGTACGTCTCTATGGTATCACAGAGAAACCACAGGAAGACACCGATCAAGTGATGTTGGATCTAGCTAAAGAGAAACTGAAAATAAAGCTTGAACGACACGAGATTGATAGGTCTCATCGTATTGGAGCTCCAAGAAAGATTACTGCTGACACCCCTGCTGGTAAAGAACGATCTCCAAGGCCCATCATAGTGAAGTTCACTACATATCGTACAAGAGACCTCGTTCTGAAAAGCCGGAAGAAACTAAAGGGAACTGTTAAAAAAAGAATATGGTCAATCAGTGATCTCAAGAAACTATGAATGTGAACAATGTCAGACAATAACTGTAATTCCTTGATGTACGTTGCATCCCTCACTACCCATTTAAGGAATATTTTGTTTCCCATTTTCTTTTTTTTTTTTTTTTCTCCTTTTAATGCATTTATCTTTTTTATTTATTACCTATATTATACCTTTGTTTGTTATTTTGCATGTCACGTGAATGTAAATGTTTTTTGTGTTGCAGGCACAGAAATTTGAACTCAAATTTTACTTGTGAAAATTGCATTTTGTGTACTAGTATTTGTCAAAATGATTTCATAGATGATGAAGATGATAACTACAGTCCTACCTGGGAAAGCAAATGAAATCGTTGAGGTTAAAATTAGCCAATTCGCTGATGACACAACAGTCTTTGTAGCTGATGAACAGTCTTTAGTAAACGTTATGGAAAAGGTAGAAAGTTTTTGTAAAGTAGCTGGACCATCATTAAATATTTCTAAAAGTAAGGGTTTTGGTTTTGGAGATTTTAATTGTAATCTTTTCAAAGAGATAGATTGGACCAGTGCTTTTATAAAAACGCTAGGGGTTTATTTCAGCAAAAACATGTATGGTGCATATGAAAAAACTTGGAATGAAAAAGTAGAAAAAAATAAAAACCAAGTATTGCTATGGAAATGTCGAAATTTAACTTTTTTTCGGGAAAGTTACAATATTAAAATCTTTAATTCTTTCAAACATAACTTATTATTATGTCAGTATTTCCCATGCTCGATTACATTAATAAAAATGTTGAAAAAAATCATATTTAATTTTATATGGAACGGACGAGATAGAATAAAAAGAAAAACTATGATTGGTAATACTGGAAGAGGCGGAATAAATATGCCTGATTTTGTCATGCAAAGTAATGCATTGAAAACCGTTTGGTTACAAAAACTATACGAAAACAACGATCATAATTTTCGATGGAAAATTCTTCCAAATCTACATCTCAATTGTTTCGGAAAAAATGCACTTGTTCTTAAAATGTCTTTTGAAAAAGAAAGTGAATTGCCTGAAATTAAAAAACTTCCATTATTTTATCGTCAATGTATAACAGCGTGGAAAATATGTAACAACAGGTCTTTTTTCTGTAACACGGCTGAAGATATAAGGCAGCAGTTATTATGGGGTAATAAACATATTAAAAATAAAAAGAAGTGTTTTTATTGGAAACACTGGGTATGTGCTGACATTCTCGTCATTGGAGATATTGTAAGTAAAAACGGACTAATTGATTTATCCTGTATTCAAACAAAATTAAAGAAGAGAGGAAATTATTTATGTGAATCGAAGTTAATTTGGAGTTGTATACCTGAAAAATGGAAAAACATTTTGGTTCAAGAAAAAAATCATAAATAATGATCCCACTGTAAGTTATTTTCATTTAAAGAATCAAAACCCTGTTTTAGGTATGAAACAAAGTACAAACAAGAATTGCAAACTCTCGAAACAATTATATAATGTTTTAGTAAATAAAAAAATCATTACCCCTAATGTAGAACAATATTGGTCATTATATCTAAAAAAAAAACCTGAACTGGAACAAGATTTGGAAAGAAAAGTTACTTTAATTAAGGAACTTCGTTTAGCTCAATTTAATTTTAAATTTTTATATAAGCTATTGATGTCTAATGAATATTTGTTTCGTTTTAAATTGTCTGAATCTCCACATTGCTATAATTGTAATACTATTGAAAATTATTATCATTTGTTTTATGATTGTTTTTTGTCAAGACTCTTTTGGAGTAAATTTAGTAAATTTTGTGTTGATATCGAAATAACTGTTAAAAATGTTGTAATAGATTATGAAGATATAGTTATAGGTAGACAAGGGGGAAGTGAATGTAAGCATATTGCTTTTTATAATGTATTGATTAATTTAGGCACACATACAATATTTAAAGAAAAAAGAAAATTAAATTTTAAAGGGATTTTCGACGAATTCATAGAAGAATTAAAATGGAGATCAAATCTTCAAAAGGATGTGTTCTGGAAAAAATGTGAAAAGAAAATGATAGAACTTAAATACTGAATATTATGTAAAACGAACTGTTTTGTAACACTTTGAAATTAATATATCTGTTACGTTTTGTTATGACATGTATATGTATGCAAGTTTTAATTTAATAAAAAAAAAAAAACTATAGTCCTAGTGGCGATTATAGTCCCAATATACATAATGAAAATGAATATTATACTCCCAGTGATTTTAAAAATGATAAGGAAAATGTATATTTTAGTATACCCAATTTCGAGTTTGTTGGAAACTGTCGCAAAATAAAGAGAGGTGGTGGAGTTGGATTGTATATCCATGGGAATTTACACTTTAAGAGAAGAACTGATCTAGATGTATTTTGTGATTGTTTAGAAAGCCTATTTATTGAAATACATACTAAACTTAAGAGATGTATCGTTGCAGTTATTTACCGCCCACCAAATCAAAATTTTACAGATTTTTTGGAAAAAATTGTGCAATCTCTGAATACAATTTCAAAGGAGAAGAAGGAGTGCATAATTATGGGCGACTTTAATGTAGACATATTTAACCAAGACACCCCACATTTGTTTGACTTTTTAAACACATTTATTTCTTATTCTTATGTTCCACAAATATATAAACCAACTCGAGTTACAAGCGTTTCCACTACAACTATTGACAATATATGTTGTAATAATGCTGAAAATGTTGTGAAATCTGGAATAGTTACCACTGATATGAGTAATTACTTAACGCCTTTCATGGATATGGAATTTGATAATGGTCCAACAAATCACACTTATAGTAGCACTAAGGTTGATATGAGTGAAACTAGCATTGATGTATTCTGTACTCATTTGGAACAAATTAATTGGGAATTCCTGAATTGTATAAAGGATGTTCATGAGATGTATGATAATTTTATATTACTTTATAAGCAGTTATATGAGAAGTGCTTTCCTGTTGTTACTGTTCAAATGAAGATGAATAATCGAATAAAACGTAAGCCATGGATAACAAAAGAAATTAAATTATTGATGAAGCGTAAAAACAAGCGTAAAAAATCTTTTCAGGAAATATGTAAAAAATCCTACACCCAATCGTCATGAAATATATAAATGTTGAATAGTGAAAGTTTGCATTCTAGAACATTTCGGAGCCTGAGTAGTGTACTGTAGCCTTAACTCATTATTTACTTTCCTCAGTTTAGAAAGAAGTAGCATAGTGTGTGATCCTATTGTAAATAGTTTGGGTAAGAGGAAAGTCCCCCTCCTATAATAAGAAACTTATGAAAAAAAAACTAGATTCATATAATGTACATGGAAGGGGGGGGGGGGGGTACTACGAAAATACCAGGGTAAAAAATCCTTTTTTTTCATGAGGGCTATTCTTTATAAAAAAAAAAAGTAGCCCTGTGGACAACTTTACTGGGGCTATTTCTAGGCCCAAGGGGTTATCTTGAATTGCTGATATCACAATTTTCCTCCCCGCGAGTACTGCGTAACGAGTATCGATCAGTATTCATAATTTCATATGCGCTAATGTGTGTGTTATTGTTTTATTATCATCCCTTTAGTCTATGACTGTTATTTTTAGGCTATACAAGTAGACTGGCAGAGGTATGCAAAGTACTAGAAAAATGCATGAATCACCATTTTACCACATAGATATTTCTTATTTTGTACATGTATTATTTTATCATTTTTATGTATTTCCTACCATGTCATAATAGAGTTGCAGATTCCTTGAAGAATTAAATACAATGTACAACATTTGAATAGGTAAATTCAATTTGTTTTGTGATTTGTTTGTTTTCTCAGATTCATCTATCTTGATTGCAGGATTAGGATTTACTTTTTTATAAGTTGACACTGAATTAAATTGAAATGGTATCTATTTGAAAGTCCATATGGAACATGTAGCACAACTGCCCAAGTCTTCAACCTCAAGGACCTGAATTACATGGAGTTTACAAAGTAAAATTGCTAATATATCTTTACACAAATAACAAACATTAATCATATAATAATACTAGGAGAAGTTGTGGAAAAGAGAAAGAGACACTGAGACTTGTGAGAGGGATGAGACAGAAAGGATAGAGAGAATAGATGAGTAGAGTTTGAGGTTTTTGGTCTAGCAGTAGGGATGAAAATTTTCAAGTCTGTAAATGGCATAGCACTAAATTGTACATTATAAGTTGCAAAATAAAGATGAAATATACTAGGTGTAAGAAAAATACACTTTTGCTTCCTCCTTTTCATCTGAAATATGTTTTTCACTGTATTCATGGATGCCACTCAAATTTAGATAGTACAAAGAGGAAGGGTGACAAGTACAGCCTTATTTCATTAGCAAAGTTTGGCGATTAAAATCGCTTAAATTTTTGCATAATTTTGGTTTATTTTCAGGGAAATAAAATCAAAATTTAGCAGTTCCTAACGCTGCAGTGAAATGTTGCCAATCAGACACACAGTCACGGACTTTTGTTTTCTGAATGAATGATTGCCCGTTTTTTGTCCCATAGCTAGTTGGTCAAAAAACATCAGCATCAGGCCTAACCAGCATCCTTAAAACTTAGGAAGAATATGAAAATTCATGTCTATCCTCATTAACCAGAAAAGTTAGGCAAATATGAAAGAGGTTTGAATCAACAAACTGTACGATCGCGTACCCGTTGCGAGCTCATATCGAGTATTCGCACTAACGGTCTCACATCCATATTGTGTACGTAAGTAACAGCACACCGCCGCGCTGTGATGCGTGGAAAACTGGAAACCATTCATATTTTTTATAATGCTAGGAGTCCACTGGGCTGGCGCCAGTTGGTGCCAGTTTGCGCCAATGCAATTTGCTGTGGCGCCTAGTGTCGCCAATAAGGTGCCTAGTGGCGTGTAGTGGCTGCCAACCGGCTCGTGGTGGCACCAAATTTGAATTTGGCGGCAAGAAAATTTCAAAATGTTTGAAATCTTCGTCGCGCCACTTGCATCGAGCAATCAGCGCCAAGTGTCCGCCAAGTGGCACCAAATGGCGCGAACATATCGCCCTTTGGCGCAAACAATCCGCCTATTGGAATCCACTGGAATGTAATGGTGCGCGCCAAGTTGCGCCAATGAGATTTCGCGCCACATGGCGCCAAGTGGCACCTTATTTGCGCCACTACGCGCCAAATAATTCCAACAGAGGCGGATAGCCCGCGCCAAAGCGCGCCAAATGTGCAGTGGCGCGAGCCAAACGGCACCCGATTGGTGACTACTTCGCGCCAAATGCCACCTGGTTGCCCGCCATTCAGCGCCACTTGCCGCCTATAAAAGCAGGGCGGCATCGCAGGACTTTCTCACACAACTTGCAAGATTTTCATACAGTCGGCAAGTAGCGCCAAGTGGCGGCAATTTCAAACCAATTTGGCGACCTTTGGCACAAACTAATCACCAAGTGCCGCAAAGTAGCCGTCTATTGGCGCAAATGGCCGTGTAATGGTGCAAACCAACATTTTGCAGCAAGCCGGGTGGCATTTGGCGCACGCCATATGGCACCCAGTTTATTCCACTTGGCGACACATGCCGAGCGGACATTAATTCGGCGCCACAGCGAGCCACTACGCGCCAATCGCATAATCTTTGGCGCGAACTGGCACCAACTGGCGCCGGCCCAGTGGACTCCTAGCATAAACCGTATTGCAAGCAAGCGATTGTCAGTATTGGATTACTACAGCGCTGATACGTAACATCCCAGTGAAAGTCCATTTATTCCATTTCCCACTATGCATTGCGCATTTATTTACGCTAAGACTGTTAACTCGGTTCGATCTCGTTCATGATTTCCGTAGTTAGACTTCTGAAAAGGAAAGCTTGCCGTAAGTGTCCTGCTCGGAGTCCTGCTCTTAGATCACGAATTTCACAATTCATAAATGTATATACAATTTCGGAGCTGAGGCAAGGGGGCGACTCTAAATAAAATGGTCGTCCCAAAGAACTGGGTTTTTAAGGATTTTAGGGGGCGATTAGCGCTCCAGCGAGGGCGAAATTGCCCGTCGCCCCCGGGTATTTTTTACCCTGATTATTGACAACTCTATCACAAAAATACATTTTTTTTTCTATTCAGGGTTACCGTATAAGTTATGTATGTCTTTCTTTTGATCTCCCCCCTTTTATTTCTGCTTTCTTTTCCCTTTTTCCCTTTTCCCTTTTTTTTTGATCGTGGAAATTTTAGTCGGCAGCCCCCGACCCCCCCCCCCCACCACCACCACCACCAGTACGCCAGTGCTCATCACTACACCTTAAGCTTCTGTCATTTTTAATGATAATACAAATTTGCACTTGTAAAGCGCACAAATCTGTTTGAAAGAGGCACCTGAGGCGCAGAATAAATCAAAGGCATATCAAATAATTATAACAAAGATATTTGATTTCCAATCAGAAAATGAATACGTTCAGAGAAAAATGTACACGTACCGATTGCATTATTTGCTTATTTTTTAAAATTTTTGTTGGCAGGTACAGCACAATATTGCATTGTGATATCATTTACTTTAATATGTATCTTATATGGACTGGCGAAAGTTCGCGGACGTTTTTTTTTAAAGGATGTGTCTGTAAATTTGGATAAAGAATTTTCAAATAATTGTCAATATATCGTGCATTTTACATGCGTAAAAAAAAAGGTGATCTGACTAAAATGGTCTAGAAATCGTCAGTTATCTATACGTAGCTTCGAAAACTATAAATTCAAGAAAAAGTTTAATTTATACAATATTTTGTGCAGTTTTTCTTTGCAGTTATTTGGCTTTGAAAAATTCTCTTTTTTATTCTCTATTTTCTATAAACTTCTCTATAAACTCTCGCGCGCGAAAATTAGACTTGTTTTTCCCCCAAATGTTTTGCATTCCCGTCCGATATGGAATTTCGAGATTTCTCGAAATTTATTACGATTTAATATTTGCCTTTTCACCAAACTAAACAACTGGGCCCCGTTGCATAAAACCTACCATTAACGGTAACTTTGCCATCAATGGTAAGTCCCATGGAAACCTTGATTTTGGTTGGCTGTTGGGTGATGTTACCATGATATCAGATTTACCATTAATGTTAAGTTTTATGCAACGGAACCCTAGTCTATATTTTTTCCTGCAATTTGGTTTAATGATACAGGGGATTACAGGGTGAACTTGGGATGCGGGAGAAGTGGGACACCTCATCTAATTCAAAAAGTAGTTAGCCTAATTTTGACTTGTTAAACTCATGAACAAAAAAAAATCAACTACCAATATTCAAAAGTAAATTCACAGCTATGCATGCATGTAAATTTGAGTACATTTCACCAATCATAATAAAGAGATATATTACTTGAAAATATCCTAGTTATACATTGCAGAAATTGTAATAAACTCATATCGGTAATTTCCTGCTTACAAATCATTCAGTCTACTTCACACAAATTCACTTGCATTGAATAAAAACAATATAAATGTTATTAAGAATCATTGTCGTTGTGAAAAGAATGATTTAAAAAAATGGTTAAAATAGAGAAAACTGTCCGTTTATTCATTATTTTAACACAACGGTATAAATCAATACATACATTTTAAGGGGACTTCTAAGTCTCCTACTTTTATTTATTTCTTTATTTCTTTATTTATTTATCTATTATTTTTCATATCCTAACACTTACCTTGGAAAATATATTCCATAACAATTAAGAGGCTACGATATATCTTTATTACAATCTAAAAAGTATATTCTAATAGACTGTGAGGTATCATGGATCAATTATGACATTTCTAAACACTTTAAAATGTGCGTGAACTAGACCATCCCATTATATAACCGATTATGTTATACTTACAGAGTGAATGGATTAAAAATCCGGAGAGTATTACAAACAACTCCTTCATATTTCCTTTTGGACCACCGATGAACTGTAAAAGATGAGGGCGTTCACATTCAGACAATACGAACTGTTTGAACGTAATTTCTATTAATGAAGAACGGGCGAGGTAGCATGAACATTTACGTTTAAAATGAAGCCCATGATCGTTCCGAAGCTGGCGTACTTCGGGAAAATATCAAAGGGCAGTGTAAACCGATGATACCAAATAAAACTTACTCATCACATTCTCATCCATTGTAATTCTTAGTCATAGACCATATACGTACGTTATGAATAAAAGGATTCCACAAAGAAAATATTTATCCAATTTAAAGGAGAGGAAAATAGAATAAATGACGAAATACAAAGATATATGTGACCCTCCACCACAAAACGACCAATAAGTCGGAAATTTTGTTTTTTTTTAATTTTAACACAGTTTTTTAAAGCTTAGATTCTAAGCTTTAAAATGATATATAACTTGTCTTGTATGGACTAAGCAAACCCTTGTAAATTACAATGAGAATGTCAACGTGTCAGACAGGCTAATGACCAAAACAATAGAGAAAACGGGCTCTAAAGAAGAGTGACCATTTATAGAGCACCCAATCTGTGTCCTATTGTTTGTCGCACAAAAGGTTGAGTCAAAACTCCCTAGCATACACTGTGAAGTACTAACTGGATTGGGTTGAAACTTTCCATACCTTCAGAATAGATATATTTCTATGTTTCTTTAGATTTTGAATATCAGACAGTGCATAGTTTTTAAGCTATACCAGAAAAGCGATGTGAAGTACAATCCCAGCAAGTTGACACACAGAGTTTGAATGTCCAGGAAAACATGGTCATTTTGAATGAGAGTAAAAACATATTTCAACAAGGTATTTTAACCTGAAATTTTGTCAGATGGTAGATTAATATATGAACTTTCAGAAAATACAAAAAAGTTAAAATAAAAATTTCCACCCCAAACCACCTTTTCAGCTGTTTACTCTAAAACTCCCATTGCGACTTATTGGTCGTTTTGTGGTGGAGGGTCACATATCTTAAATTACTATTTTTAATCTTTATGTGAAAATTTGAATGATAGCACGGAACGGATACATAGAATATTTTAAAGAGCTCATACTAAATAGGACTACTTATAATTTTTCCGCTTTTGATATGTTTTCGATTCGTTTATATCCTTCGATTTTTTTTACTTTCTTTACCTCCTCACCTCCTGAGAGGGACTTTATTTCCAATTTCAAATAATGCACAATACATAATACACATACACTCACACCCAGACACATACACACCCATATTTATATATATATATATATATATATATATATAATATTGTAAGGAAATAAATAAATACAATATGAAAGGAAATGAGAGAACAATGGTTGCGTGACTTAAATCAAAGTTCCCAAGAGCTGTCCTCCCTTTTGAAATTTTTTCAAAGGCTGAAAAAATGTATCCGCCGGGAATCGAACAAAGACAAGCCGCGTGCCTCAGCTGGATCCAAGCGAATGCTTTGAGATACATGTATACATTAGAATAATTCCCGGCGAAGATATTTTTTCAGCCTTTGCAAAAATTTCAAAGAGGGAGGACAGCTCTCGGGAAGTTTGATTTAAGTTACGCAACCATTGTTCTCTCATTTCCTTTCACATTATATTTATTTCCACGAGAGTTGCCAAGGCTGTCGTATTATGTTATTTCATTACAATATTGTTAATAATTATTCTAATGTATACATGTATCTCAAAGCATTCGCTTCGATCCAGCTGAGGCACGCGGCTTGTCTTTGTTCAAAACTCACCTGCCCCCGACAAAGGAATTAATTAATAAGGTTGAAGATTTGTCAATCTGTCGGTCAATTGAATCTGGTGTCGCCGAAACCCCTGACCCGTCTCCGTGGTCTAGTGAATAAGGCATTGGCGTTCGAAGCCAACGACCCGGGTTCGATTCCCGGCGGGGACATTTTTTCAGCCTTTGCAAAAACTTCAAAAAGGGAGGACATCTCTGGGGAACTTTGATTTAAGTTACACAACCACTGTTCTCTCATTTCCTTTCACATTATATATACAACATGTATATATATATATATATATAATAATTACAAGTTGGATAAAATACGTTGTCAAAGGTGCATATAATATTGTACAATTGCAGGTATTTATAATTTCTAAACATGTCAGTTCTATATAGTAGCTAGGGTTTTTTGTACCACGCACGCCTTTGTTATTCATGGTAGAGCTTGCAGGTGTTCAGCTGCAGCTAAGGTGGCTGCAATATTTGGCAGCAGCAATATTTTTTTAATGAAATTTTATATGCAATTCACATTTTCACAAAAATAATCTCAAAATAAATATATATGTCAAAGACAGAACATCTCATAAAGTAACGTTTCACATTTACAATTATTCTGCACTATGTATTGGTGTAAGATTACAGAAATGTTTCCATTTCTTTTTCCTATGAAATTCAGAGATTTTGCGTTCTGTTTTTTCTTCTAATTGTATTAAATAAAATAAAAAAGATTGAAACAAAGGAATGGTGTTTTGACATTTGCATGAACAAATGAAATATTTGCTCTATAATATTATAGTATTCATCAAGTAAAAGTGTTCTTTAATTAATGTACCGAAATAAATTTCTACACGTGATAATCTTAAGAGTCAAATCTTTTTAGAACTGAGCCAACTGCACCGATCGTCCCAGAATCGTGAAACATAATGACATTCAAAAAATAAATGAGATAATGTTTGTTCTTGTCCGTCACAAAAGTTACATGAATTTAAGTAAAAATTTCCAATTTTACATAGAAATACTATGTATATTTGTAGCAATTCTCCTATAGAATCATCATCATGTGGTTCTAATAATTAATTTTTGTCTATAAAACGACCCCTTATTTCCCTTTCCATTCATGTGGTATGGCGGATATGAGAGAATTATATACCATAAAATGTGCATAACCATAATTTTGAACGATAACTTCAAAAGATTTCAAAGTACCATCTAGTGTTAGAATTTTTGATATATACATCAGAGATGAATCGGACCATTTGTTGACATACATCGGTTTTCTATCAACTAAAATGTGTTAATTGAACCAAAGAGGTTGAGATATTATAATCACTGTACAATAAATGACGTTTGATTTTATCAACCTTATTACTCCATAAATACTTGAATAAAAACTGTTGAATTTCGTTAAAAAAAAGTGACAGGCAGATTTGATACGATACATAACAGATAATTCAATTTAGGAATAATTCATTATGTTTTGATTACTACAATCTTTCCAAATAAGAGATCTACCATTCCAAATATTCAAAAGAGACTTTATTTCTTCTAATTCTGGAAAAATTTTTAGGTTATACAAATTAAATTCATCATTAAGTGGTATATTTACGCCTAAATATAAAAAAGTAACCTGCGGGCCATTGAAATGGAATGTCTTGGCACAGAGACATTTTACAATTTCCAAGTCTAATAACATTGCATTTTTCAACATTGACTTTTAGACCAGACATTTCTTTATTAAAACGTGTTGAGTACAGAAATACATGTTCTTAAATTTTGTTAGCTGGGTTCAAGGAAGATGGTTGTATCATCTGCATATTGACTTATTTTGACTTTCATAATGATCATAAATCTTTAGACTACGAATTTATTTATTTTGACGCACTAAGGAACCAAATTTCAACAACTAAATTGAACAGGTATGGCGAGAGAGGACAGCCCTGCCTTACCCCTCGATGCATATTAAAATAATTTGATGAATACTCATTATTTATTACCCAACCCTAGATGTCAACATAGAGAAGTTGGACCCAGCGGACAGAATGTTCAATGAAACCGAATCTCCGTATAAAAGCAGCAATTTTGCCAGAGAGCCTCGCCCTAGATGCCAGGGTAGGCAGCCTGTGGTTCCAGTAAGCTGAACTTTCCAAACAGACTGTTTTGTCAAAAGAAGGGGTTCCCGTGCTTTATTCTTTATATGTCAGGACTTGCACCACCGACGATAGAGGGCAGTATTTGAGCGCCAAATTGAAGTGACAGTACGGTTTATTCCGTCAAGACTAGCCGGCATGAATATTCGTGAAAAAAAAATGTGCGTTCCCGTCCGATATTGAATTTCTCAAAATTTGTGACGATTTAATCTTTGCCTTTTCACCAAACTAAACATCTGGGCCCCGTTGCATACAACCCACCATTAACAGTAACTTTGCCATTAATAGTAACTCCCATGGAAACCTTGATTTTGGTTGGCTGTTGGATGATGTTACCATGGTAGTTACCATTGATATCAGAGTTACCATTAATGTTAAAGTAGATATTCAAAGAAAATCACAAATATGGCAATTAATGTATCACTAGAAACTGGGAAGCTTACAGATGGCAATCGTATAAGTTTTATGTCAACTGCGTATCTGGTGATTATAAAAACAACACAAATAAAAGCTCTTCTCAGCATCTGGAATATCCGAGGATTCGCCAGAAATATAGCGATGTTTTGATGTCGTCACACTAGGGATCGATCCTGCTTAAGCAGACGACGTCCTATAATGAATGAACGTAATTGCAATGCAATTATTATAGAAATTATAAAGAGTTTGGTGTATTTAAACATGACCTTATTTCACACCATTATAAAGGGAAAGTGAAACTGATTCTGATAGCTAAAACCGTTTGATTGTAAATACATAGGAGAAGGGTCAATGATCAATGAAATAAACCCCACTTTCAAATTGAAAAGCCCTCCGAATAATAGCAGGATGGTATTCGTTCCCTCTTGAAACGCCGAACATGGCCCGGTGCAAGCAGCTGAAAATACAATGGCGTCTTATTTTGTTTACAAGTGACTGATTCCTTTATTTTTTTAACGCTGCATTTTTCATCAAAATAATACCATACACGAAGTTAAGAGTGAGGCAACAGACTAACATTAAGACTGACCCTAGTGAAGGAAGAGAAATAAGTGAAGAGGAGATGACAAAATAGGCTCTGAAAAATGTGTAAGATGTTATGGGACATCGTCTGCTTAGACAGGACTGGTCCAGGGTGTGTCGTCACATATCTCAGCAGCGTTCGAGGAGCTCTTCAGCTGCTATATCGGGGGCTGTATTTTACCGTTTTATAATTGATAATAATCATTACTTCAAATGTTTCCAAGCGTTGAATTTGGATAACCTTGTTTAATTTATGCCATCTATGCAATAATAAGTATTAAGCCAATATTTAAAATCATTAACGTTCTACTTTAAGTTTTATGCGACGGAACCCTAGTCTATAATTTGATTTTAATGATACAGGGGATTACAGGGTGAACTTGGGATGCGGAAGAAGTGGGACACCTCACCTAATTCAAAAAGTAATTAGCCTAATTTTGATTTGTTAAACTCATGGAGATGGCATGCATGTAGATTTAAGTAAGAAGTAGGGCACTTTACCCCATTTCACCCGAGTTAAGTTGTGTGTATATTTGGAAAGTGTGCTTTAAACACTTGTTGTGCCATCGTGCCACCAATCATAATAAAGAGATATATTACTTGAAAATATCTTAGTTATACATTGCAGAAATTGTAATAAACTCATATTAGTAATGTGCCCCCCCCCCCCCCCCCCCTCCTCGCCATCGCTGAGGAATTTTCCGAAATGAAAATAGTAGTAGTTTACTGTTATATTAATTGACAAAATTCCCACGAAACCAAAATATTGTTGCAAGTTACATAACTAGATTCCTGTTGTAACCCCATAAATAAAAACATTTACTCAAAAACGTTCTGCCAATGCTGCAATGTCACCTGACAAATTTGGAATATTCAGATTAATTTCAAAAGAAATACTGGAAAACTTAAAAGAAAGAGAAACTGAAGGTACGTATCTCCTATTAAATGAACCCATCATAGAAAATTGTCGGAATTTTACCCAAATCAAATATATCCTGAAATATACCTATCAATTCATTACGAATGTAATAAGAATGCACCAATCCAACATAGTAAAAAGGACAAGTGGTCACTTATCTATTTTTTTTTTTAATCACTTGATTCACTCGGTTGCAAATAATTATAAATACATTGTATGATGCCATTATTCATAATGACTTACAAAAATATTTCCACCACAAATATTCCTTGCGTAGTACAAATCGTAAAAAAATGTAATATTAAAAGATAATCATATTCATGATGGTAACATACCTTCGTTTGGAAATTTTTGCATGTTGTCGGGTATAACACTGCCTCTGTGACAAATGGCCCAAACTGACAGTCTAGCGCCATCTACAGGCCATGGGTATATATGTCACCGCACTATTTCAAGAATTCCACATACTTCTGAATCTAACCAAGTTATGCAACAAAATGCCCATTATGAGCATATGTTTTTCTTTGTTTTTCTAGGAATAATTTTTTCGACTGATTATTTAAATGCAAAACATGATAACTCAAGTATGTTAATGGATGTGTCTCTAGGAGATGAATGATTTGGAATTTTATAAACAGTTTTGATTTTCTTGTGGTAGTGTCATGAATATATGTGACCCGACGCCTCGAAACCTACAATAAGTCGCCAAAATTATTTTTTGGGTTTTATACTTTTTCTGAAAGTAGAAATTCTCAGCTTTCCAATGGTATATCACTTGCCTAGTTTACTCAATGATAACACCTTTAAATATCACATTTAGAATCAGTATGTAACCAGCAATCAATAACTCCTATTCAGAGAAAATGGCCATTTAAGTTCGGAACAATAGAGTGCTAAACTTTCGCTCTCTGTGTGCGCCCAAGTAAAACTGGGTATTCAAATGGCCATAGCAACTGGTATGAAGGGATTATCAGATTAGGCTGAATTTTGGTACGCTGCTTATGGAGGACCTATTCATTACTCACTCCAAAAATCAATTTAATATCTTTAGAGGTAAAGTAGTAATTTGGCATTGAATGATAGTATTACAAAAGCTCTCCAAACATTCATTAGCTCGACAGGTGGAAAAAAGGAGTCATTTTAAAATGCCCCAAAACATATTTCTAAGTCGAATTACGACTCACAAACTTGAGACATGATAGAATGATATTGAAACTACCCATTTCTATCAAAAACAGAAAATCGACTGATCCAAACAAATTTACTATTTTGGGCTGTTTGCTACGTTGTGGTCCGTGCGACTTATTGTAGGTTTTGAGGCGGCGGGTCACATATATAATTAGTTCCAAAAACAATATAATACAAAAGAAATTCTGTCAAAAAAGAATAAGAAAATAAGATATTTAAATTCTAATTAAATGACCTCCTAGAGAAATGTTGAGAGAAGTTCTGCACCAAACACAAAAAAAAATCTTCTTGTTTAGTGTAGAATGGTAATCTGTAGAGCTTGAAATTGGCCAAAATATTGGCCAAAATGGGCTAATTTGCATAATTTATGCTAATTATCCTTTTATTTGGCCAAATTTTGTGATCGTAAATTTCCTTGATATACAACCTTTCCATTCATATATGGTTTTATAGGGTTATATTTTTGGAAATATCTTCTGAAATGGGCCAAATGTAAGTTTACTACCAGTTCCCTGTAACCCCCCCCCCCCCTTAATACTAACAATAAAAATAATGGTAACGATAACACATAATAATATTTATATTGATAATAATAAAGATATAAAAACAATGATAACAATAATTTTCACACGCTCGTATTCAAGCAATTTGCTCGTCCCGTTTTCTCCTTCGATTCATAACTGTTTTCAGTCGCTCAAATTTTCCAGCGTTCCAAAAATTAATGCGCTTCACACATTCAAATTAATTTATCGTCGTTCAATTTAAAGAGGCCGCAGCGTTATTCAAATTTATCTGTGGCAATTTTGGTGAGAATTCTTGCTCGAGTTTTAGTTTCCTTTCCAGTAATGGGCATTCCGGTTAGCAGTATGTTCATAAATTAAAAAAAAGGTAAAAAGAAAAAAAAAGATACAGATAATAGCCGGCTTTGGCTTTTTGGGAATCTAACATCTCCCTGTTTTTGGTCATTTGAGCATTCATTTTTTTAAATGCAATTGTATTGTTGCAAAGTGATGTTGTCATGCAACAATAATGGGAGTAAAAATAAATCCTTGGACTCAACTTAACTTTTCATATACTGTACTGTTTCAAATGTTTACAGCTAATTCAAAGTAGCCTTTCACATCATGCTGTCTGTTTTTTTTTTTAAATCTTATTCGCTTTGTTATTTCTTATTTTTGTTTGTTGATTGACACGCGGACCCCGAAATAGCTCGACCAACCCCACTTTACTGTCAGATATCGTTCCACGGCGCTTGCGTTTGTTAGTCAACATTGTTTTGTTACATGAGTTTATGTTTTTGTAGAATACATATCATTGTTCCTCATTATCACCTATTCCTGATATATGAACATTGCAAGAACACGACTTTACATATCGTTTCTAAATCTAAATTTGAAAATTCGAAGGGAAGGAGCGCGTTGTAAACCCATTGCTTAGATAGCGAAGATGGTTGTAATATTGATGAAGTCGAATTCCCAAATATAATTTGCATATTCATAGGGTACGATTCGAATTTGATTGCCCATTCAAAATGCATGATGAAAATATGTGATCGCTTGACCTAACAATCAAATTGAATGCTAACTTTATGCATTGAATGTTGTTCGTTATGAGCATTCAAATGCAAATGAAATTGATTGATTGTGCATCAATTTGACTTCTGTTTTGATGAAGCTGACGGGGAAAACATATAGTAAATGTAGCCTTATGAAGTGCACAATAAGTTCAAATATGCTGAAGTCAGTTCTGTCCCCCAAAACAACCTACATAAAAGCAAGAATATAATATTACATAAGTGTTTAATCAGTACCACTAATTACACATTTTCTTTAGTTTAGTTTTCTTTAGTTTTTGTTTTGTTTTTGTTTGTTTGTTTTTCGGTTGTCGACAAGAAGATATCCTAATAGTTATGATCTGTCAAATCTTACGTCAGACATGGAAAAGCCCTGTATAAAATGCCAATGTTTTGCTTGGTGAGTGATTTTGATGCCCATTGATGCTCATGATTACCTTATCTGACATATATATCGAAATTAACAAAAACACTTTGACATTGAATAACACTAGATGTCGCTAACATAACTTCTCATTGTAGTCCTTATGATTTGATTTGATTTGATTTGATTTATTTATGCAAACACGGTAAAAGCCCAATTCTGCGACTTGGCTGAGTTACATTATGGGGCTGTGTATAAATAAAATACAATGATTAATTCAAAATGAATACATAAATCAAAATAGGAAATATGAAAAAAATAATAAATAAATCATAGCAATTAAGATAAAGTTTTAGAAAAAAATATTGCAAAAATACAAAAATCAAAAGTTCAGTAAAATACGGTGTAAAATTAAACACATTTTAAAGATATATAATAAGAAATATGAAAACTAAAGTATAATATAGTCGTGTAAAATGACACAAAATATAACATTAGAATATGTTCAAATATAAAGAGGTCTATCACGCGATAATGTCTTGTTAAAATTAGGCAAAGAAGAACTATTACCAAAACAAAATATAAAAACCTACAGCAAAAGTGAGAGAAATAAAAATCGCAGTGCCTGAAAATTATTATTTTTTGTTAATTATTATTCTGTTTTTATGTATTTATATATTTGTTATTTATTTATGTTTTATTTCATTCTATTTTATTCTACTGTATTTTCATTCTTTATTTTTAATTTCTTTTTTTTTTGGGGGGGGGCATCTCATTTTAATGAATCATTTTTCAATACTTTATTATTACACTATAACAAATAGAAAGTTTTCAAATTCTACATTATGTCCGTAAATGTATTTCATGATAAAAAATATAGAGTAAATACACAAATGAAAATACAATTAACCTTTTAAATCTCCATAACCTGATGTTAACGTTGGTGTTTTCTTAGAGGAAGCCGATAGATTTTCGCTGTTGGTAGTGCTTTCGCCTACAAATTTTGGATGACAAATATCAGTAAATAATATGAAACTTATGAAACTTTTCGTTTTAACGCTTAAAATATCTCTACTGGCAAAAATACAATACATTGAAATGATTGTTACCACACAATAATACGCATGCCCTGCCGGGCCGCATAAATAAAAAGTTCCGGGGTCTCACCAACCCCTTCCCCCTCCTATTTTAACACATATATAATTTTATATATGTATATGTATATTTATTACCCACGCCGATGAAATCGGCAGGGTTATGTAAAGGGCTCCGTATGTTTGTTTGTTTGTTTGTTTGTTTTTTGTTTGTTTGTTTGTTTGTTTGTTTGTGTACAAGATAACAAGAGAACGGGTGAACGGATTTGCACCAAATTTTTAGGGAATGTTCAGAAAGTGACAGGAAAGAATCGATTAGATTTTGGTGATGATTGGTTGACCCCTGCACATTCTGTGTGACCTTGAAGTTTTGACCCTGTAGTAAAGTATAGGAACTTCAGTTCAGATAGTGACAGGAAAGAAACTAGAAAGATTGATGACCCCAAACTTCGCCTGCAGATGCAGAAATATTTTGGCCAATCAAAACACTCATTACTTCGTCTCACCAAAAGTCTATTTCAGGTTTATGAATTTTAGAAGACTTTTAGATCCAGCCGTGTTATTTGCCATTTCACTTCAAATCCGTACGAGCCTGCAATGAATATTCAAAGCCAACGTATCCCAGCAACAAGGGATTTTTCGCGCTCTTGAACTACTACTGCGAAAGCGGCTATGTACGGTATATAGGCGGCTCTATAGCTAGCTATCGCACGCGATACCTTTTTTTATCTACAAATTCATTTAGATTCAGGCTACCCCAGCCCTACGGCTTCTCCTCTATTTCTTATCTTCTGTGCATTTCTGTTTATTTTCCCCGGTTCTTTCCACTTTGTTGTGGATTTTATTGTGATTTATTTTATCCTGGTGGACGTGTAGTACGTGATTTTAATTGTTTTCGGTGAAAATCTGGTGAGTTTGTTCGACGTGAGTGAGTCTATCGCACTCGCGAGCGTTCGCGTGTGTTGATCCGAGTGAGTGGGCTGTGTAGCTAGCTGTACGTACTTAACTATACACAGCGCTGTCGCGAAGTGACGGCGATCTGGTCGGGCTAGGGAGTACATAACCCCAGGGAGTACAGTGCCTGTGCCTGGCTGACTGTAGTAGGATTTAACTTTTTTCTTTGGGTTATAACGGTCCTGTCATTTGAGATTTGAGTTAGTTTATAACTCATTTATGTCTGTTTGAGTGGATTTCGTAGTTGTAAAATATATACAAAAACTGTATTTTTTTTAATTTGTGTGGATTTGCAAAATTTGGTGGCTGATCGAGGTTCGCCGAATACATGCACGCCAGTATCCACTTTGACTTTGTTGATGGGTGGTGACTGAGCTGAGTGAGTAAGCTCTGTGCCTCGCATGCATGTCATTTTGAAGTCGAGATCCAACTTATTTTGTCGTCATATTTATTTTATCCAAGCCCGATGAAAAAAAACAACAACCCCAATTGCAATGTAATTTAAAGATAGAACATGAATACATTTACTAACACTTACATGACTGAACACTGAATACAAATTGCTAACATTTTTTTCCTCACCACGCCACGCTCTCTGACATGTCTAATCAATTACTTTTAGGGGAGAGATGCTTCAATAATAAAATATCTTTTTCAAAAGAATTTTTTCAAGGGTGGGGACACACAAAGCTATGACCTGGATATGGCAAAATTTAGTGGAGGGGGGGGGGGGGGGGTAGATGTGCCTCTTGTTATCCCCTTTGAATGGCTACTGCTTACAAAAATAATCGCAACAAAACAAAACCTATATTGGGTTTATTTTTTTTTATACACGACAGGGGAACCAACCAGTAAAAATATATCTGCAGTTTCAAGAATAATAGCTCCGCTAAGGCGTGGGTCTGCCGCCTTTGACAGCCTTTCTAGTTATATATAGATTTCGTTTTAACGCTTAAAATATTTCTACAGGCAAAAATACAATACATTGAAATTATTGTTACCACATAATAATACGCATGCCCTGCAGGGCCGTATAAATAAGAAGTTCCGGGGTCTCACCGACCCCTTTCCCCTCCCATTTTAACACACACACATATATACATGTATATATAAATAAATATATATAATGTGTGAGAAATAAATATATATATATATATATATATATATATATATGTCAATGTGTGTGTATATATACATAATTATATATGTAAATAATAATGCTGCCTACTTGTATAACGCACAAGTCCACCTTTCGGTGCTGACGGGGCTTAGAGAAAAATACATACAGAATTCTCCTAAACAGTAAATTAAAATATTGCGATAATTACAGCGAAGAGAACAAATACGTTTTCAGTTGTGATTTGAATGTTTCTGTTGATGACAGTTGACGTAATATATAATATATATATATATATATATATGTTCAAAACTTACCTGCCCCCGACAATGAATTAATTAATGAGGTTGAAGTTTTGTCAATATGTCGGTCAATTGAGTCTGGTGTCGGCGAAACCACTGGCCCGTCTGAGTGGTCTAGTGGTTAAGACATTGGTATTTTAAACCAACGACCCGTGTTGGGAATTTTTTTTAAACCTTTGCAAACATTTCAAATAGGGAGGTCAGCCCTGGGCAACTTTGATTTAAGCTACGCAACCATTATTCTATCATTTTCATTTCTTACAATTAATTATTTCCACCAGAGTTGCCAAAGCTGCTATATATATATATATATATATATATATATATATATATATATATATATATATATACAGATTTGTCAATCTGTCGGTCAATTGAATCTGGTGTCGCCGAAACCACTAACCCGTCTCCGTGGTCTAGTGGTTAAGGCATTGGCGTTCTAAGCCAACGACCCGGGTTCGATTCCAGGCGGAGACATTTCTTCAGCCTTTGCAAAGGGAGGACAGCTCTGGGGAACTTTGATTTAAGTTACACAACCATTATTCTCTCATTTCCTTTCGCATTGTATTTATTTCCACGAGAGTTGCCAAAGCTGTTGTATATGTTATTTCCTCACAATATATTCATTGATAGTTTTTCTTTCATTGAAAAGCCTCCCCCCCCCCCCCCCTCCCAAATAAAGTACAGGCATGTCCAAGATGTATTTTTATATTTTATGAAAATATGTTATTTTTCTATTAATTTTTCTCGAGTCTCAAATCACCCAGAATTCAGTTTCATTGAAGAACACATATTAATGCGATTAAACGATGTATTTGCTTTGAAATGAAAGGAATTCTATTAGCGTGAACTTAAAAAAGCACAAAGTTTGAAGCACAGTACTCTTATACATGTATAATGAATAGATTGGTAGACATTCTAGCCATCATTAGAATTGTGTTAGCGACAAAAGAGGCAATTTACCATCGTGTTACTCATAGTTTAAAATTAGTTTTTAAATAATATTTCGGGAAATTAAATGCCTAAACGATATTAGGCGCACAGGCCCATATCCATAGCAAAACAGAGTCAAGAACAATGATGTTCAAAACCAACAGCGCCTGGATTTTTAGTGAGACATATTACAATGTTAGGGAAGTAATAAAATGTTTAATTGTTTGTCTTACGTCAAAATATAAATAATATCCTCACCTTTATCTTTGATATGAATTGATGTCTGAATGTGATCAAAAGATGAGTTGGCAGCCACTTTGCAGACAAGCAATACATCTTTACCAGACATGTACGTTGGCCTAAAACTCAGTGTCAGGGTTGACACAATAAGGCGTCCATTTTCTTTATCCTGAACGTCTTCTTGAGAATTGACAGAAACATTTAACTCCTCTGGAATCATCCACTCCAAATTGACGGCGGGTTTAATCGATCCATTGGTTTTACAAACTATAGTCTTATTCTCCCCTTCTTCTATTTTAAGCGATCCGTCGTTCTTGAGCACATCATTGTTGTCTTTATCGACCAAGATCAATCCCCTCGGTGGAACTTAAAATGGATATGAAGCAGGTCAACTTAAGCCATTAACATTGTGACTTATGATAGCATATATTCATGTCGGTATAATTGCTCAAACCCGGTAATGAGGTTTCTTTCAGAAGAACATACTTTTACTCAAAGTTTTCTTTAAAAAAAGGAGAATTAATTATACTATAGATTTCTTTTGTAACCGAGTATTGATGGTTGAACAAACTAAAATTAAGCTAGTACAGGCCTTTCTACCTTTATTTTTTCAGTTGGAATGATGAAGATTGACAGGCCCTAAATCGACTGCTTTGCAAAGTTATGCAGTTATGGATATGGAGTGAAATAATACATTTATAATATAATACATATACATTTTTTTTTGCGGCGCCCCTACCGATCTATTGAGGTCCAATCGTGGTTGCATGGTTAAAATAATCTCATGCAAATCTCCTCCCCCTTTTCTATTAAAATACCAGGGTTTAGGGGTAGTTCTCCTCTCATTAAAATAATGAAAACAGAACCTCATTTCTCCACTTATGTACTAGGGGTTATGATACTACCCACTTTTTTGATAATCAAAATCTTTGTCAAAAGTGTTTTGAAACATCACATTGCGACTATGAAAAGAGCAAAAAATATCAGATTGGCGAAAATATAGAAGTAGATCGCAAAAAAGAGTAGGATAAAAATATTATACCAATACCGTTTACCGTAAGATTGACATCACATCTGGCTTTGTCGTTTAATGAAAATATTTTGCCAGAATATACATCTTGATGAAACAACGAGACGTTTCGAATTGTCATAACGCTGAGAAAAGTATATTTTCCTTCTAGCGAATGGTCTGTAGTATTTGTATCACAAGGAAGAGTAGATCTCGAGCAGCTGAACAATATCGAACCATCACTTCGCTCCCAAGTAATCGTTATTAATTTGGTAGCTGTGCTCGGTCCATTGCAATTAAAAGTCACATCATTCCCAGCAAATGCCTCTTTGTCGATTTCAACTTGAAAAAAAAATGAAAAAGAACAAAAGAAAAATAGTTCACATATTTTTAAAAAATTAAACGATATGCCTTTACCGCTGAATATATGCATAAACAAGATGAAAATATGTATTTCTTTTTCTTTAATATTTTCTTTTTCTTCTTTCGTGCCTTTAGAAGTAGATACGACCCATGAATAGAATGTTCTAATAAAAGTTAATTGAAAAATAGCTATTTATTTTGTCCAGAGGTGGAATCAAGTGCATACACTGGAGATTAACCCCTTATAGGACAGTAATATACAAAGTTCACAATCAAAACAAGATTTTTTAGCCTAACTGTTCACAAAATCGTGTCATAGGAGGGTTCAAAATATAACATCTTAAAAATAAATAAAATAAATAAAAACTAGCTCTCAATTTTCCCTTCTATTCTATTTTTTTTTCTTAGAAGAAAATGAAATGACCATTTTAGAAGCATTCCAATGTATTACTTATAAGACATTAAGATTGCTTATTGCTAGTTTTCATGGGTATTGTAGTCAGATGATACGTTACAAATGATATGAATAAGCTAATTCTGAGTGGTAGTGATGAAGACTGCTATATATACATATATATATAGATCTTTTGCCAGCAAAATTTTGATCGGGTAAAGATATTGTAACGAAATTGGGTTTAATTTCGTAGAAAAGCTTGAGTTTTAGTATAGAAATCATCGTTTTGGCCGATTACCGCATTGAAATAACATTCTATCAAAATGTGAGATCGATCATGTTACGTTGCTGATAAAAGATGATGTTTTAGTTACACTTTAGCCTGTAACTTTTGTTGTTGTTATATTTGCTTTATATGATTGTTACCAAGTTATTGAGCATTTTATGCCAATTAATCTGGTAGGTAATTTACCTAGGGCAAAGCAAGGAAAGTTAGGAAAATATGAGTTGATTATTACATGTGTATTTAATTAACCACTTTTTCTTGTACATGTAATTACATATGTACTGGTGCATTTGCTGAATAAATGTGTACGGCTGAGTCATTCACTGTATGCCAAGTCAGCGCTCACCGAGCCTGATAGTACGGTGGCTGATACTTCAGGCTGGCTTGGTGTGCGGGCCAAATGATTCAAATGATGGTTTTGCACAGTCTTTCCAATTATTGATTTGGAAGAAAATTTCGAGAATAAATTGTTCAATCACTACGCCAGTGATTGATTTCTTGGCTTTTTGCCTGGCCTTCTTAAAGGGTCACTAAAATAAAAAAATACTTGCCCATTTTTCGTAAGAAGGTGTCATCAGGAGCCAAAAAATATCCATCACACAATTTTTTATGCATTCAGTCATATTTTATAATCATTTGAAAAGTACATTTTTGCTGATTAACACAGTCATAAGCCCCGCCCCTAAAAAAAACCCATCGAAGCGACATCATGATCACGTGATCTGTGACGAATGAAAAGTAAGGGAAAATATTCCACTAACCTATACCGTGCGCCCCCGGAGACCCCGGGCAGGTCCAGCCCGGTGCCGAGCATGATATTCACCGCATCGACCATTTGCATTGCGTATTTTCGTGTGTTTAATTCCTCACAATAACTTTGATTTTGGGACACAGTTTCATCAATAATGCCTAATCGGTGTATAGTTGCGGGCTGTAGCAAGACCCCTAAAGATGGTGTAAGCCTACATCATTTTCCTAAAGATGAAAATCTATGGAAATTGTGGGTCGCAAATGTAAAGCTCACGCAGGCAGAGTGGCAAGGGCCGGCCAAGTGAGTGGAGTACAATCTGCAGCGATCACTTTGCCGAAGATGATTTTGTGGATCCTGGCCTGTATTCCGAATTTGGCATGAAGAGAAGGATAAGCTAGCTAAAAGATTCAGCTATTCCAACGATCAGACTTGGAGTCAAGTCTTCCAATCTGTTTTTCAACGACAGCAGCTGCAGCAGCTTCACCCGTAGACCGAAAATTTTGTCTCTCGTTCGTTAGCTAAGACGACCTAACGAACGAGAGACAGCATTTTCGGTCTACTTCACCCGTAACTCCAGGGAGCTCCAACGCGTTGGAGCTCCCTGGAGTTACTTCACCCACGGCCCTTCACCGTATTCTGCGAGGGGTTCAAACATATAATATGGTCGAATTTCCCCTTGCCACTCGAGCTTCTTTGCCTTCGGGGTCTGATAAATCATCTGATAAATCAGAGTTCGTATCTGCATGGCTCAGAAAAGTCCTCCAACTCGGAATCGCGGGCACTTTTCCTCTCTCTATAACAGCCAAAATCTATGTCAGTACTAACGTACTATGTAAAGCCAAAAAAAAAAAAAAAAAGCCGTAAGTGAAATAAACAAAACAAAAGCGTTCACCAGTCGCTATGTACGAGGGGAACATGGTCACTGCCGTACTAAAGATGTGTAGGACATTGTACATACAGACGCATAAAACGGCTGTGCACGCGTTTATGACCAATGCAAAACTTTCGTTCGGCAAGCTCAGATGGATGAGAACATTGTTCAAAAGAAAAGCTAAAAAAACAAAACAAGAGCTGTATATTTGGGCAAAAGCGTTTTCTGATCTTGTAGAAAGTATATTGCTAATGATTATTCACTCCTAAGATTATATTGATTAATTTCCTTTTTTCATAAATTGTCCGTTGAACAGAGGGGTCAAATACTGCATTCTGTGTACAATATTATATGCTGCAGCCTGCAGATCTTGTGCCTCTTACTTTTCATACGTCACTTGGGGGTTAGCCAATCAGCTCACGAGTTTTAAGGAACCGTCCCAAAACCTCTACTTTTCCCCCTTTTTCGCCAAAACGAGACATAATTTGGACAATCGATTGGCAGATTCGTGATTAGAAGGCAAAACTACATGGAAAGAGCACCCATTTTCTCTCTAATTTAGTCAACCTTTAAGCACCTCATCGCACGGAAGCTGGTGGATGACAATCTACTGAAAACGAGGTCTGGACATGGTCGTGCGGTGCTGCGTACTTCTGGACATGGTCGTGCGGTGCTGCGTACTTCTGGACATGGTCGTGCGGTACTGCGTACTTCTGGACATGGTCGTGCGGTACTGAAGTCTTCTGGACATGGTCGTGCGGTGCTGCGTACTTCTAGACATGGTCGTGCGGTACTGCGTACTTCTGAGGGGTAAACTAGCAGAAATAGCGCAGTAGTGAAGGTTTGGAGAGAAAGCAGGTTCGTCAAGGTGGTATATTTCCGCCAAACGTACCACGTCCTCAGCTCGGGCTATCCTGACCGAAACCGCAGCTGGAGGAAGCAGCGTGAAGCAGCGTCGATTTCGTTACAATATGTAATATGTTGCATTTAAAGAAGAGTCTAATAGTCCATCCTGTTCAATGTGTTAGCAAATTCGCCTTTTAAAACTTTTAGCCCAGCTCCTACCCGCAACAAACAAACAAACACGAAAAGGTAATGAACAGAAAAAAACCCAAATTATTAGGGTCATATGGAGTACAAGAACTGAATACTAGTATGGCAATTGTAAATCCGTAATGAATAATTGATAACACTACGCGTAGGGGAAATATTCTGAATAGCCTATGACATACTTACTTTCAGAGCACCATACACATCCGAGAAGAATAAAAATCAACTGCCACATATTTCTGTGTTCGGCACCGGTTCACAAAATAAATAGGAATGACTTGGACAAGGACTATGTAAGCCTCCAAGACACAGCTAAAAGTAAACTAAAAGGACATTTTATATGTGACTAGGGTTCGAAAATTCTTATCTTGATGAAGAATAGACTTGCGTTTACCGTATTTCTTTCAAAGCTGGCGCTCTTTAAACGAAAAACATAAACGCGAAGTGAGGGAATGGTGCATTCCTATTTTTCTTTCTGTAAAATAATGTAGGAATAGAATTTAGGGTATAACCAAGGAGGTTCAAACAGATGAAGTCCCAACGAACGATAACTAATGCAAACACTTGGCATATTATAACGAATGTACGATTGCATTAGTAAAACGCCTTGAGTCTTTGGAGGGATGTCTCATGCCGCCAAAGTAATCGGAAAAAATGTAGAAATGTTTTGAAATTTGAATGTTTACGATGCGCAGTTAGATTCATAAATCGACAAACACACAAAGTGAATGTGCAGTTTGAATATAAATAATTTCGATTTCAATCTGAAATTCCCCTGCCGAGGGATGAACAATTTTTTGAGATAGGGCCTGAAAGTGTCACAGATATATGCCTTTTAAGGCCAATATTAACACCTTTCCGCTTAATTCCGATTATTCAATTTCATATATTACCATCGTGAAAGATGGCTCTCGAAAATATAGCCAACCAAAGTTGTGGGCACACGCGCCCAGTCCAAAAATTCCCACCGCAGATCTGGTATTTGTGGCACTAGATAATGTTCGCTTGAACCTTGTTATATAATCCATGTGCATTTGGGTCTGCAAAACTAATTATTATCACAAACAAGATAAAAACTACTTTCGAAAACTCAAGACCATTTCACTAGCCCTGTCTATAACCTTTAGAAATGTGCGAACATTACAATGGTGTATTACATAATCCGAACCTGATTTCTATGGGCAGTACCAGGCGCGGATCCGGGGGGGGGGGGGCAGCGGCCCCCCCCCCCCCCCCGGGCCAAAAAAAAATAGAGGGAAAGATAGAAAGAGAGAAAGAAAAGAAGGGAAAGGGAGAGAAGAAAGAAAAAGGAAAAGAAGAAGAAGAAGGAGAAGGAGAAGAAATTTTGAAAAGGGGAAGAAAGAGGCCGGGGGCCGAAAAGGCCTTGCCTCCCCCCGCGCCCAAAAAGTAAAGGGGGGGGGGGGGAAGAAGGCAAAAATGTGGAAGGAGTCCGGGGCCGAAAGGGCCTTACCTCCCAGGGTGTAGTGTTGCGCCCTCCCCCCCATAAAAAGAGAGAGAGCGCAGGAAGGAAAGTAGAAAGAAGAAAAAAAGAGGGAAAGAGAGAAGGAAAAGAAGAGAAAGGGAGGGACGAGAGAAAAGTGAAAAAAGGAGACAAAATTAAAAGAGAAAGAAACGCGGAGGCCGGGGGACCGAAAGGACCTTGCCACTCCGTTCTCCCTCCCCCTCCCCGGCCTAAAAGAGGGAAGGAAGGGGGAGGAAAACGCGGAGGAATTAAGAAAAGAACAGAACAGAAGGGATTTAAGTTTCCTGGAAATGAAAAAAAAAATGCTTACTCTCAATAAAGTAATTTTAATGCTTGTCAAAGGCATTACCATTCTGAATATTATGTTAAAATTGGGAGATGGGTGAACATAATTTTGCTGTAAACTAGTTTTGCTATATGTGCTGTATAATTAAAATGGTTTGTTTGTTAATTCTATTATGTGCAGTATTTTGTTGTTATTAATGTGTTTATATAAAGTATTGCAAAGTCAAAAGCAATATTTAATAAAGATATTTCTATAAGGGGAAAAATCGGGCCTCCCCCCCCCCCCCCCAACACCAAAACGATAGAGAGAGAGAAACAGACGGGAAAGGGATCGAAAGGAAAGAGAGAGAAGGAAATAAAATAAAGAGAGGAAATGGCTTTAAACAGTAACATATTAAAACATTAAAAAGATAACAAATTAAAATGATAACGAAGCTTTTCGATCTGCAACTCATCTGTACCGGCCGCACAGAAACGTTGTTAGCGCTAACAGCGCACTAACAGTACCGATAGCGATGATTTGGCCGCACAGAAGAGTGATGTTAGTCAAATTCACTAACAGCGCTGTTAGCCTAACATTTCAAGGCCGCACAGAAGCTAACAGTAGTGGTAATGTTTTAACAACTCACTAACGGTGCCAGGGGCACCAATAGTGACAATGTTAGTGAATAATTTCTTGCGTGCGCTATAACTTGTCTCTCCTTAGACTAATTAAGAATGTGGCGGGTAGCGGGTGACATAGATTTTGCTGATAACGGCACGAGGAGACCAAGATATGATCCTTTTCAGGAAGAAAATGAACATGATTTTGTCAAGAAGTATAGGTTTTCCAAAGCAGTATTTGAAGACCTTTCCAAAGCAGGGCCTACATTGTTAAAAAGAAGAACATTACGGTAAGTTCCGTGTACCATACCTTTAGTACAGTCAATGTAACTCAATAGTGTAATAGGCTACATACGCATCAGCCACTGATGATTAGAAGCATCATGATGAAAAGTTACTGCGGCAGCCCGAACACGTAGTGTTCGGGCTGCGATCAGCAGTCCTTTGATTGCTTGGATGTCTCTTAATTACAAGGTCGTTTGTCAAAATGATAGCCATGAAACATGACATTATTTGATTTTAGGCTACTTTAGGTACTTACAATACTTTACGATTGACTGTCGTCTTTCTTTTCAATGAGGATGATACAAAGAAGGCCTATTTATCTCCAAAAGCCTGTACTAAAAACTTCCGTAGGTCGGTGTTTTGCTTGCAATGCGCATGCGTCAGACAAGAAGGGAGCATTATGAATATTCATTAAGATGAGTGGCAGGCAGGAGCTCGAGCGAATAGAGATCGCCGGATCACAGTGGATATATGAATATTCATTATTCCTGTGACGAAAACTATGCCGTCGTTGTAATAAATATTCATAGGCGCATGCGCAAGTGCCTATTTTCGCTTCTGCTTCAACAACATGGCGAATGGGACTGGTTTAGAACATTGAGAGTAAAAAGTGACATTCATCGATTCTACACATTTTTTAGGAAAAGCTGATTTGCGGAAGGTCTGTTTATGTAAGTGGCATCGTATATATGATACTTTAATTAAAAAAATAACTTATATGGGTATATTTTCAATGGTCATTTGAACATTGGTAAATTGAGAGACCCACCGAATCGTACTGGTTTCACTCAGGACGCTGCCACTTCGTGGCAGCGTCCCGGGGCTAGATGAAAAGCAGCATTATCTATAGGCCTAAAAACTAAAAAACTAAATAAATAAATGACGAGAAGTGGGTTTGCATTTTTTTTTTTGGTGGTACAGTATCTAAAAGCTAAATGCTAGTAGTTGCAGCAAGCAATAATTTCACGGGAAAGTCTTTGGAATCAAAGTTAATTGTTCACATATTGTCCTAGCTGTAGATCTAGTAAGTTTATGCAATCAGAAACTTGAATAACCTTTGTGAAAGAATGAAACATAGGCTGAAAACCAAGCATACGGTAGACCACCGACATAGATAAGCATATGTGGGAACGTGTAGTATTATTGATTAGAAAAAGACCCGTCATCCGGCAAGAATGCCATGTTTATTTTGGTCATTTGTCAGCAAATAATAACTTGGCACATATAATTATTTTTACATACAAACACTTAGGTGGTCATTTTATTGCATTCTGTTAGAATGAACTTTGTGATCATTACCAAAACTATTGATTATAATAGTTATAATAGGGGGGGGGGGGGGGAATGTCAACAAAAATTTATTTTCGCCAGACCTTCAAAATTCGCTCAGTGGAGGGGGGAGGGGGGGGGGGGGGGGGTCCAGTTTCCCTCCATAATTCCCTGACAAGCAAAAAAAAAGAATAACAAAAAAAGGTCTTCATTCTAAAGGGGGGGGGGGGGGGCACAATGGAGAAAATGGCGAGTCGTCTATGGTCAAAATGCATACTTTTCTTCCAAAGGAGGGGGGGGGGCACGGGCCGGAAGTGCCCCCCTGGATCCGCCAATTAATGCAATACTGTAAGCTGATATGCATGTTATTGTTAGGCCTTACACAGCGTAGGATCCAGCCTGGTTAGACACAAAGGTTGCTGGGGCCGCCCATTGTGCACGAAAGATGTCCCAGCCCGTATTATGTCTCATCCGGGCTGCATCCGCCGCTGCTGCAAATATTCTCTACTTTTACAGGCATGATGCCATCGAGCCAACCCTTCAACTTTGCAGTGCACTCCGTTACTTCGCACAAGGAGGATACTTACCCATGGTAGGAGACGCACACGGCTTATCACCCCGTGCCACCAGCAACTGCATACACAATGTGGCCAACGCCATATGTGACAACATGCACCATTTCATACATTGGCCGGATGAGCAAGAGTTGAGGAGATCAAAGTTGGACTTCTATCAAAACGAAAGATGGCCATCTATTATAGGTCTAATAGACGGGACCCACGTACCACTTTATACGCCGTTTCGCCCGGCACATGAAGCTGCATTCGTGAACAGAAAGGGGTTTCACTCAATAAATGTACAGATAGTGTGCGACAGGAACTTGAAGATTTTTAACCTTGATGCGAGGTATCCAGGTTCCTGCCATGACGCCTATATTTTGCGGAATTCGCATGTATGGGAACGGTTTGAGGAGAATAATATGCCGAATAGCTGGATGCTCGGAGATTCGGGTTATCCTCTGAAACCGTGGCTTCTTACACCATTCCTCCGTCCTGCCAACGAAGCTGAGGAACGGTTCAACAGGAGACACAAGCAGATCCGTTCGACAGTAGAAAGATGCAACGGTGTACTGAAGATGCGATGGAGGTGTCTCACTAAGCCAATTATGTTCCAACCTCCTCGAGCGTCGAGAATAATCGCAGCATGCGGAGCCCTACATAACTTTGCTTTGGCTCATAATATGGAACTTCCACCTGACATTGACAATTTTGTAGACGAGAACATGTTGGTGAACGCCAACGTAATCGTTGAGGCCATTGGAGGCAGAGACAATGCAGGAATTCGTGCCCGTCAAAGTGTAGTGGAAAGATTATTCATGCACCAATAAGGAAACTTGTGCCCCAAATTCGGAAAATGTGTAGATTTCCCGGGGAAACTTCTTGCTTTCTGTTTATACCCGTTAACATACCCCGTATCATGCCCATGTGTCACGCCACATAACAAACTGTGTGAAGGAAGGTAAAGGAACATTTAATACGATTATTAACCAACAAATAATAATATGCATCATTACTATTCAAAGTATCAAATCATCTCTAATTTGTTCTATGTGATTTGTTAAAAAGTTTGTTTAAGTTAACAAGAACTCTCCATTCATATAAAACAATCCGTTAGTTGATTATGGTTTTAACAATATACAACACTCTCCTAACTGTCACTGGTAATTAGCGACACCTTGTCACTGGAGCACATTCAGTCAGCTTTTCACACATGCATACGAGATGGTGATATGTTTCTTATATAATATTGGTGAAGAAAACATATGTTTCGTATTTGATCTTAAGCTTTGAATCTGAACAGTTCGAAATACCACTCAATTAAAAAAAACCTCGGAGATTCAGAGCACACCACCACTGCTCGATTATATGCCTTCATAATCGTGATCAAATACTGGAATGTCAGATATCAGATAGAACAAAACTTTGTGCTTTAAATTTAAAATTTCTACATTATAGAAAGTTCTCTGATCACGGTATAAGACTTTTGCTAATACCGTGGCTATTTGGGTACCCAACGGATGTTTGAATACCCAAATATGAAATTAATACCCAGATGACACAAATTTGGCTTTATCCATGGTGTGATGCCACACAGTAGTTTGTGCAATGTACACCGCCAATTCACTGCTAATTCACTCTCTAAAGGGTTACATATAATATAGGTTTTCCCGGCCAATTTCGCACGTTTGTCAGTGTGTTTGATAGAAAGTTCATTCAATTTAGCAAAAATCCTCGTTACGGCGCATTCTGTCTTTCGAAATTGCAAGTTGTACATTCAAGGGTGTCGTTGCACACTGTGTCTACATTGATGAGACCGGCTACAACTTCTGGACCAGACGCTCTTTTGGAAGAGCCCCACGCGGGGTCCCTGCACGTCGGGTCGTACATGGCCAACGCGGTCGGCAGTGCAATGTCACTTTTGCAGTTTCAAGTGAGATTGGGCTCGTCCACCACACTATTGCAGTGGAAACGGTGACGAGGGAAACTTTCGAGGCTTTCCTGGCTACCACCGCTCATGAATGCGAGAATGTCTTCCCCCCTGATGAGGACGTGTACCTGATTTTAGACAACGCACGTCCTCATGTAAGAGCTCAGCTACCTGGTGATGCAAGCCCAAGGATTCATTTGAAGTTTCTTCCTCCGTATTCTCCATTTCTCAACTGCGTGGAGATGGCCCATTCTGCGTTTAAGGCAGCCATCAAACGAGATCTGGCCCGCCCGGAGTTGCAGCAGAGGGTAGGCGACAGAGAAGCAGCACAAGAAGCTGGGGTCAACATGCAGGAGCAGGCAGCTCGGCGAAATACGGACGCAATAACGCAAGAGAAAGCCATCCGGTGGTTTAACCACACCCAGACATACCTCCCAAGATGCCTGGCCCGCCAACAAATTGATGGCTAGAACTGATCTAAGAACTGTATTCTTTATTCCTAATGATGGTTAGCATTAATGTAACACCCACCCAATGCAAATAATGAAAGACATATGAAAGAAATAATCACGATGTAAATTGAAACCTCCACACACAATACACCATTGAAAGAAAAGTTGCCAAGATGATACAGGAATAAAGAATAATCCGAAAATATGAAATATTCTGATGCTCATACAAAACAATGATGAAAGAATTGAAAAAAAAGTAGAAGAATAAACGATTAAAGATGTCTACTAAATTGACTTTTTTTTACGTGTTAAATTGGATGCCTAGAAATGAATTCGAATGAACGAGCGCACTATATTTGTGATCATGTGACTACATAATTCTAAATTGAATGAACGATTTGCGAATTCATGCTTGTTTAATGAATTTCAGTTGAAAAAGCATTAATTAGAATGAGGTTAAATGTAATCTGAATGCTCCAAAAATTAATTTGAACGAATAAATCGTCAGCCTTATGCCCAAAGGGCCTTAAGGCCATAGACTTTATACAGTGATAGGCCCTTTTGGCATAAGGCCGACGAAATAATGACATTAAAATACCGAGCGTGTCCTCTTGGCTAAATTTGGCTAAATTGAATGAATGCTCTATCAAATGGACTGACAACAATACGAAATTGGCCGGGAAAACCTATAACGGCGAAATAAAATGCTTCTATGTAAATTAAGTGTCAAAAGAACATAACTTTCTTAAATGGCATCTATCTTATTTTGGCACGTTCGATTTCTTTGTTTTTGACGTGGGTAATAAGACGGATAAATTAACAAAAAAATCATTTTTATTTTGACTCTCAGTGTAGATCCGTTTGACTGTACTGTCTTATGGCTGGGTTTGAATCTTTTGTTGAAGAACCTGCCACTAAGAACACTTAATACCAAGATGGAATTTATGTTAGAACCATCAAGAGTCGTTCTACAGCAATAATCAGTGTTATTAAATAGTTTAAACTACCGCATTGACTGAGAATGTAAATACTTTGTAAAGAGTTTAGACCAACACTAACCATAATGCCTAGAAGATAAGTGTGAACTCATCTGATACATCCATCTTTAATTGCTATGGTACTTTAGTAAGATAGTGGCCAAATTATGCGAACGTTGATATGCAATGGACATGTTTTCTGGAACATTGGCACAGAAATAAACGATTACATACAATATTAATGTTTTGGAGAAACGCAGATTCAAAAACTCCCTTGTATGAGTTTTACATCGACGTTTTAAAACTGGCGATAATACGTAAATGACTGTGGACGTAGCCGTGTTTAGAAATAAACGCGTAACAAAAAGCTCATTCTGGCCTGAAAAATGGGAGCATAAACGCATCCTTAGGTGGTGGCCAGAATATCAGAATAATTATAAAGGCCAGAGAATTCTGCAAAAACTAGTTGCTTATGACACACCTTCACCATTGGTTTGTATGAAATAGTCCTGGACGACAAGAAAATACGGCCATCGTACCCATCCCGATCCTGCACCATAATCCTTTAACACATATAACCACTCTGGGATCATCCACTCCAAATTGACGGCTGGTTTAACCGATGTTTTGGTTTTACATCCCGTGATATAGCTTCTTTTTATATTCTGAAATTAGCAAAATAAAATTTAGGTTCCTAGCACATTTCTATTAACCCATTACCTAACGGGAACCGAGTGGCCCCTGTATTAAGTCTATTGGAATGGAAGAATTCACTGGTCAATGTGTTAACAATACTTTTAACCTATATTACTCATGTATTATCACAATGTAATGGAATTCATAACATCATTACCGGTATTTCTCGAAACAAGGAATTCTTTCCACCATGTTTTTTCTTTGTGTGTGTGAATGCATATTTTAAAGTTTGTATTTCATTATGAGAAGGAAATATATGTATTTTGAATCTTAAATCTTGAGTCAAAAAGTGTAAAGAGCCTGGACTGAATAACATATGAGTGCCTTTGACCAATCATTTGATTTCTGTTTAGGAATAAGTTGTTCATTAGTAAAAAAGAAATATTCAGCGAATGGTCAATTTTCCTTTATCCTTTGCTTTGTGGGTAATGATTATTCTATGGAAATGATACAAAGCAACATAATAACACATTGAGCAGTCATATCATTTTGTGCAAGTTCGTTTATTGAAATAACTTCTTTTTTTTTACAGTATTTGCAGTTATGCTTAGTATTTGTATTATTTTCTTTTCTTTTGATGGTGACATACTTTAAGCAAAAATTTAAACGAATTTTTGTTAAATTCGTCAAATTCAGAGTCAACCCACAGATAACATGATTCGATCGAGTTCTTTTACTCGTCTCCATCGTCTCTTCCTTCTCCTTTTCACTTTTCTTCTCCGTAAAGAGGACCAATGACAAAAATACATATGCAATAAGTTTCCCCATGTTGCTATACTGTGCAATAAGTATAGGATTGGAATGCTAATTAATATTCATGTACAAATACATAGCACATTGAATTCGTCTTCAATAAACGTAAAAGCGACTTCTTAGTAGACTAGTAAACGTCCCATCAGCACTCGCGTAGTAAAGAGCACACACGGAACTTAGGTCCCACTTGTGTTCTGTGCATGTTTTTTTTTTTTAATCTTATCATTCCATCTCCTTAATATAAAGTCAGCATTAACTCATAGAATGTCAGGTGATTTTCGGTTTGTGTTTTTTAGGTTGGTTCTACTCATACTAGCTCCATATAACTTTGGGGAAAGGTCATTAGTCCCTTTAATTGATGATTTGTTTTTAAACATTCAGCCCCGACTACGAAAAACTGAAGAAGAAAAATGTCTAACGGTTAAATAAAAGGATTGAGATTAATTCAAGTGAACAACTATGCAGCGCCTCTTTTCACATGCAGTTGCGTATCCAGGGGGTGGCGCAACAGGCCCCCCTATTGGCCGTCTAAAAAAAAAAATAGCAAAAAAAAAAGTTGTTTATTAAATAGGCTTCAAAATTGGTCACATATAGGATTATTTTGCATCTCAGCCCTTCTTCAGAAGCAAAAATTTTCCAAAGGGGAGGGGCACCCCTCCCTTAGACCACTCCCCCAGGACGGCGATCAATAATGCCTGGCGCCCCTCCCCCTATTCGGAAATCCTGGATACGCCCCTGACATGTATTAACAAAAATAATACGGACGCGTTGATATTGTGACAAATTGCGCCAATTACATGAGGGGCAATACGGTGCTAAAGAATTATAGCATTCAAAGCATTATCGCTTGTGATATCCACTTTAGAAACTCCCAAAAACTGTAAGCCTATATTCCGCTGAAAGTTCAAGTTGTGAAATGATGAGTATTGAACGTTTATTTAAAGTCTTGTTTTCTGTAGCCAACGAAGAAAATTTAACAACTTGCATTTCTTGATACTGTTGGATTTATTTTATTTTATTTTTTTAAGTGAATCAGATCTCGAAAATATATACATACTATAGGTTTTCCCGGTCAATAAATTTAACGTTTCGAGCAATCAATTTCGCCCGAAATGCGATCGCGGTAACAAATCAGAATTCAAATTCGTCTTTGGCCGCTCAAAATCAACATCTCAGCGATCAAATTGCAAATTGCGCCAATCAATTTAAAACAATGAGCAATGGTATTCGTCAATCGTCATTCAAATTCGTCCATTCGTAACAATTCCGTCTTTGCGGTCATTCAAATTCGTTAATGAGCATGCATATTTGAAATAACTAAATATTTAGTTTACGGTGGATTGGTGGAGAACCGGGGCATATTCATAATCGGAAAAGAGGATCGCTATTCATAATCAAAGAAGAGGGTCGCTATTCAAAATCGGAGAAGAGGGTCGCTATTCATAATTGGAGAAGAGGGTCGCTATTCATAATCGGAGAAGAGGGTCGCTTTTCATAATTGGAGAAGAGGGTCGCTATTCATAATTGAAGAAGAGGGTCGCTATTCATAATCGGAAAAGAGGGTCGCTATTCATAATCGGAGCAGAGGGTCGCTATTCATCATTGGAGAAGAGGGTCGCTATTCATAATCAAAGAAGAGGGTCGCTATTCATAACCGGGGAGGAGGGTCGCTTGTCATAATCGAAGAAGAGGTCGCTATTCTTAATCGAAGAATAGGTTAGCTAGGTTAGGATTATTTGTAAAAAATTGGAATATGATTTTCATTGTTCAATGAAACACTCAAATATGAAAGAATCAAATTAGCAAACAAAATTATATTGGATGTGAGACACCCCACTGCTGTGTAGAAGCAATATGGCGAGGGGCGATGAAACAAATACACCCCCAGCTTAGCCATGCCCCCCCCCCCCTCCCCCCCAGTCAGCCCCTTATAAAAAAGGCGAGAGCGAAAAAGCGGAGGAAGTGAGATAAAAAAGCCTAAAAAGGCCCAATCCACCGTAAACTAAATATTTAGTTTACGGTGGATTGGGGGAGAACCGGGGCATAGACCCCTTAAGAAATCAAAACACCATATCAAAAAAGAGATCAAATTTCTACCCAAATTTGACATGAAAAGAAGGAAAATGTTTCTGGTTATTTGCCAAATGAGCATAACAACACCATGGCCAAGTATTAACATAAAGCGTTCCCCAAACCCTCCCCATTTTGACTTTCTACTTGATACGAAGCTCACATTCTTAATTTGATTGCAGTTATTTCAAATATGCATGCTCATTAACGAATTTGAATGACCGCAAAGACGGAATTGTTACGAATGGACGAATTTGAATGACGATTGACGAATACCATTGCTCATTGTTTTAAATTGATTGGCACAATTTGCAATTTGATCGTTGAGATGTTGATTTTGAGCGGCCAAAGACGAATTTGAATTCTGATTTGTTACCGCGATCGCATTTCGGGCGAAATTGATTGCTCGAAACGTTAAACTGATTGGAGAAAGTTTGAAATTGACCGGGAAAACCTATATTTAACATGATCATATATGTATAACTTAATAATATGACCCAGAGTATATGACTAAATCAGAAAGAAGAAAGCCTTTAATATGCTTTGTTTACACAGCAGTTATTAAAATTATCAACATTTCTCTCAAATTAAAATCGTTTACCTTTTAACTTTAAGTACGTAGATACATCAGACGAGATGCTTTCACACCCAATGCGATTTAAGCTTGAGCTTTAAACCTTAGTTTATAATTTGACAGGTATGATCGAATTTCTGCATTAAAAATATTCTAGGTCGAATATTAATGTAGTCTTTACTTATATTCTCCATCGTGATACTGGTGAAATTTTTAAACATTATGCATAAAATCAGTTCCATTGAAGTTGCGCAAAGGTATGTACATGTATTTACCGAATGAGTTCGGTTTTTATCTTAGTTTTATAACATTAACTGCAAATGAGGACAGTAATTGCTTTATATCAAATACACTTTGCCATATTCTATTCGCACAAATTCATCATATATTGTACATTCAGACATTCAAAACACAGATGATTAATGGACTATATGGCGGTAGTAACAATGACCTGTGGTATTGGTTACAGTACCTAATAGGTAAAGATATAACATTACCATTGTTTTTCTCTATTTTTTTTTATCTGCACTACGTTCCTAATTGCATTGCTATTCCCACACAACATTTGATACTTAATAAATAAAGGTGGGTAACCAGTTACCAATTAATGAAACCGAAAGTAAATCTTGGAACACTAAGCTGAATAAAGTAGTTATCGAAACTCTGATGTGAATGATACGTCCGATTAGTTACCCCTGGTTACAAAATAAGTACCCAATGGGTACTTAATTTGTTATTGTTCAGTTCTGCTTGCATGCGCGGCATTGTATTTGCATGCTTCTGTACAGCATGATGTTCGTGGTATTTGATTTTTACTTTAAATTTTGAGAAAACATTTTCACTACCTTTTTTCGCCTTTGCTAGTTTCAAAACGGACTTGGGCTCATTTTTTCTGATCTATCACTAATGATAGATCTCTTGCCTATATTCTAACTTGAACCTTTTCTTTATTTGTCATGTAGCATTATTCCTTGATATTGATTTAATCTGAAATTTAATTTAATGTAATAAAAGGTGTCTGAAATATCGCGATGATGGATCTCATTATTGTTGGACGCATTTCTAATTTTCACCCTTCAACAAAGCGTATTACTTGGCTACCAAATGATAGTATTGATATGATATATTATGAGAAATCGGGCCATGTAATGCCGACATTACATTTGTCAAATTTATGCCACTAAACACACACATATTCTCAAAGGGTTCCAACTTTGGCCACTAAGCTAAACTATTGAACAATCAAGTAGTTTTAGCAGATTAGATTCATTAGTTGAAACAAATAGCCCATTCCTAGCAATAAGAGAGTACCAAAATGTTAAGTTTCGCTCGTGGATTTAAACTTCGAAGTTTTACATTAGTTACGGACAATGCGGAGCCCATTTTTTTACGAGCTTACTCAACGTTTTAAAACTATGGTAAACGCGAAAACAATGAGCACCGGTGGGTCCTCACTCGATGCCGTGTGGACGCAGCTAACTTCGTGGTTTCGTCGAGCTCGTAGTTAAGATTGCCTCCCTTATCATCACAGCTGCTCGCTTGGCTTGAAGTTTCATAACTTCAAGAAGTAGTTGTGTCTGTCCTAAGTGAATCCTCGTCGTGTTTTTCTCTCGTCGTTGTTTACATCTTTGATGTTTCGCAAGCTCCAAAGTAAAAAAAAAATAAAAAAAATGGGACGTCACGTGCCAATGAAGCTACTGATTTTTAAAACCACATGACATATCTTAAGCCTCGTCTTCTTTCGATTTGTAAACCACTGCATACTCCTTCTCCAAACTGTTAGGAGCCCGAATGCTATAAGGCAGTTAGAAGAGACACAATAGAAAACAATACGTAAGATATCGTTAAGAATACTGATGCGTGTGTATAATGAAATGGAAGAGTCAAATGAGAAAACGAGAGGTCCGATGTTTAAAGGTTTAAAATGAATACATTGACATACTATTTTCAGTACGACGTTTACGTTAATGCGCATCTAAAGACATGATTGTGAAAATATATATTTAAAACATAAGACAATTATATTTTACCGCCCAAATAATGTATGGTCATGCAGAGTGGGTGAACAATCGCGTGTTTTGAGAGCGGCATTTCCTCGTGGAGCCTCCCCGGTCAGGTTTTGTACAACAAGTATATATTGAGGCTTGATATGCACTTGAACTGTTCCTCCTCTTTCTCTACACATTTCCTTTCCCTCGGCTTCCCTTTAGCTTGACCCCTCCTCATTAAACACATGCATGCACGCACACACACACGCACACATACTCACACACTCTCTCTCTCTCTCTATCTATCTCTCTCTTACATGCATTGATTTGTGGGAGCTGTATTGTTTTCTCATATTGTATTTTGTACCCCACAAGCATGACAGAATTACGGCCATCATTGTTCTCTTTTGTTCTCTGTACCTCACAACTGCATGTATGTAAGAGCACACACACACACGCACGAACTCACGCAGACACCTCGGCATAGCCATTAAAAGTAGTGGCGTACCGGGACCTTGGCGTCAAGAGGGGGCTAAACTTGCAAGGAAATGTTGAGCGGAAACTGTTTGGAGGGGGATCCGTATTTGTTTCTTCTCGCCAGCCCTCAAGGGGGGAGGGGGAGGGGGAGGGGGGGGGGGGAACACAGGTACCAATGGTCGCATTGGAATATCGGGCGGGATAGGATGCACTGGCCGGTCGGGTAGGTAATTTCGGGGTAAAGAAGACTGGTCAGATGGGGTGGGAGGCAATGTACCTCGTCCTTGCGGTGATTTAGTAGCACCTGCTGGAGACTCAGCCTTAACAGAACGTCTCACTGCAGAAAAATGTTTTAACAATTTCATTGATATTTGCAATATGATATGTGTTACTTTTAGCTGTCCTTTTCTTCCATTTAATGTTTGCATTTTTTTTAGTGTATATATTTGTATTATTATTATTATTTTTTTGTTTTTTAATTTTTTTTGGGGGGGGAGGGGTCAGCCATCACAGTCCCAATTTCTTTCTTTTCTTTTTGTTAAACAAAACAAAGCTGCAAATTGTGTTAATACATTCGACATCAGGTGGGAAGAATGTGTTTAGACTTATGAAGAGATACGGCATCACCCCCCCCCCCCCCCCCCCCTCCCCTTCTTGAACTAAAATAACTAAAATTATGTTCAATGAATAAATGGTTAACGCAATATACACGAACTCTTCTTATAATATGAAAAGAACTTACCACCCGTCTTTTTACTAAGAATCATTCCGGCAACAAGTGTCAGTGCTAAGCACAAGATCACAACCCAGAACCCGTAGCTATAATGAGCACATTTGGTGTGCCTTGTCCATGTTTAGTCACTTTTAAGGGAAAGAACAAAAATATATGCTTCTTAACAGAATGATATATAATAAATCCTGGCATTAAATACATTCATAATTTCGTTTTGTAACCCCTCCCTTCATGAAAAAATACAACATTAAGGGATTTAGATTATGGCAAATATATAATCTCAATGTTCAACCGCTGGGCTGTGATAAAATTGCGATTCATTAAAAGTAACAAAACGTGAAGGTTTATTTATATTTTTGTGCTATGCAAAAAAAAAAGAATTTTCGGTAGTGTGTCTGTTTGTTTGTTGTTTTTGTCTTGCTTCAATGAAAAGGTTTATTTTTTTTTCAAACTTATACCCCGCATTCTAATGAGCCTGTTACAATTGAAGGGATAGAGTAACGTCGATCTGGCGCTGCCCAGTGGCTGCCGGGCCCACTATCAATTGGGCAAAAAGAATTTCCATTTCGATTAATAAAATTTGGAGTGGACTTTAATTGGATTATTATTATTATTATTATTATTATTATTATTTATTATATCATTTCTAGATGAGATTAAACTGATTACAAAAATAAAACTCTTCAGGTTTTCAGTAAAAAAAATGTCAATAATAACTGCATGTCAGGATAGCATCACATAGACATATTTACTGATAGAATAGTGCATGGAAGCTGCATTATGCTAATACGCTGATGAATAGGTGCGAATAGGTTACCTATGTGCTACTACAGCATGTGCATATTACATATTTAACCTCATGAAAATTATTGGCGTCAATCTTAGCTTAATTTCTGTTGTACTGGTATTATTATAAACACAGATTTAATACAATAGCACACTAAATGCAAATGCTTATAATGACGGCAACAAAATATTTTGTGGGCGTTTAGATCATTCTGAAAATTCTTGTTTTAAAACGGGCGACTTAAAGCATGCTTCAAACACGATTAAAAAGCGGTGTTAAATATGTGCAAATCTCGTGTAAAATCACCAGCAGTTTGGTATAAATTATGCGCAAATATAAGAACCCTATATTACAAAGCATAAGCTACTGTCCATACATCTAGTTGAGCGATATCATCGAATATGATTTTGTTCTAGGAGTTTAAGAATCTTGAATGCAACACTGAAATATCTGGGACATGTATTGTTTGACACTAGTGGAAAATATGTAATAAAGTTCCATTCTATTTCCTTGTCCCTTCAAGAACTTAAAAAAATACAATACGATTATATTATTTGGATGTATCAGAGATCCAGGAGATTTTTCAAGAACGTATATTTAATGTAACCATCGAGGCTATGACAGTTATAAAAGATCACATTACTTTACTTCGTGCTGAATGCTGAGCCTCAGAAATGAAAAAAAAGAGAAAATTTTCCTTTTGAATTAAGTTTTACAATACGCGAATAAACTAAAATATTGCTGCAAATTAGATAATTAGATTCCCATTAAAACATCATGAATTATGAACATTTACTTAGAAATTTTCTGCTCATACATGAAAAGTAACCTAGAGTCTATTCATTACTTATTCAATTCAATTTAGTACATTAAAGGGAAATCCAACCTTAATTGCAAGTTGCTCTGGAAGAAAGATGAAAAATCAGAGAAGCAGATTGGTGAAAGTTTTAACAAAATCGGACAAGCAATAAGAAAGTTATGACTTTTTGAAAGTTGTAATCACTATCCATGTAGGAATTTCAAATTGGCTGAATAGGTAATGTCCCTGTGATGTAGTTGTGGACAACTCTCCCATTTGCTCCAACACACACAAAATGTATTACTCAGTAGGTTCTCTTTCTTTCATGAGGACCTATAACAATATGCTATCTCCAATATATATAGTTTGAGTACTGCCCCGAGGGTAAAGGCGTTCGGAGAAAACCGCAAATTAATGATTAATTTTTGTACGACAAATAGGAGAGTTGTCCACAAGTATGTCACAATCGACTTATCAAATTGCCAATTTGAGATTCGCATAGATTTAGTGATCTCATTTTTCAAACATCCGTAACTTTCTTATTCCTTGTCCGATTTCTTTCAAACTTTCGCCATCCTGTTTTTCTTATTTTTCTGCTTTCACACAAACCAACTTATAACCAAGGTTGGATTGCCCTTAATGTTACTTCTATGTATGTGTTGAAATCATGACTAAAGTATGCATCAGATTGCACCATTTAAAATGTAAAATTGTCAAAGCTCCCTACCGTCGAAGGGGGGCACCCCCTCCCACACCTACCCCCTTCGCTCCCTCGCAATATCTCACTTTAAACTCCCACTCAAGGTTGGCAGCCCTGCATATCATATCATGTTAATGGAAAGGGGTGATCATTTGAATATATTATGTAACAGATGGTATGTAGATGTTATATTAGTTGATGATAAATATATGCAATATTACATCAGGGTAATGTTTCTGAGTACAATGCATACAACAGTAAGGTACTTTTAGTACACATTTTTAAATAGGATATTATATTTGAATAATAATCTTGTAAACTTGAAAATAAGTTAAGATAAGAACAATATTTCACCACATATAACACTTTGGAGTACACATCGTCCAAAATAGTAATATTAAAAGAAAGTCATATTCATGATTGTAACATAATTTCAATTTGGACATTTCTGTTCTTCTTAATAAAAATAACAGACTGAATATTCACACACAGACACACACACAAATAAAAATGTCAGATGGGGTTAAATTTCATTATCTGGTCAAGCCATATATCCCTTGCGAAATCATTGCTATATATTGCTTGTTTTTTTTTTAAATATATATTTGGTGCATTTGTTTTTGTAATCTAAGCATTCTTTTGATCTATTGATGTCGTTACCTGTAGTTGAACGGGCCATGCTTCCTGCGTAAGGTGAATCAATGACTGTCAAATATTATTATTAAATTGATATGGAGTTATTCTAATATATGTGTATAGTGTAATGTCATTGTATATTTTCTATTTATCATTATTCAAACATGGGTGCATTACCCAACAGATTGCTATTACCCTGGGTCCTCTGTTATAAACACAATATTTATAATGACATACAGCATCTTTAAAAACAAACAGATAATTGTAAATAACAGACTAATCAACAGGGAATGAAAACTGCTCTTTAAAAAATATAGTGGATCGTAAAATCATCTATCTATTTAATTTAAAAAAAAACATTCAAAGACACTGTCGATTCGGAAACAGAGTACGACTCTTCGGGAGAAAAAGAAGATAAAGATGAAGTGGAAGAAGGGTGAAATCGATATATGGGGCAAATGGATTGTGAAAGAGATAGGTAGGGTGGTAATAGGATGGTAATAGAATGTAACTAAAATAATTTAAAAAAAAATGAACAAAAAAGATACATGGATACTGAGACCAACATATAATTATAATCATGAGACTGTTAGGAAAACACAAACAATTGTTTGTTTATATGGATGTCCCTGGAGAGGAATATTATTAATGGATTTCTTCTTAGGAAAAGAATGCATTAATGCAAAAAGATAATAACACTAATAATAACAGTAAAAATGTTAATAATGATAATAACAATAAATTCAAAAAATATGTATTGATAATGTTAATAATAATAATCATCATCATCATAATAAGGATACTGTAGCATTATAAAGCGCACAATAGGTCAAAGTCTGCTGAAGTTAGTCCTCTCCACTAAAACAAGGAACATTAAATCAAGAGTATATTATAAAATTTGTGTTTCAGTACCATTAATTAGATGGCTTTTATGTCTTTTATTTCCCTTTCTATGTTTTGTTGTTTGATATCCTATTGATCATGATCGGTAAAATCTCAGACATGGAAAATGCATGAAAATGCCCATTATTGCTTGGTGAATGATCTTGATGCCCATGTTATGCTCTTGATTACATTACGTAAAAAGGTATATGCAAAATCACTTCGGGATTAGATATCACTAGATGCTGTTCGTACAACTGTTCAGTTTAGTCCTTATGGCAAAGCTGATTCCTTTATTACTAAGATCAGCAAATAATTTCCTTTTATATATTCTACATTATATGTGCATTTTTTGATAGAAATGTAAAATAAATAATCAAAAAGGACGATTAAACTTTTACATCACCATTGCTCGTTGTTAACGTTGGGTTTTCCTTAGAGCCAGTCGATAGATTGTCGATGTTGGTAGTGATTTCACCTACACATTTTTTTGTGACAAATTTCAGTGAATGATAGGAAACTTATTATCTCAAACATTTAACATAGTATTTCTGCTGCCCTCCCACAGGAACGTACACATCGGGGACTCCAGTGACCCCCTCCCCCTCCCGCCCCGGACTCAGTAGCGTATCCACGCCTTAGTATCAGAAAGGGTAAAACATCTACACTTCGAGCGGTCAATATATTTCAGCAAGGAAAATACCTTTTCGGTCCATGGTTATGCGTGGGAGTGTGGTATATGGCCAATATGGCTTATTTTGGGGAAGAAAATGGAAAAGCTGGAATGGAATTTATCTTATATTGAGTTACAAATGATTTATTTCATGTTGATCTATGTCAAAATTTTGTTCTATTTTCTCTTATTTTCAAATTGGAGCTTGGACCCCCCCCCCCCCCCCCGAAAACATGTAAAGTGATGTCTACGGAGGGTTTTAATATTTTATGCAATCGATTTATTTAATTTTGTTTTTGTTTTTGTTGGGGGGGGGGGGGGGGGGTTGCAAAGGTTCTCTCAAGCCCTAAATGCCCAAGAATTCAGTATAAACTGATAAGTCAAGTGTTAATCGGACGACACGGTGTACTCTGTGTTGGAGGGAGGAATTCGCTTCATGACCATGACATTCGTAATACCCATTATAACTACTTCAGGTCTGTTGGAATTCCTGCATCACAATGAATCCAATCAATCCCATTAGTTCGTTAGATAAAGGGGTTATTATTGCACTCAATTGATCATATTTATAGCCAAAAATACTAAGAACAATTATCCATAAAACCAGCAAGGTGCAAATCATTATTAGACATTTCAATATAATTATAAGTGCTTTTTACGTCACAAGAATAAACGAGTCCTCACCATCATTTGTGATATGAATAGATGTTACAATGTGATCTAATGATGAGTTGGCAGCCACCTTGCAGGCAAGGGTTATACCTTCACCGAACGCAAAGGTTGGTGTGAAGTTTAATGTCCTTTCCGGCACAAAAAGACGTCCATCTCCTTCATCCTGAAAGACTTCTTCAGAATCAACAAATATGTTTAATCCCTTTGGGATCACCCATTCCAAACTGACGGCCGGTTTAACCGATGTATTGGTTTTACAAACTATAGTCTTGTTTTCTCCTTCAGGTATTTTGACTGATTTGCCATTCTGAAGCACATCATCGCAATGTTCATGGTGTTTATCGATCAAAATCAATCCCGTCGGTGGAACTTGAAATGGATATAAAAGGCCGATTCAAGACTTTCATATTGCAAATTTGTAAAGCATAAGTTCACTTCGGTATAGAATGTGTTACTGTCTTGTTTAATGTTTGTTAGTAGAAATGATGATAAACTTGTTATAACTCCTTAGTGTATACTTTGATCACCGAAAGCCCCCCCCCCCCCCCCCCCACGTGAATTTAAATGATAAAACATTGAATTTTATTCCTTATTGCCTTCCAAATCGATTTTTCTTATATAAGAACATATCATTTGTGAGAAGTTTTATGTTTTAATATAATACACATTTTCATGCAATAATTATTATTTTTACATTGAAGTTGAGGAGTCCAGGCTAATTCTTTTTTAAAAATACAAATTAATTAATACTTTGATATCAATTGTTTGGTATTTTAAGAAGAACACAAAATATTGATAAAGATTTATTTGGAACATCACATGGTAGGTAGTTGGGAGCGATTTTTTAATAGGGCGCTGAGGGGTGTTTTTTACAAGTCATAATTCGCTTACGGCACACGAGCATTCTCTAAAACGAAAAAGGTTTTATTTGGCGTTGTGTATTTCATAAAATACGTACTAACAACAACCTTGGCGTTCGTGGACTTGTATCGTGGTAAAACTGGATTAAGGGGGGGGGGGGGATAATTATCGGAATGACTTATCTACTTGTTAATAATAAAAAGAGACATACCGTTTACTTTTAGGTTGACTTTGCAACTATTTCTCTTGCCTTGAGCAAGCATTGTGAAAGAATATACATCCTCGTGAATCAGTGAAACATTCCGAATTAACACACTACTTATAAATATATCCGTTCCTCCAAGTGAGTGTCTTGTAGTATTTTTATCACAAGGAGTATTTGTGTCGCAGTAAAAGAATGGCTGGTCATCTTTATTCCAAATTATCGTCACTCCTGGGAGAGCTGTGCTGGTTCCGCGGCATTGCAAGATGAAGTCATCCCCAACAATTGTTTCCACATTGGTTATATCTTTAATTTAGGAACAAACATATTAATTAACATAACTGAGAATAAAACTTTATCTGTTATTTGCTGTCATTATTTATTCTTCAAATAACAGAGTGGCATGAACATCACAAATGTTACAATAGGGTATTTTCTATCTCCATTGAAATATTCGTTATTTGAATAATCTCGATTAATTTTTTTCCTGTGCTAAATAGATTTAGAAGATTTAGAAAAAAAATACAGCGAGTTAAATTGACTGTATTTATTTTCTTTATGAAGGAAAACGGCACAAATATATTTTATCAATGAATATTCATATATCAAACTTTAACATGCTGTCATTTTCCATAAGATACATGCTCAAAAGAAAGTGAAAGAATGACATCGGTACAGTTTTTCATTGATTATTTCCCCTTTCGCCCCAATAGATTCACAAAGTTGCTATTTGGACGACATATATATCATATTTTCGGAAGATAAAATGACTTTGAGCTCTAAAATTCTTAATAAATAATTATGTTGGCAACATTCACTTGAGCCCCCTCCCCCACCAACACACACACACACACACACACACATACTTCGAGAAAAAAATCGGAAATATTAATCTTAAATTATATTCGTAAAACACTAATCAAAAAATAATGTATAATATATAGACTAGCCTATGCCAATACTTACATTCAGTACAAAATACAGATCCAAAGAAAATGAAAAATAACTGCCACATAATACTGGCTTTTGACATCGCTTCACAAAATCAATTTAATTGGATTAGGTAAGTAAATAATCTTCAAGCCTACATTCCATAATGGCAACTAAAAGGAAAAGAGTCATATCGGACGTTAAACGGAAGAATTCAAATCTTATCTCAAGCTTATTCAAAGCTGGCGCTCTCTAACCTAAATATGTAAACTTGAAAGGACATGGCACGGCAATGTATAGTTTGCTTCTTCTGACATTTTCGAATTTGAGGGGTACTCATATAAAAGGAGGAAAATCGTGTTTTGTGGGGATGGGGGTGGTTTTATTTTAGAAATGTGTTGCCTATTTGCTTGCGTGTTATGTTTCTTCACAAGATAAAAAGATACCATTTCAAAGGTTCAGTATTCGATAAATATTTTAACTTTTCGTTGGCAAACTAATTATATCTAAACAATTATTCATGCTTCAACTGGGCGAGTTCATGTACAATTGGCTAAATTCATCTAGCTGTTATGTTTAACGATATGATTCGAAAGAATAATTACACCGTACATAAATATCCAACAAGACAATGCTATGTTTACCACTTACCTGTAACAAGAACATTTTTTGCACAAAACACCCTTTTTCAAGTTCCATGTATTTGGAAATCTTTAGATGAGGGAATTGAAAAATGTCCTGGGTCTTAATAATCTTAAACGCAAATTTAAAATATATCTACTTGGCCTATCCCCGGCGGGGGCACTCAACAGAGATGCCAACCGTTCCGGAATATGCATGAGGTCAAAATTTAAAATATGAATTACGCAACGGTTGAATGCTTGTGAGAGAAAACATGACAACAATAACCATGCTCTCCGCTATTCACTTGTCATGAAAGCCTTGAAATCCACCTCATACATATTCCGGAACAGTTGGCAACTCTGACTCAAGCCCATTAGTAATATGTATGTGCCGCTGGCAAAACAAACAAGGGGGCTTCTGAACTAGCGTATCATGCAAAGGATGCTCTTCGGAACTACTAATATTTAAAAATATAGGGGGTCTTTGGAACTGGATTACAATTTAAATATGATGCTACGGAATTCGTTCCCACAAGCCTTTATTAGATAAATCATGTAAATAGGCTGTGCGTCAAGGCAAGTACATGAAATGCGCATTTCATTATCAGCAGGGTTAATTCGTATGCATGCGCTCAGCATGAATGAAAACTGAATTCCCTGGGGCGAATTAGAACCGGCTGCACTTGGAAGCACTTAGGGAAAGCACGGAGGAATTATGCACCTGGAATCAGGACCTTTGGATCCGGGGACGCTGGGGTGCTGCAACATCCCCGGATTAGTGCGCAGCACCACCTAGAATGCTGAGTATGCAGGTGTGCTTGAGCACCCCCCCCCCCGATTTCTATGGGGCACTTGACCCCAGGTGGTAGTTAAAGCATGCAGGGCACAACATAAGAGAGAGAAAAGCAAGGGTTAAGCAGCTCTCATACATCTGAGAATGTTCATTACGAAAAGGTACGATTCTTTGCGACAAAAAAATCGCATTCCCAGCATTTCGTAATGAACATTCGCAGAGGTTCGTAACGTTCGTAAATGTTCGTAAGAATTCGCAGCCGAGTGCAGGCTTCGCAGAATTTTTTCAACATGTTCAAAAATTTCAGGAAACGTAACTATTCGTAATGTAACGTAACATATTCGTATTTCATTCGTATCTATCGTAACTCATTCGTATATTTCGTAACTCATTCTTAATGACTTGACAGCCAAGAATTTGATACGAATTTAATGCGAATATTACGAATATCTGCGAATTATATACGGAAAATATGCGAAATTGGTACGAGTATCTGAGAATAGTTGCGAATAGGTTAGGGTACATTTACGATTGAGTTGCGGTGTTGTTGCGAAACAAGGCGGAGAATTTTCTGGAATGTCTGCAGACTGTCACGAAGGACTTACGGACTTTCACGAATGCCTGCGAGGATGATACGGCAGAGATACGGAAGAATTAAGAAACATACGAATATGTGCGATTTTATGCGAATGTGATACGGCAGAGATACGGATACTGCGGTAGACTTACGGAACACTTACGGCACAGTTACGGAATAGTTGCGAATAATTTGCGAAAGCTTACGTCAGCGTGAGATGTCACGTGATTGGGGCATATAAAACGCACACATTCGCAGCGAGTCGCCATTCCCGCGTCGTTTCTCAGCCATAATATATGCTTCAACTTTGTTTCAACTTGTTGTCAACTTTTGCGAAATGCCTCCCAGGAAGAGAACCCCCAAGAAAAGAAGAGCTGCTGCTGCTGGGGGGAACAAGGGCAAGGCCAAGAAGAAGGTGCTACAGGAGGAGAGTGTGGAGGAGACTGTGGAGGAGGTTGTGCCTGAGGCTGGCACTTCACAAGTGGAAGCCCCCACCCCAGCACAGAGACCAGCCCCAAAACCACCCCTACCCAAGTTGCCTTTGCCATTTGACATCATAGAGGAGGAGGAGGAGGAGGAGGAGGTGGAGGCCCCCAAAGACACTGAGGTGGTCATGCAAGAGACAGGTGATGAGGGGGGGGGGGTGGAGGAAGAGGAGGATGATGAAGATTCTGATGACGATGATGAGAAAGGAAAGAAAAAGAGGAAGAAGAAGGAGCATTATTTTTGGACAGATGAACAAGAGGTCCTCCTGGTTGAGTGGTATCAAAGCCATCCTAAACTGTACAACACCAAGTGAAAGGGGTTCATGAATGTCAAGGCCAAGCGGGCGGTGATAGCGGCGAAGGCACCAGAGTTCCCTGACTGCAAACCTGTACACATAGACACTTTCATCCATAGCATGCGTACCCGCTATGGTAAGCTCACCAAGAAGGTGAAGTCTGGTCAGGCACCCAAGGATCGTGTCATGACTGCAAGGGATGCATGGATTGTGGAGGCCATGCCCTTCATCAAGGACTTCATAACCAGGAGGCCGGGGAGGATTTCTGGGGCTGTAAGTATTTTTGATTTATTTAATACAGAAAATTTGAAAGGGTTCTCACTACATGGATTTGTTAAGAACACTTTGTTATTGTGTGTCAAAGTTGTACAAAATTTAGTAATTTTAAATAAATTGTTCATAATGTCCAAAAAATGAGCCAATTTCATTGGATTTATAAGCATGTCAAAGGCTGTAATGAGAGTGAGAACCCAATTATAATTATACTGGAGGTGGAAAATGTGCTTTCATTTTGTTTAAATATTTACCTAAAGAGCTCTTTACATATTTATACATGGAAAATTTGGTGTGATTACAAATGTTAAAAAAAGCACATTTTTCCCAATGTACAACACAAAATGTCTTTGTATGTTTGAACAATTAATGGAACTGGAAACTTTATTAAATACATTAAAATTACAAAAGGTACACAATTCTATGTAAACTGTTTGACAAGAACTTTACAAATATTCAAGACAATGTTTACAAAGAGTCGTTACAAATTTATACAATTTCATAATTTGTGTTTACAAATTTCCATATAACTATAAATATCATGGAAATTTCAGTCAGTGAGGGCCATCCAAGTAGTCAGTGGGTGGTCATCATGCAGCCATCCAATAAATGTCCTCATGTCAGGTCTAAACATCAGGGTCAGGAAAGATACAACCTGAAAAGACACAAACAAAACATTTATTAATAATAATTTTTATGTCTAATATTTTTGCACTTTTTATATTTTCCAGCTGAAAAAGGGACTTTCCCAGCCCCCGCCACCCTCCCATGACACCCCGAGCCTGTGGATGAAGACATTGCTGCACCCATTGAGGGCGACTCTACCACTTATGACCTGCTGTCTGCAGATTGTCCCTGTCGATCTAGCCCTGCCAGACCTCTCTACACCTGTGTCCAAGTACAAGAAGGACTGCAAGGGGGGTAAAAAGTCCTCTCAGCCACAGGCATCAGGCACCACTACTCCACAGGGATCAGGGAGCAAGACTAACCAGGGATCAGGGAGCACGGGGAAGAGGACGAAGGTCGACGACAGTCTTTCCCAGAGGCAGCCCTGATGAGCCAGGTAATTATACACTGACCCAAATTTTTTCATGACTTTCACATAAATATGATACATTATTCATAGCTTTTTTTGAATATGGTTTATTTCTTTCTGCAGTCTTTATTATTATGATTGTTAAATGGGGACATAAATAAATGAAAGTATTAACAATAAACAGTTTTGTAATTTAATCATATTTAATAGATGTTATGCGTTAAAGTATTTCAGGTTTCTGTGTACAATTTGTGTCATTATCTTAAAGAAATGTTTTTGGTTTGAATGTTTATACAGCTCTGTGGCACGGTCAGGCAAGTGGCCAGCATCCTCCTGCCCATGGTCAGTAAAGTGAAAGAGGACAGGAGAGATGAACTGTATCATAACCTTGACCATGACCAGGGCCTACATGGGGGAGAGGATGCCGTCAGCATACTCCGCAACCTACCCACCCTCAAGCAACCAGCCCTTTCCACAGACAGCCTGTTCGCAGCAGCAGGCTTTTCTACAGTACCCCCTCAGCGTCAATACAACCCTCAGCAGCAGTACAACCCTCACCAACAGTTCCCTCCCCAGCATTTCCCACAGCAGCAGTTCCCTCAGCAGCAGTTCCCTAGTATGTCGTCTTTGTACTCTGGCAGCCAGCAGTTCCCTATTGCATCGACCTCCTCCGCCGGTCAGTCCTCAGCCAGCAGCATTTACACTGAACTCGTACCTGTCTTATCACAGCCTACTTCAAATTTACCAGTCCACCTGTCACCGATTTTGTCGTCATCGACAACACCACAGGCCGGCTCGAGTGGCGTTGGTCAGGTGCCATCAACAACCACTGCCATATCCACCTCTCCTGCTGTGTCCACAGCACAGACGACATCAGAGGTGATAAGTACTAGAGATATGGTCTTGCTTGCAAGCACAGCGGCAGGCATTGTAACACCGTCAACAGAAGTAACCAGTGTCAGTGACCCTTCATTTCATGAATCCCTGTTTAATTAAAAACTGTCCCGAAAATGCTGCCTTCTCCTGAAAGACTTTAATTTGTTTTGTGTAAATATAACTTGTTAATGTATAAACTGTGAAGACACTGCGGCCTTCTCATGCTGTGCCTAGTCACCTATAATAAGAGACTGTAAATATTGATCTTGTATACAACTTGTATAAAACTTGTAAATATGTTTATTTGTAACTTGTACATAAAACTGTAAATATCTGATATTTGTTGATATTTTAATAAAGTTGTATTTTTGGAAACTTGAATTTACTTTTACTTTATATTATCCAGGGTATTTTTTTTTTGGTTCCAGGATGACTCAGATGTGGATGAATATATAATAATTATCGATTAAAATGTTTCGGGGGGGGGGGGGGGTCTTGGGGGGGCCACTTGAGCATACAAATTATAGCAAAAATAAAGAGGGGTAATTATATGCAACACTTGCAGGGGGAATTGGACCTAACATTATAAATGTTTATCAAGCTAAACACAACTATAATAATGGAAGGTAATTAAACATTTAATATGACAAAAATATTTTGACATAACTGCCTAGTGGATGATCCCCTCCTGCCAGGGAACACTCCCCGCAGGGCTGTTGATGTATCCACATCGATAGTCCCGCTGGCTCTTCACAGACTTGGTAGCGTTGTTCCCCTTCATCCCTTGAAGGGCCAGCAGGACTTGCTCATCTTCTCTCCAGGCACCTGGAATCAACTGATGTGTGTCTGGATCCTCTGCGTCGAAGTGGTGCATGTTCCTGTTGGGGTAGCGGGTTCGGAGGAGATTGTGCAGAACACAGGCTGCTAGGACAATCCGGTCCACTGTCTCTGGCTTCTGCTGCATTGTTGTCAAGAGACAGCGGAACCTGAAACACATAGCATATAACAATGTATAATCACATAGCATATAAACACATAGCATATAACAATGTATAATCAATGTCAACTAATATTTAATAAATATTCTGACTATTAACTTGAATATTTGTTTCATTTCTTATATTAATTTATTTAACAAGTCAGTCACAGCAGTGTAAATATCAGCCCATATTGCACACTTACAAGAAAGGCATACATTTACCAATATTGCATGACTAAAACTAAACAAATTTAAATCTGAACACAACACTTTAGAAGTCTGATAAAAATTGATACATTTTAAGATTTTTTCACAAAGAGCAAGAAACCTAAATAAGGGATTAAATAAATTATATATATTACTTTATTATTTAAATGAAACTAGTTTGGTATTTAATTTTGATAGATTTAGTACCGGTGGGCAAGCACACCAAACGCGTTTTCAACTACGGCGTGCTCGTGAGAGCCGGTAGTTGAAAACTCTCTGGTCGTGGGTGAGGTTTCGCTGTGGGTAGGGCTTCATCATCCACGACCGAGAGGAAAGGCATCATCCCCGACCAAGCAGAATGGCACCGGTTCATCATCGTTGGGCATGGGCGCGGGAGGGTAGTCCAAGCGACTCTTCATCAAGCCGCTCTCTCAGTGGTGTATCCTGGAACACACCCCATCTGAAGACCTGCAAAAACATATACATAAAAGAAGTTTAATTA